>VZTA01011729.1:0-24551 GCA_013398855.1 Mohoua ochrocephala
GGGCGCTGCAGCCCTCCAGAGGCACTGCCACACACCGCCACCACCATTAAGATCTTTCCCCAAAAGCCACCCGTCCAATGAGGAACTGGTTTTTCCAATACCTTACATCGGGATTAGAAAGCTCTGGTTCATTTTGGCTCCCTCACTGCGCGGGAATTCCCAGTGACTGCAATTCCAGCCGAGTTTGGCTGGGAATTGTTCCCTGGGAGTGCACAGTATCTGATTCCCTGTTTCACAGTCTCTGCTGATGGAGAGAGCGACACCGTTCCCGAGCCACTAATCCCATTACTCCCATCTCTAATCCCATTAACCCTCAGGCTTTCTGGGTGGTTTGGAATCCTGGATTGGGTTTTGGGGGGTTATTTTAAAAAATATCTTATGAATTCCTTCAACATTACTGGTTTGACTACTGTTGCTGTTATTGTTCTGAGCTGGGTCTTAGGAGCTCTGTGACCTTGGCTGTAGAGTGACTGCCAGTACAGACCAAAAATGTTCCTGTTTTTCTGAATGAATCCTTAAAAATGGGCTTTACTCATCTCCTTGCTCTTACTTTCTTTAATTAGTGACTTTACTCCGGCTAAACAATATGTTTTTAATTGCCACAGCCCCACGCAATCTCAGCCGTGAAGATTTTCCCCATTAATTCAGCTCCGAGGGCTGCACGAAGCAGCACTTTGATCTCATTAGCATAGAAAATAAATCAGAGAGCACAGCTACTGCCAGTTATTTTCTGTCATGCCTGAGAAACTCGTCACAAGATTAATGATTATTGGTCAGCCTCTCTGCCCCCTTTAGGCCTTTGGCACAGTCCTGCTTTCTGAAAAGAATCCTTGCACGAGGAAAACCAAGTGGAAGAGCAACAGAATAAACTCAGCTTGACAAAGTTGGGCTCACTCGGAGAGAAATGGTGGTGAAATTAACACAGAACTTGCCCTAGCAGAGAATTTTGATGCTTCAAACCATTCCTGGCAGGAATGCTGCCCACCAATCCCTATTTCTTTTCCAGCTGATGGTAGATCTGGATGATGCTGATGACAAAGCTTTGGGGACATCATTTTGAGGCGGAGGTTTCTCTCATGAAATGCAGAATGCACCACAGTAATATTTATTCACAAAGCCAAGTACGCCTTGCTTGAATACTCAAATTAAACAGCATCAACAAACCAACCAACCAACCAACCAGACAAGAGCTCTTCCATCCCTGGAACTGAAGTACAATTTTCCTACACCTGTGACCAACATCAGTGAAATGCTGAATTGCTGAATTGTTCATGGCCTGCTTTGGGCTGCTGATTTCTTGTGACGCAGAGGGGGAAAGCACATCAGTACCCCAGCTAATCTGAGCTTCTGCATGCAGTTTTCTTCTTCTACAGAATTTTCATTTTCATAGAATCATGGAGTTGTTTTGGTGGGAAGAGGCCTTAGAGATCACTTTGGTTCATCCCCTGCCATGGGCAGGGACCCCTTCCACTGTCCCAGGTGGCTCCAAGCCCCGTCCAACCTGGCCTTGGACACTTCCAGGGGTCCAGGGGCAGCCACAGCTTCTCTGGGCACCCTGTGCCAGGGCCTCCCCACCCTCACAGGGAACGATTCCTTCCCAATATCCCATCTAACCCTTCCCTCTGGCAGTGGGAAGTCATTCCCTGTGTCCTGTCACTCCATCCCTTGTAAATAGTTTCTCTCCATGTTTCCTATCAGCTCCTTCAGGCCCTGGGAGGCCACAACGAGGTCACCTCAGAACTTTTCTTGTCCAGGCTGAACTCTCCCAGCCTTTCCTCCCAGCAGAGCCGCTCCATTCCTCTGATCATCCTGGTGCCTCCTCTGAAGTGGGGCTCTCTCTTGATAATACATACAGCAGACTAACAAAAAAAGAAACAAGCAACTGAAAAATCAAAACCAAAAGAACTTCAAATGGACAAGAAAATCCCCAACAAGAACCACAAAAGCACAAATCACCCCTAAAATCCATCGCAGCTAGATAAGGAACGATTTGTAATCAGAATTTTTTCCCGGGCTGAATTTTTCCTACGTTACTGCAGGACATGAAGAGTTCCCAGTTTGTTTAAGGTGAATATTAAAGCAATCTAGGAAAGCACACTATCATAGATGATAATAACCCATAAAGCAAGTTAATTTCTTCCCTTTATTTTTAATTCCACCCAGCCACGAGCCATCCACCGTTCAGTGCAAGATGAATGAATCCCACTCTGATTGCTTTTCACCTGTCAAACTCTACCCCAAGCCTTAAGTTTTCCAGAATCTAATGTCAAAACACTTTTTCTTCTGGGTAAATCACTGGGAGCTGAGTCTATCAAAGGAGAGGGTTCACTAGGAGTGCTATTAGTGACAGAGTTTGGGAGGATTTCAATCTGTGCCGTGGTTTGAGTAGATTACAATGCTCACCCATCAGTCTGGACCACGGGAATGGATCCGGCCCTCTATGACACCAGTGTGATCATCTTCTAATTAGCACATCAGGCAGCTTTTTGCATTAATCACCTTTGTTTGGCAGACAGGCATTGCTCAGGCTCGCTGTGTTTGGTCCCTGCATGCACAGGACCTCAGAGAGCTTTTTTTTATGGGCTTGGATTAAATTTAACGACTTCGCTGTTGCTGCTCCAGAGAAGTTATTTCTGTTCCTCCTCCATCCTGACAACGAGGCATGGCAGGAAGGAGGACAGGCAGGAGATATCTTTATCACACTGATACCAACATGGGGGTTTGACACTTGGCAGATGACAGCAAATATTTTAAACCAAAGAAGCTTTTTAGATCCTTCCACATCCTCGCTCCCTGCATTTCATCCCAGAGAAGAGAAGGTTCTGGGGAGACCTTAGAGCACCTTCCAGTGCCTAAAAGGGCTCCAAGAGAGCTGGAGAGGGACTTTGGACAAGGGCCTGGAGTGACAGGGCAAGAGGCTTCCCACTGATAGAGGGCAGGGTTAATTGGGATTTTGGGAAGGAATTGTTCCCTGGGAGGGTGGGGAGGCCCTGGCACAGAGAAGCTGTGGCTGTCCCATCCCTGGAAGTGTCCAAGGCCGGGTTGGATGGGGCTTGGAGAAGTCTGGGATAGTGGAAACCTGGTCTAGCCCATGGCAGGGGGTGGCACTGGGTGGGCTTTGAGGTCTGTCCCAAGCCAAACCAGTCTGGGACTCTGTGAGGGTCACAACGCGAGGCTGAGCTCCGCCACGCCAGCACAGACCCTTCCCTACTGCTCCTGACCTTTACGTTCCTTATCTGTTCCTTATCTCTTCGGGCCACAGGCTTCCCAAACAAGAAATATGAAGCCAATAAAGGGCAGGCGATTTAAAATCCTCTTCCATTTTGTGGATGTGCCCATGCAGTGCAGCCACATTCTAATGGTTGCATTTTGTCTTATAGGTAAATGCTATAGAAGTGACATAAATATGACAAAGGGATTGCTGGTTTGTGGTGCATTGATTCCATTAATTTGACCACGAGGCCCTGGAGAGGGAATTGCACTGCCTACTCATCAATATTTTGCACTTTTTTTGCTGGAGCCTAGAATCAGACAAGGCCCTTAAAGAGCTTGTAATAAATGCAGCTCTGGCCTCTGGAGACTCATTCCTGCCCAGGAGTTTGAAAAGAACTATCTTCGACTGAATTAAAAATTTCTCCAAATACATCATGACATTCCAAAATATTGAGCTAGTTCAGATATGCTTCTGGATTTCCATGGCCCTGAATAGCTCTTTCTGTCCAGAGGGTTTTCTAGGTTTATTGCAGGCTAATCATTCCAGCCTCAGAGTTGTTAAAGTATTAGAAGTATTTCTTTAGATAAAAAAGGGAACACAGAGGTCTGACTGAACACCCTATTGACATTTTTGCTGTGGGAAAAAGGATCCCTCAGCTCCACGTGGAGCTGGCTAGCAAGGATGTGGAGCTGCCACAGGTCCAGCTCTGTCAGCACAAAGCAGACATGGGTGAGACCCAACAGCAGCCTGAGAGCACCCCCCAGAAACTGGGGTCTGTTGTCCCTGTCCATGTTGCCCTCCTTGCAATCAAATGACTTCAAAAAGAAGTGAAAATTGGGAAGATAATTCCACCACTCTTCCATGAATCCAGGGCTTGTGCTTTCTAGGATGCAGTGGAGAAGCAGATGAGCTCCATGCGAGGCGCTGGAAGTGCTGCAGTTCACACAGGGGAACATTGGCTGAGCTCAGGGGCCCAAATTTCCTTTTATTTGGATAATTCCTAGGACAATCTTCCAGGTGAGAGGGTGAACTGCCAGGCCCTACAAAGTACAATCTTATCCCACCCACGTGCAACCTGCCCCGGCTTTTCCCCTTGTCACACTGAGTGCAAGAGGGGGCTGTCAGGAGGAAAATTAAATTTTAAAATAAACCCTTGAGTTTGGCGCTGCTCTAAGCAGAATTTTGGACTCCATTTCTTTCACAGGGTGGTGCCCTTTGGTTAAAAGTGGTGCTTCCAGCAAACCACACAAACACAAACCAAACACAAACACAAACACAAACCAGTTGTTACCTATCCCCCTCTCCCAGCCATGAGACATTGTGTCCAAAATCTTAGGATATGTTTTAGTGGAGAGATTTCCATGGTGCACATCTGAAAGCTGAAGTCCAGGGGCTTTGAGGTCATTTGGGTGCTGCAGGAATCCAGTCACCGCTCGGGGTGCTGTCGTCACGATCACCAAAAAGGGCCAACACTCCCTGCCAAAGGTGATTTATGGAGGGGACAAGGGGACATGGGGACAGGGAAACCCATTAGCAGTGTGCTGGAGAGCCTTTCTCGGTGAAAATGTCCTCACCCCATTCTCACCACACCTTTTCCAGTGCTGCCAGGGATGAGGTGGGGAACTCATTTTCATCATTTTCTGCTCGCTGCTCCCCGGGGAAGGAAGCCCAGCTCCTCATCATGTTCGAGTTCTGGTTTTCACACAGTAATGCTTAGTCGTTCAGAGGAATTCTGTATTTGCTATCAATAAATTGTGGTAAGAGTAGGAGATTTATATAGGCATACATATATGTGGAGCACTTTCAGATGCTGAAATAATAAAAGTGTCTTCTGGATGCCACTCTGTGTCAGACACGGTGTCTTGGGCTGACTTTATGCTGTGTATCCCCTATCGCTGCTCCATGCCCAGCCATGATTCCTGGGCCTTTCTGTGGCTTTAAAATTGGGTGTGAGAGAAAGAAAAAAAGCCAAAGGAACTTTTCAAAGCAGTTTTGCTCCAAGGACATTCACTGCCCTGCGTTCCTGCTGCTGCAGAGCAGAGGCACCTTCCTGCTTTCCCCGGCTCTGGGCTCCTTTTCTTGGAAGAGAGAGCTGGAGAGTTCAAATCCTTTCTTTCCCTGGGACTTTGGATTTTTCCTTCTTCTCTTCTGGACTGTTCAGAGCACCAGAACATCAGAACCTCACTGGGAGCCCTCACACCTCGGCCCGGAGGGGCCCGAGCCCACCCAGCTCCCAACAGGAGAAAGAGGGAGAGAGCCCACAGCCACGGAAAGGACTCTAAAATCTTGACAGGTTTTCTCTCCACAGTGAGAGGTTTTATTATTTAGCATTATTCTTTGCCTGTGTGTTTGTTAAATAAATAGGGTTTTTCCCCTTCTTTCACTTTCCTCTGAGGAATTTTTTCCCGACCCTGGTGGGGGAGGGGTGGCTGTACCCTGCCTTCTGTGGAGGGGACGTTCCTCCCAGAGCCTTCCTCTGAATTTTTGTCTCAAACCAGGACACACGGCAACTCATTCTTGGGCCCACTTGAAAGCTGTTAAAAACCATTTTGCTGATTCACTAAATCCCTTTCTGGGAGTTCTCAGTCACCTTTGAAGCAAACAGCCTGGGATAAAGCTGGAGGTGCTGCACGATTTTGGGGAGCACAGGCCCTCCTCACAGCGGTGCCTGGCTTCATCACGACACATCACTTCTTGTACCACCACTCAGGAATTTAGGGGGGAAGCAAAAGGGACCACACCACTTCTGCATCAGTCTGTCTGGCACAGATTTAAACTAAAAGGATCACGATGTAGAAGGAATGACATAAATTTGGAGGAAGCAAGAGGCGTAAGGTTCCACAACCACTTAAAGCATGAAACAAAACAAACTTCAACAACCATTTAAAACATGAAGCAAAATAAATAATCATTAAATCAATAAGGCCAATATGAATGAATTTTCTTCTGGGGCCTTCGGTGTCTGATTGCACAGAAACAACAGTGAATTTTATGCAGGTGAGGGGCAATCAGAAGTTCCTGGAATTCCTAGTGTGATACTCCTAGTGGTAAAGACAGGCTACGCTATCCCTGTGCTTGCTTTCCTATTATTAAATCAGCATTCATCAACAATACTTGGATAAAATATATTGTACTGCCTACATATGACATGACCCCAATAAATATATATAAAATATATTCATATCATATATGTGCCCCATTATTATGGGTCTAAGGACCACAATCTGAAAACCTGTGGCCCGAAATATAAATATGCAAAGGCCGATATTGCCCAAGAAGCCCAAGATTTAGGCTTCCAGCTCCCACCGTTATTTATTAGCAATTGCACAAATCATAATTAGGCCTTTTTTTTAAAAGCCCACACTGGAGGTTTCATTGCCATTTCTTTACAGCAGCCCTTTATAAATCATTCATCTGGAGGTTTCTCTCCCAAGCGCCGTGCAAACATTCCTGTAAAATCCTCTTAATGGAGTCTATGAATCAATGCACAGCCAAGTGTCACAGGTGGGATCGATGGCTCCAGAAGCGAGAGGACCTTTTTAGAGGCAGGTGTCGAAAACCCTGACTGAATTAGAAACTTTAATCTATGGCAGGCACTGAAATTTATGCTCCAAAGAGATAGTTTGAAAGTCCTCCCTTTTTTTTCACTGCTACGGGTATAAATTCCTGTCAACAGCTAAGAGAAGGAATGAGAATTCTTTAGTCTAGCAATAAGACTGAAGGGATACATAATAATAAAATTATACTGGTCCTCAAGTACATGAATGGCAACTGGGGAAAAAAAAAAAAGAAAAAAGAAAAGGAATTCCGAGTGCTCTGGGGCTTAAAATGCAGAAAGGGATACAGAGGGTGGATCTTGGGAACGCTTTTTGATAGTGAAGGCTAGAACCCTGCCCCAAGATTCTGTTATTAAATAGATGTGACCTCATCATCAGTAATTCCAGTATTGTGAGTTCCAGCCCCACCAGGAAGGACAAGGATTCAGTGACGTAAAAGGGGCATCCCCTGGTTCTCCCTGGCCCTCAGAGATGCTGCTCCAATCACAGCCCCACATGAAAGCAGCCCCCAAACCCTCACTTTGCCTATTTCTTCCTTCAATTCCTCCTTATCCCCAATAACTTCAGTTTGCATCCCCCATGCCCCACTTTGTGCTCTTCCCGCTGTCCTCACTAATTTTACCATCTTGGTTTTTCAATTAATGACAAATTATGGATCAGGGAAATATTCCATCCCTTGTTTTGCCCAGAGTTTATCCTCACCTGCTTTTTCAGACAATGAAACAACAATGTTATATATGGAAAAATTATTTTTGAAGTGTAAAGGTACAAAACCTGGACTGTGTTTTCTTTTAGTTACTTCTACCAAATCAAAAATTCTAAGATAAATCAGCATAGCTTCACAGGCTTCTTAGGAAGGTTTATCATCACATAGTCTTAAATAAAACCCTACAATTAAGCTGTCAGCTGCTTTATTTTTTATTTTTAAAGAAACAAGACCTTTTGAAGTCTTGATCACACTAAACAGTCCATTGTTTCCATATTCAGGAGGCTTGTTTTGGTCCAGGAAGTCTTGGAAATAAATAAGTTTAGAGGTGAAGGGGGGAAAAAAAAATCAATAAAAACCCAGAAAAGCGACTGTATTTGTACTTCAGCTTTTTAGAAAAAACCACGGTATTGTCTCTTTATTCTTTTTTACTCATTAATTAAAGCTGGCACTTCCAAAAGCAGTGTTGAATTTAACTGGGATGTAAGAACTCGTCTGCTCCGCTCATCTATTTTAAGTTAAGGTGACCAGACACCAAAGCAGCTGCTGCCTCCAAAGGATAATGGATTTTAGGACCACGTATCCCATGCAAAATGTCATCTTTATCCAGGAATGGAGAAACCTTTAACGCTCAAAATAACACATTTGAATCAAACAACAGGAAATCTTTCCAGCAGCTTCTTCAATGTGTTTGAAGAGGGATGGGGAGAGGCAAGGTTTTGAAGGGTTGTTTCAGGGGGGTTGGTTATTTTTGAGTGTTTGATCACCTGGGAAGCAAATCCAAAAGAAACTGGAATTGTTTTCCAGGGTGATTACACTATGCTTGAGGAAAAGTCTGATGAGGAGTGGCTGAGGGAGCTGGGGAAGGGGCTCAGCCTGGAGCAAAGGAGGCTCAGGGGGGACCTTGTGGCTCTGCACAAGTCCCTGACAGGAGGGGGCAGCCGGGGGGGGTCGGGCTCTGCTCCCAGGGAACAGGGACAGGAGGAGAGGGAACGGCCTCAGGCTGGGCCAGGGGAGGCTCAGGTTGGATATTAGGAAAAATCCAATCACTGAAAGGGCTGTCGAACACTGGCACAGCTGCCCAGGGCAGTGGTGGAGTCCCCATCCCCGGAATATTCAAAGATCACGAGAATGTGGCACCTGGGGACAAGGGTTAGTGCAGAACACCGTGCTGGTGCTGGGCTGGTGGTTGGACTTAGTAATCTTAAAAATATTTCCCAACTTTAACAATTCTCTGATTCCACAAAGCTTCTTAGGAAATGATTCGTGTTGCAGCGCGGGTCTAATTTTAGCAGACTGGAGGAATTAAAAATAATCCACCTGTTTTGGAAGTCATTTAAGTTGAGGTTGTTACGTAAGTGCTTTGACGGTGAAAAAAATACATCAAACAAAAACCATGACAGGAACTATCACTGCCTAAAAAGTGGCTAATTTTTTTCATCACCATATATATATATATATGTGTGTGTGTGTGTGTGTGTGTGTATGTTTGGACACAAATTGTGCATGTTGTACAGGAAAGAACAAGAAAAAACCAGGGATGTAAAGGCCAGAGATAGCTATTTCTCCCTAATTAAGTTTTCAATCAACAAGGCAATCAGCACAGAGCTCCCATCGGTGCTGCTCCGAGAGCATCCCGAGCCCTCGAGCAGGAGCCGGCCCCGGGCATTCCAGGCTGGCTGAACGCCGCAGGATAACCCTCTCCTACACCCCAGCGGTAAAACAGGGACACGGCTCCCTGCAAACCCTCTCGCTCCATCAGAACGAGCAAACAAACAGCACAACGCTCTGCTGGACACATCCAGGCTCGGGATTTCCCCCCGAGCATCCCCTCGAACCGAAGGGGACGTTCGCAAATGCTCAGGTGTTTATCTCCCACTATCGGGCTGCCAATCAGATTTGGAGGATTCCGCAGGGGAAAAGGATGGAAAAGGATGATTGCCTTCATTACAAAGGCAATCTGAACGTGGAAAAGGCCAAGTGGCCCGTGTTAGGCGGGGTTACAACAGTTCAGGTGCTCTCCTAATTAATGAGAGGGCCGTGGCTAAATGCCATGACACGTTTGTGATGTCCCGGGGCCTCATTCAATTCCCACTGGGGACAGGAGGGCTCAGATCGTTCAATTAACTCCGGTGGCCTTTGGATTTGCACTGAAGACTCCACTCGGAATGAGGTGGAGTTCTCCATGGAGAGGCTGAGCACTCCTGCGGAGCCTGACACCTCCTCACTAAGGCTGAGCATCCACAGAGAGTGCAGGGACCTTGTCTTTCCTGCACTTGAAATCGAACTGGGGGCTTTGAAAGGAGCCCAGGAGGTCCTGTCACTTAAATGCAATAATTGCCTTTGAAATTCTTGATTAAATTGGGAGAGTGAGAAAATAAATCACATTCTTTCTTAGGATGCAAAAAATTAACGATTGTTATCATGGAATAGTTTGGGTCAGAAGGGACCTTAAACATCATCTTATGCAACCCTCTCCAAGGGCAGAGACATCTTCCACTACAGACAGAACACAACACACCCAGTTTTGATTTAAATTTTGCCTTTTTTTATGAAGCATCTCAGGAAAAATTAACTGAGCGATGGTTTTTTCCCTGTGGTTATATTACACAGAACAATGATATAACAACTTAATTGCTGTACTCCACAAACTTTCTCAGCAGAAGCGGGTTTGTCCCTACATTTAATGCTTGCTTGTGGGTGGGTAGTTAGTCCTAAAAAGGACACAACTGTGCTGTCGTCTTCAGAGTATCACAAAATACATATATTCTACAAATCTCCAAAAGGCAGCGGCAGAGTAATTGACAGCCGTGATTACTGTGCCCTCTAGAAACATTCCGGGTGACAGATGATGGTAATTTCCTCATAAATCACATCTAAACCATGAAAAAAATGCAATGGAACCTCATTTGAGGAGTATGATCTTACCAGGACTAGTGGAGGAGGTAGAAATTTGGGTCTGCGATGTTTATTTGAGTTTTTAGGGGTAGAACCTTCCAGAAGTTGTAATCGTCTGTGTATAGAGGAAAAATCCCATTTCGGATGAGCAGCACCATCTCTTTTGCCTCTCCTGGGTTGCTGTGGTACTTTTCCTGATCCTGCTTGATTGACAGGAGGGAAGAGCTGCAGCTCCTATTTCAGAAAAGTTCCCAAGATAGCAGTGAAGGGGTTTTTGTTCAGGACTAGAGGAATAAAAGGGAAAAGAGAACATTTTAGACTCAGAGAATCCCAGTGAACAATTCTACATTTTCTCCATGCTTTCAAACTGGAATGTTTTCATTATTTTTAATATAAAGAAGATTTTTTTTCTATTTTTGACAAAATTCACTGAGTGAGAATAAGGCTGTCCCCCTCCACACTGCATTTGTATTCTGTGAAAAGCTCACAAATTGAAGTTCCTGTAACTTTTTTTTTAACATCATTATCTCCCCCATTCCACTCGTGTCTTTTAACATTTTCTATTCATTATAGAATGTGGCGCCCAGTTGACTCCATGGTTCAGAAATGTTTGATTTACAGGGAAGAGTTTGGAGTATCATGGAATCCTGGAATGGTTTCAGTTGGAAGGGACCCCAAAGCCCATCCAGTCCCACCCCTGCCATGGGCAGGGACACCTTCCACCAGCCCAGGGTGCTCCAAAGCTCACCCAGCCTGGCCTTGGACACTGCCAGGGATCCAGGGGCAGCCAGAGCTTCTCTGGGCACCCTGTGCCAGGGCCTCCCCACCCTCACAGGGAACAATTCCTTCCCAATATCCCATCTAAACCCACTCTCTTTTAATTTGAGTGCATTTCCCCTTGTCCTGTCCCTCCATCCCACGTAAACGGTCTCTCTCCATGTTTCCTGTTGGTTCCTTCAGGCACTGCAAGGCCACAGTGAGGTCACCCCAAAGCTTCTCTTCTCCAGGCTGAACAATCCCAGCTCTCCCAGCCTTTCCTCCCAGCAGAGCTGCTCCATCCCTCTGATCATCTTGGGAATAGGTGAGAAGTTTGAGCCTTGAGCAGATCCACGTTTGGTGGCACACAGGGGTTGTTCAGGGCCATGAGACAAAGGCAAGGAGATCACATAGGAATTACTATCATGGGCACAACAGACTCAGGGAAAATCAAATCATTTTCCAATAAGAATAAATTTACATCATGAGAAACAAAACCAAATTAAAACAACACCTTTCCCACCGCTTCTCCCCAGGCTCCACATCACCTCTGAGTGGTGCTGGGGGTGGGGAATGGGGGCTGTGACCAGTCCACTACAGCTCCTCTCTGCTGCTCCTTTCCTCACACTTTTCCCCTGCTCTGCCAGGGTTCCTCTCCATAGACCACAAATCCTTTGAAAAAAACCTGCTCCTGTGTGGGTCCTTCCCACGGGCTGCAGGGGAATCCTCCTCCTGCTCTTCTTCACTGGCAAAGCAAAAAAAAAAAAAAAATAGAGAAAGAAATTACTGTTTTATTTTAGAAGTGAAAGCCTTTGAGGACAAACTGCTGATCACTTTACTTTCCTCATCCAATTTAGAAGGAAAAGGACCAAGGCCTTTGGGCAGGATCTGCTGCTTGCATTTGTGATGTCCCAAAAAGGCTCAGAGGGTTTATCATCAGTAAGTCATTTCCACCCCTGCAGCACCCTCTCTCATCCCATATCCTCCTCCGTCAGCATCTTCCAGGCTGAACACCCCGTTTGCCTCCAAGTTACAGGACTGGGGAAAGGGAGGAAAAGCTTTTTAAGTAGGAATTGCAACGTTCCCCATTGTTTCTGCAAAAGCCAATTGTTTTAATCTTCAGACGCGCTGCAAGGAAAACCTCTTTGTAAGGACTTCTGCAAAGATCGTGAGGCTTGCAACGCCTTTTAGGAAGAAAACGGATTCTTTCTCTGGGATAACCTAATCAGTGTGGCAGCTTCACACAGAACCTGGATTCAGCAGAAGCTTAATGCCATTTAGGCACCTTTAGAGCTCCATTAATATCCCCCATCCTGGAACTGCACCTTATGCAGCGCAATGTTCCCTGCACAGCTCAGAAAAGAGGCCTGGATAAATCACAGTTCAGCCCAAGTTTAAGCAGGTGAAAGCAGGTAAAGCACCAGTTAAACCTATTTTTTTTCCAAATCCAATAAAATAACAGACATCAGATAAGTATTACGAGACTAAAACTGCAATAACTGATGGCAATACACCTTCCCCCCAACACACAGAGGAAAACATAAGAAGAGTTTCTGTTTCAGATATAAACTCGATGACTTTACCATTATGTTGTAAACATTTCATTTTGTATGTTATGACTAAAGGAATTCCATTTCCAAATGTCTGCTGTTCTGTGAGTGATGGCTTTGCATGTTGATAAAATACTAAAGCAACTGAAGGCATCCCAGTGTTCATGGAATCATGGGATGGTTTGAGTCGGAAGGGACATGAAAGCTCATCCATTCCCCATGGACAGGGACACCTCTCACTAGAACTCCCAGTCTGAAATGAAGTCGCCTCTGTTTGGTGAAACCACCTGAATCTCCACACTTCAGACACAATTTCTGTGTCTGTGCACCACAAAAAGGTTCAGCAGTGTCACCTTTCTAGTTCCATTCACAGCGTGACCCTTAAAAGTGTGTTAAAAGAAAATCACAGATTCACAGAATGGTTTGAGCTGAAGGGACCTTTCCAAGGTTGTCCAGTCCGAGCTCCCTGCCATGAGCAGGGACAGCTACAGCTGGACCAGGTTGCTCAAAGTGGCCTTTCCAGGGATCCAGGGGCAGCCACAGCTTCTCTGGGCACCCTGTGCCAGGGCCTCCCCACCCTCCCAGGGAACAATTCCTTCCCAATATCCCATCCATCCCTGCCCTCTGGCAGTGGGAAACCATTCCCCATGTCCTGTCCCTCCAGGCCCTTGTCCCAAGTCCCTCTGCAGCTCTCCTGGAGCCCCTTTAGGCACTGGAAGGGGCTCTAAGATTTCCCTGGAGCCTTCTCTTCTCCAGGTGAACAGCCCCAGCTCTCCCAGCCTGGCTCCGGAGCAGAGGGGCTCCAGCCCTGGGAGCATCTGTAAACTCAGTACCAGGGTGAGAAGAGACTCAAAAAAAAAAAAAGACAAAGTGCACCTTTAATCGTCTCCCCTCAAAGATTTCCACTTAAAATATTGAGTTCCTCAAAGTGGGGGACAGGAAATGCAAAGATTTTAGAATAAAAGCCCAGTGAAATTAAGGTTCCTGCTATTAAAGCCATCCCTGCTTTGGGGTAAGAAGAGTTCTGGGTGCTGAGCTAGAAATGTGCCTTCCAACCTCAGCACACAGGAGTCTGTAGGTGCAGCCAGCATATGCCGAGAAAAACCTCTGGAATGGTTTGTTCATTTCCTGCACAGCACAGTTCAGTCTTGGACTTCCCATCGAACCCGGGGAAGAGTCCCTGCTGAAACAAACCAGTAAAGCAACTCCGAAATGCACATTTCTTTCCTATCAAAAGGGAACTGCTCTGAGGTTTTGAAAGACCTTGATGTTCCAGGACATGTCACAAAAGCCATACTCCCAATCATTGTCCTCCACAACGGGAATCAGGAGAATGATGGAGAACATCTCCGTACCAAACACAGCTTAAGCCGTCATTTGGGATGTAGAAGGCAAAATATTTAGAGTTTGAAGGTCTAAAAGCAAACAAAGAGATGAGGATATGCTTCCCAGGAAAACTCCAAGGCTTTTAGCAGTGTTTGAAGTCCACTCTTGCAGTCTGTGTACAAGTCTGCGTAGAAGCAATTATGCCTGGAATATTTGAACACTAAGGGGAAGTGTCTGAGCACCAGAGATAACAGGAACTTCTCTTTCAGCCTGGAGAAAAGGGAGCACAGCCACTCTAAAGCAAACACAGCGAGTGGTGGGGCTTAAATTGCAATGCAAGGGAAGAGTTTGGAATCTCAGCACTTTGAACTGTGCCTAAAGAGAGCCAGCAGAGGTGAACAGTGCATCTTCTAATTAGGGAGGAGGCTCAGGTCCATTCCAAAAACAACTCTGACACAGCGTTTGCCAAGATATTGGCTCCTCTGAGAGTGAAAGGAATCTCCAGATCTGTGTGCCCATAGGGATAGAAAATGGAATAACCTCTAGGAATCACTCTGCTGTTCAAAGAGTTGACTTGCTGTCCTTTTCTGGCACCATCCAAAAAATCCTACCATAGCAAAAAAATTCCTCATGGAATTGAACATGAAATTCAAGCCGGTGCTGCACATGACTTGGAGCAATCCCAGATGGGAGCACAGGCTGGGAGAGGATGTGATTGAGAGCAGCCCTGTGGAGAAGCACTCGGGGGTTCAGGTGGATGAAAGGTGTGGGGAGCAGCTCCAGGGAGGGGATTGTCCCCCTCTGCTCTGCCCTCCTGAGACCCCTCCTGCTGCATCCAGCTCTGGGGGCCCAGCACAGGAGGGAGCTGCTGGAGAGGGCCCAGAGGAGGCCCCGGAGCTGCTCCCAGGGCTGGAGCCCCTCTGCTCTGGAGCCAGGCTGGGAGAGCTGGGGGTGTTCACCTGGAGAAGGCTCCAGGGAGACCTCAGAGCCCCTTCCAGGGCCTAAAGGGGCTCCAGGAGAGCTGCAGAGGGACTTGGGACAAGGGCCTGGAGGGACAGGACACGGGGAATGGCTTCCCACTGCCAGAGGGCAGGGATGGATGGGATATTGGGAAGGAATTGTTCCCTGTGAGGGTGGGGAGGCCCTGGCACAGGGTGCCCAGAGAAGCTGTGGCTGCCCCTGGATCCCTGCAAGTGTCCAAGGCCAGGTTGGAGCAAGCTGGGCTAGTGGAAGGTGTCCCTGCCCATGGCAGGGGGTGAAACAAAGCGATCTTTAAGGTTCCTTCCAATCCAAACCATTCTATAATTCTGTAAAAGGGGCAAAAAAAGTATTTCCCTGAATTTATACTCATCAATAGAGAGGACAGGCAAAGAGGATTTTAGCCAACAAAATTCAGCTGTTCTGCCTAAAGTGTTGCTTGCCCAGCAGCCGAGCTCTCACCGGGTTTTTATGGGATGTGATCCCTGCATTGTGCCAAATGCAGCATCAAAAAATGTCATTATTTAGGGAATGGCTTAGTGGGGGCTTGGCAGTGCTGGCTTAATGGTTGGGCCTGATGATTCCAGAGGTCTTTTCCAACCTAAATGATTCTATGAAAATTCCAGTTATTGGTCAAATAATAGCAGAATTGGCTTACTGCAAGTTACTGGGCTAGGTATCACCATAGAGAAACTTTAATCAACTGAAGCAGCAGAACAATAAAATCTTCTTTGAGAATTGGCCCTGAAGGAAAGATCAGCTTTGTGACCTTGGCTCCGAGGAAATGTAATTTTACCTTTGCCTTCCAGAGGACCTCAGCTCTACCTGTGATGCGCTTAGGCTCTGTGTTTGGATTCAAGGTGAATTATTCCTTTGCCTTTGGGAAATCCATTGGATTCTTAAAGATATTTAGGGGCCTAATTTCAGCAGCTGTTCCATCAATATTTTTACAGCTTCAATGGCTTAAATTCTGTTCGCATCTCTTTCTAAACACTTTCTCCATTTTTATTTTCTTCCAGATTGAGCAAAAACATTTAAATTGTTTCAATTACTGCAAAAATCGGATTGAGGATACCAGAATGTATAGAAGTCTAAAAAATCAATGCCAGGCCTAAAATAAAATCCCACCATATTCCATGCAACAGTGTGTGACTTATTACCCTCTCTCCATGCTTTTGTAACATTGTCATTTATGCAAGATCTGCAATAAATTTATGATTTATATATTTAATATATACAGTAAATAGATGCAATAAATGTATAATATGGCTTCAGCCAGGATTTCCATAGAAACATCTGGGAATATGATGCTGTCCATATGCCAGTGAGAGCACAGATCTTTTTACATTATTATTTAACGTCAAAATTCACTTTCAAAGAGAAATTAGAATTGGAATTTATGTCATATTAAAAACAGTCTTTCTGACTGCACTTAGACACCTGAATATTAAAGCACCCATTTCTTATCACAACACGATTCTGTTGATCACTTTTGGGCTGGAAATGTCTTTTCTTCCTTTATAGCCACTAGCAAAATATTTACGATAATCAGCAAAACTTCCACGAGACAAAAGCCAAGACAAAACTCTTCTGTACACACTTCCTCTCATTTCCAAGTGGAAATCAGAGCCTTTAATGTTACTTTAACATGTGTTAATCATATCATTAATGTTATGACTGACAGACAGAAATTAGTTTAATGGAGAGTTCAGGGTTCTTAAATCAAGACAGGCTTTTGGGTTCTCATGATTAATAGAGCAATACCCCAGCCACATGTGCTCGAGCTGCAAGGGAAGATGGATAATGAGCTCCTGGCATCCGCTGAAGGAATTTTAAAACCTATGGTGGACTACATTCCAACGAGAGCACATTACAGTGGAATTAATGCAGGATCATTTGTCTGTCGTAGCCAACGTTCAAAGGAAAAGCGCAGAGGCTGAGCAGGGATATTCACAGCTCCGACTGCAGGGGGGCCAACGAGATGTGGGATGAATGAGGGGAGAAAAGAGAAAGGACCACTTGATAGAGATTTCCTTCCAGGCCCAAAGGGGTGGTTGATGACATGCAAGGCTTTCCTGGCTTGTGCAGTGTCCACCTAACAAATCCCAGCTCCTCACCACGCCAGGCCTCATTGGAAGGAGCGCGGCTGCAAATTCCTGCTCAGTTCTCACAAGCAATTCCGTATCACACAGACATTGACACCCTGGTCTCACAGAATCCTGACTGCTTTGGGTTGGGAGGGACCTCAAAGCCCAGCCAGTGCCACCCCCTGCCATGGCAGGGACATCTTCCACTGTCCCAGGCTGCTCCAACCTGGCCTTGGACACTGCCAGGGATCCAGGGGCAGCCACAGCTTCTCTGGGCACCCTGTGCCAGGGCCTCCCCACCCTCACAGGGAACAATTCCTTCCCAATAGCCCATCTAACCCTGCCCTCTGGCAGTTGAAATAATGCACTAGTTTCCTCCTACCATCATTTCTCCAGTTTCTCCTGTAATTTGCTTAATTCTTTGTCAAATTACACAGTCTTTACAGAATTCGTGGTGTTGGGGATGTTGCAATCCTCCAGGGAAACAGCAGGATCGGTAATCTTCGCTTTCCAGAGGCAAAACACAGCCTGGGAATGGTTTTGAGCAGCTCTGCAGTGATGTACTACCAATGACCTGGGGGAATTACAGGTGTAATGTGGTCTGTATGACCTGAGCTGAGTTAGGAAACATTAATTACAGGCATTCAGGCAGTAAATTAGTTTATACACCTTGCTGGTTTTTTACAAAGAGTAATTGTTCTCTGCGTGTGTGTGTGTGTGTTGCAAAGATACAAGTCTGAAATGTACCTGATATTTTTGGCAATATGAATTGTGTATTTGTGCAAAACCAGATCAATATGTGAAGTGTTTCTTTTCGAACGATAAAGTCATTTTCTTCTATTCCTCTTCATTTTCTTATTTTTTCTTAGTGATCTTCAGATCCTCGTACTGCTTCCTTTAGTTGGAAATTATGTGATTCTTATCCCATGTACTTTTGCCTCATTCAGACAAAAAGCAGAGTGCTTTAATTATTTTCTTAAGTCATAAACTTAAGAGGAAACCTTTAGCTTGTAATATGTTACATAATTATTACGAAGCCAGTAAAGAACAGAAATGATAGACGGTACTTCAGCAGATAAGCAAGTAGTAAAATGAAATGAAATGAAATAAAATGAATAAATGAATCAAGTAAAATGGCCTGGTTCCAGTAAACTGACTTAAAATGTGACCCGAGAAAGTCCTGGTTTTGTGTGAAAAGGAAATACAGCCCAGTAGTTTCTTTGAGATGCAACACTGATTGTGTAGTGGAAAGTTACACCAAGTGAGTCAAACTCAAAATAAAAATTCAGGGCTTTTTTAAGAATTTATCTTAGTAGCGTATAATTAATTTAGTAAAAAGAAGAAAAAAGAATCCTCTATTAAAAGTAATCATTAGTGAACGTTTTTGTCCTGAAAAAAGAGCATGAGAAGGGAAGGAAAACTTGAGGACAAGTCAGTTACTGCCTACACCAACTCCTAGAAAAGAGATGTCATTGCTGGAATTACAGTAACAACATGCAGGGAAGCTCCCTGTGAGTCACCAGCCCCAGCTGCAGTGAGTTTGGCTCCCAAATAATGAAATTTGGGTACAATGAATACCATATTTGGTGAGTTTTTTCATGTTACATGAAAGATGTTGATACACCCAGTGAAGCATAGAAGTCCCACCCTCAGCATTTGGCCGAGGCTCAGGTGAAACACTGAGCAAAACCTGGTGACAAAGTGACAGTGGCACTGCTCAGCTTGCCTGATCTCTATTAGTTTTTGAAAGCCCCAAACCCTCCACCCTGTTAAGAATTCAGATAGAAAGGGGAGAAGTCCCTGACAAGTGCAATAAGACAATTACAGGCTAACTCACCTTCAGGGGAAGTGTTTTTGTAACTTCTAAATGGAGATTTAGTTAAGATCTGAATCAAGAGGGTTTATATTCCTTCTGCATATTCTATTTTAATTGCTTTTTACAGGCTGGCTGGAAGTGCCACGAGGTATAGAGTTATAATTTGAAGATATTATAAATTTTCCTTTGGGAAGTGGAAAAAGCCAGCAGCAGAGAGGAGCAGCGAGAAGGCAGCGCTCCAAAGGAACTGCCTCCATTCAGGCAGGTGCCTCTGGGAATTCAGTGCATTGCTGCCTTTACCCATTTTAAACTCGTCCTTTTGTTCAATTAGTGGAAGGTGCATTTTCCCTTCTTTTCCCTCATTTCATGTGATCAGCTGAGAGAGAGCACCTTACGAACCGTTAAGGGCAAAAATGTGCCTTGGGCTTCATGCAAATGAGAACTGGGCTCTGCATTTTAATGAGTGGTGCCTGTAAACTTTGTTCTTGCTCATTAGCTGGAAGATGTGTCAAGATGTGGAAGTGCAACGTGGACACTGACAGCAAACGAGATCCAGGGGGCTTGGGGCTGCATCTCTATTTCCCAGTGTTTTAGTTACTCTTTTGCAGCCTCTGCTATGATACAGCAGTGATGATACCAGCCAGGCTTGGAAGAAAATTACTGTAAAAGCTATAACTTTTTATAACGAATCCCAAGTTCTTACCAGAGGTTGTAATCATTCCGTAGTACTTCCACAGCCCCTCGTAAAAAAACATCCCGCACCGAGGTGTTCTCTATTAGATTGTTAGACAATCTTTTATTAAAACAGTCTGAAAGCTTCCTGGAAAGATTAAAATGAAATAGTGAGATAAGTTTTAATCCTGGGCCGTCGGTAAGGTCACAGTTTGGGAGGATAACCCGTTTTACAAGCAGGTGCAGTGCTGAGGGAGGGAGCCCGTAAGAGTGTTAGTGCTGTACAACTCGCAGTACCTCATAAGAGAGTTTGGTGTGCCTCAGCAAAAATTCATTCCAGAAGAATTCAATCACTTCTTGGGAGAACTTTCTGATGTGAGAAAATAATTGAGTGCTTGACATCCAGCTTCAGAGGTCAGCCACTGAAAAGGCAATATCTTGGCAATAAATTGGGATGAAATTGTCGAATTTGAGTTGCGAGGCGAGTTTGCGGTTTTGTGGAGCAGATGGTTGGGATGATGTGGGGTTTGGGGAGAGCTTTCCACTCGGACAATAGCACACCAAAAGCAACGTATTTGTGCGTGTTTTCCCATCCTGGTAGGTTTGAAATTAACCATTTCAGACTGAGCTGAGCACTCCAGAAGCAGGCGGAGCTGGAGCTTCGCTAAGGACAGGACACACCCCTGCTTTTTTTAATCAATCCACAACTTTGTGTGCTTTTTCTATAGGAAAAGAAATGAGTCTAATAAAAAACATTATCTCCTTCTCGCAGTGTGGCCTGTTATACACTCAGAAATGATTATGGCTATGGAATCATAGAATCACTGAATTTGGAAAAGACCTCCAAGATCCACCAAGTCTCACCTTCAACCGATCCCTCCATGCCCAGTGAAACCATGTTATAAAGTCCCACATCTACTCAGGTTTAGAACACTTCCCTGGACACTCTCTTCCAGTGCTTGACCAGCCTTTCAGTGAAGCAATTTTCCCTAATACCCATCCTGAACCTCCCCTAGTGCAACATGAGGCCTTTCCCCTTGTCCTACCAGTAGTTACCTGGGAAAAGAGCCCGACTCCCCCCTTGCCATAGGGATCTGGAAAAGCACCTGCACTAATTCAAGTGCAGGTGTTATCTATTCTAATTCTGGTGTTATCTTGATTGATGACTTGGCAAAAAAAAAGTCTTAGTAATCAGGTATTTTACAGGATTTCTCCAGTGACTTTTTAAACAAACGGTGTTGCAGACACTTCCACACAAATAGCAGCTTTAGCATCTTCCTTTGGTAGGTTTCCATATTTTATTTTACTTTGTTCCTTCTTTGGAAGAGAACAAATAAAAGATTTAGTAATTTTTCTTTGCAAGTTTAAATGGGATTTCTACCCATCTAATTACAATCCTAGAGCAAACCTACATTCCCCAGTTTCTCCAGTGCCCTGTTGCCCAATCAAATTGTGGAATAGAGATAATACTCCTTTATAGAGGTGAAATATCACTTATCTCCTGTTCACAGGCAGTTTCAATCCTACTGTACAGAGGTCCAGAAGGGGGAAAAGCATGTTTGTGTCTGCCTCCTGCCATAGGGGAGGTATTCAGGTGTATTTGATGCTGCTATTAGGAAGCCAAAAAAAAGCAACAGTATGTTGCTTTTCTATATTCTAAAAGCCCCAGAAGTAAGGAATAAAGGAATTTGCTTTTGCAGAGTGAATTTTTACATGTGCCAATCGTGATGGAAAAAGGGGGAGCAGTTTTAAACTAAGAGAGGGAAGATTTAGATGGGATATTGGGAAGGAATTGTTCCCTGTGAGGGTGGGGAGGCCCTGGCACAGGGTGCCCAGAGCAGCTGTGGCTGCCCCTGGATCCCTGGCAGTGTCCAAGGCCAGGCTGGACGGGGCTTGGAGCAGCCTGGGACAGTGGAAGGTGTCCCTGCCCATGGCAGGGGTGGCACTGGATGGGCTTTGAGGTCCCTTCCAACCCAAACCCTTCCATGATTCTATGATGAAACCAAAACATCAGCACAGATTCTGAATTATGAAAGGCCATAATCCCACAGATCAGGGGAAAATTCCTAAAAAATCCATCTAGGATATGAAGAATATTTAATCAATGGAAATATTTCACAGGTCCATAAAGGTGATCCTGTTCTTTCAGGAAAAAAATGTGTTTATGGCTCTTTTGAGTACAATTTTTCTGGTTTTTTTAGACCCTCAGAGGATAATCTGACATAGGAGATTTGTGCACTTTCTATTCCAGCATTGCAGCTTTGATTTTCTGGTGAATGTGAGATTATAATTTCACCCTTTTTTTTTTTTTGTATTATTGCTTTCCTGTGCTTGTCATGAAGTCTTCATTAATCCTTACCCAGGTTTAAATGTGAATTTGGATTGTATGGCTGCAATAATGCCATGTGTGGTTTGGTTTTTTATCTATTCCACTACTTAAAGCAAATCCTTTGCCTTTTCTGGAAAAGATCATAAATTTCATTTTCTCAACCTTAACCAGAAGAGGCTGTTTCTTCTCCTTTGGGATTAGAGTAACATTCAGCGTTGACACCTGTGACTTTTTTCTTGCAACTCCCACTGTGAAAACAGCCAGGGAGAACAATGTGAAAAGTCTTTTTTTTTTTTTAAGAACCCTCAATTATTTTCCATGGCATTTCAAGGATCCTGTTATTCAACTTTCAGAGCTTGTTGTCAAATCCAAACCCAGAAGCTATCAGTGCAAATACTGCATCTAATTTTCCCATCACATTCACCTCGGCACAGGAAATCAATCCATCAGGAAGGGGAAGATTTGAAAATAGATGGCAGTGGCAATCCAATAAAAACCATAAACAAACAGGGGGGAAACACCCCATGTCAAGCATGGATTTTCAGATTTACTAAATATATAGAAACAAACCTGCATGGTGATTTGGGTGGCACTGTGATCACAACTTCAGGCACTTCACAGCATATAAATTCAAAATTGGGGAAAAGAAAGAGAAAAAAATAGTGAAAAAAATATTCCCCAAAATTGTTGAAATCACTGGTAGTAATAATAATAATAATAATCACTGTGTTTTTATCAGGCTGGTAAATTTTAAAAACCTAATTAATAAAAATATCATGGTAACTACATTGGGAATGTTTTTCCCAAAGGTTTTTGGAGGAGTAGATTTGCTGGGGGCTTGCTTTGTTTGTCTGCTTTTTGCTCAAGAAACCCACAGTATCCAAAGGAGTCCTCCAAGGATTCAATAATGCAGACAGTTTCTGCTCCAAGTACTTCCAGCAATTGTTGGCATCTTTTAGGACTGTCTGGCTAGAATTTATTAACATATATAGCCAGAGCTCTCTCCTCTATTGAAAGGCAATATAACACACGTTCCCTGACAGATTAAAGCAAGCTGCACTATAAATTGTGCAGATTGAGCCCTCTTACATGGCTTATCCTAATCATAGCTCTGCCATTTGCTTCTCATGACAGGATAAAAATAAAAGTACCATAAAACTAAAATAAAATAGACAGTCTGCCATTCCTCCTTTAGAAAACATTTGTCAGAATCTCTTCAAAAATAATTGGGAAGAAAATGTGCTGAATTCTACAATCTATTGAGTCATTTTTAAAGCTCGTCCAGGCATGTTAAAAGGCTGCATTCTTTATATCAGCTAGCTTGGGAGAGGATGTATTTTACATTGTCAAAACCCTTTCAGAGTTTGCTTTTTTTCACCCTTAAGAATAAGTTTCCCCTGACTTTAAACTTAAATATTTATCCAGTGAGCAAGAAACAGTGAAACATTTAGGTTCACTCACCGTGCCAGCCTTCAGTGATCTAAACCCTGCTTTCCCCTGCAATTTTCTATAGTCTCACAATTTACTTCTTTTTTTTTCCCTTTCTGCAGTGTCTGCATTTGAACTGCTGCTGCCAAGGAAAGCAGTGTGAAAATGCTCTTTTGCTAGAGATATATATATTTAAAAGGCAGTTTATGGCATATTCTTCAGCCCTTTTTAAAGAGAATTCTGAAACCTGAAATCTTCTGGCACCTTCAGCAAGGGCAGTTGCTTCCCTTCTTGGTAAGGAAATGGTCACTCCACAGAGGATGAATTCTGGAAACTCAGTATTCAGCTGTAATCACAAAGACTGACATCTGGGAGGTGTTGTGACATGGGGAGATAGAAATATTTAAAACAAGGATTGGTTTAAATATCTTTTCATAGAGCTGGGGTGGTAGGGAAAGAAGCCAGCTCCAAAAGCACCTGTTTGCTGCACCAGCGGAGAAGGTGCAGTGTTTCCTCTCAGCTCTGAGCACACCACACGAGATGAGGAATGGAGGTGGTCCCATCTGACCTGAGGTCTGTGCAGCAAGGCCATGGAATGGGGACAGAACGATTCCCGGGATGAACATCCTCCTTTGTGTTTTTCCTTACCAAAATGAAATAAAGGTGTCTTGGCAAAAAGGACAAAAAGCACGGGGTGTGAGATATTACCCTTGCAAAGGACAGATGGTGACATCTACTTTACGACATGGAGATTTCGATGGGATATTAGGAAGAAATTGTTCCCTGGGAGGGTGGGGAGGCCCTGGCACAGGGTGCCCAGAGCAGCTGTGGCTGCCCCTGGATCCCTGGCAGTGTCCAAGGCAAAGCTGGGTGAGGCTTGGAGCAACCTGGGCTAGTGGAAGGTGTCCCTGCCCATGGCACAGGATGAGCTTTAAGGTCTCTTCTACCCCAAACCATTCCATGACGCCATGTTAGCTACAATACAGTTACTCTGCGTCTGATAGAGAAAGCAACAAATTAAACAACTTTGTTTTTCACATATAGGAACTTTTCAAAGGCCAAGAGCGGCGAACTGCTTGAGAGCTCGTGGGCAGGTATCCTTGTTCAGGATTGCGGGCTACATTCATTAATCCTGGTTTTGGAAAAACTTAAGCTCTACCAGCACTTTTGCAAGGTTTTGTGATTGAAAAGGTGCAGTTTTGTCAGCAACACAGAATTCATTTCAAATAATAAT
>VZTA01011730.1:1951-25946 GCA_013398855.1 Mohoua ochrocephala
AAAAAAAAGGTTCTTGAGTCTCCTTGATTATCTGCATAGAATGTTTAGTTTGAATGAGCTGTAATAATGCAAAAACCACTCAGAAATGAGGCAGAAATGACCTTACCAGCCTTCCAAGTTGCTATTCATTCAGGCCTTCTAATCTTGGCTCATTAAAGACTGGTAGGCACATCATGTGTAAAACAGTTAGAGATCTTTTCTCATCATGCTCAGAATAATGTTCTTGCTTACGCTGCTTACAGATTTAACTCGGAAATAAAACAGATGACAAAAATGTCACTTTAACTAATACACTCCATGAATATCTCTTTAGCATCTAAATGGATATAGAGGTAACTATTCAGTTTCTTACACAGTGAATGAAACTCAAAGGCTCCACTACCTTCTGAGATACACATCTGAGAGAAAATAAATTTTCATCATGAGGTGGAAGGATTTAGAAATATGTCGTATCGCTGTTGAGAGATTTCTTCAAAGAAATAACATTAATATTCTACTTAAATATATATATATAATTCTATCCTATCCTCTAAATGAAATAGGAAAAATAACCACAACAAAACAAAACAGAAATACCTTGCCTTTATGAGTACATCAATGGTTTTTTTAGCATTAACTGGTGTCTTGTTCTGAGACAATGATAATAATAATGACAATGATAAACTATGGTTGTGATTTGACTAACAAGAATGGAGTGGGATCTTGGATTAAAAGAAATGCAATATGTGAAGAGCAGAAGTAGTGTACCTTTTCTAAAATGATGTATGAACTTGGGGAAGAGCATAAATGTAAAAAAGAAGAAGCATAAAAGTAAAAAAGTTATCTTAATCATTATGATATTGTTTAACTAATCATGGCAGACATAGGAGGAAGGCTGGGTGTGGGATGAGAGTGAGAAGTGGAATGAATTTCTCGAACATCTATTTGTTCACTTTGAGCCTCAAGAGCTTTGTGGGTTTTTTTCTGCAGCAGTTCCAAAACTTTTCATTTCAATATGCTGGGCCCTGTTTCAGAAGGGAGTCAGCACCTTAGCTATTACTAACGCTGTTCAACCCAACACGGATGGCGAATTATTTCTGCTGCAAAGGAGAAATATTTTGCAATGTTAAAATATTTACATGTATCCTAAAGTGTAAAAATCTGCCTCAGTTTTGGAACATGAAACATGTCAGAATAATGCATAACAGTTGGACAATGAACTGAAACTTACAAAGTTCTCATACGTACTTTCTCTTTGAATATTTAAACATAAGTGTGACTCTGTTTGTAAATATTGCAACAAGGGAAGTCGCTTGCCATAAAAATAATGGGGTTCAGATTCACCAGAATTCAAATCCTCAGAAAAATCTTATTTCCCTGACATACTACGCAAGGATGGAGCCCAGGTCCACAAAATGCCAGTACAAAGCATAAAACACCATCAGAAATATACTGTGCTTGTGGATATGCCCTACCAGCTAGAAAGCTTTAGAGGTGAAAGTGATCACAGCATACACATAATTTTACGTATTTCAAAAAACTAGTTTCTTCACTTAGAGACAAACAGGTGCTTAATCTTCTTTTCAAAAACTGAATGTGATAGCCTAAAGCTGAAAACCGGAGGGAAACTTCACCTTTGATAAAACACGGGGTCATTCCAGGGCAACTACAAATGGCTGAAATAATCCTTCTTGCTTCAAATTAATATTATTTCTGCAGGTGTGACCATGACTAGCACAATTTATGTTCTGCAAGACTGCAATAACAAATACGGAAATAGATCTCAGCGGTTTTGTGTTCTATTAGTCAGTCTTCATTATATAAAAATAAGAATGGAAATATATCTGATTTCTCCAGACTTCAGTCACTCTGAGCTGCATGTCAGAGATTCTTGTGATGTAATGTGTTTTTCTATTACATATTTGTTCTGTTTTGTCCCTTCCCACTAGGATGCTTGAGTTAATAGATGTGTTCCTTGTAAAATGGACTCAGTCGGTAAGCCAGAACTTTGAGTAACACTGTCTTTTGCATGTCACCTTTTAACACTTACATCATTTCCCTCTGAGCTATCTTTTCATTCCTCTTATCACCTTAGCAAATGCAAATGAAGTAATTATCTAGTTAAATTCTGAACAGGCATTATTCATTTGAGAAATCGTTACTTTGTAGTGCTAAGGAAGCATTTTTTCCCCCACCTTTGGCACTTTACAATAAACTCATTCTGATCTAAATTGATTGCTCTGGGATTATCTTGGAGTCATTAAAATAATGCTGTATTGACTTTCACTAATGTCTTTAATTAGCAATTTAAAATTCCAAAGTTTTGAATTAAATATGTGCAGGTATAGCTCATTTTATCTGTATATAATTTTGATATGACTTTGATTCAAATCTTATTTTGAATATTACATAATTGGTCTCAGAACCAATTATGGTTTTGCTGGACTAAAGATGATGGCAGCACGGAGGAAGGGGAGCGCCCCATAGGTGTTAAGATAGGGAAACAAAAAGAAGAGCCAGTGGCCAGTCTTCCAAGAGTTATTTCCCTACAAATGTGTTGTGAATTACAACTCCAAACAATTCATTAAACTCTGTGTTACACCTTAGATTTCTGGTCGATTGTCCATCCAGTTTGTATCTATACACATAGCAACTGAAGGCAAGAATATTCTTTTCATATGCAAGAAGATCTGATATTTTAAGTGAAGATCTTGTAAAACTTTGCAAGAAGGGCTGATTTGGCTACAGTTAGTAGTAAAATTGGTGTGTGTGTGATTTCAGGTTCTTAGATTGATCTAAGAAACATATTTATGGTTTGAATCTTTGTTTTGTTAACCTAGCGGATAAGAAATATCCTAGAATCTTTTGTGATGGCTTTCTCTTGAATTAAATCTTTAATTTGCAGAGAGGGTTAAACCTATTAGATTTTCTCCTCTTTATCTGCTTCTATAGCACTTTAGATATTTAATCCTTGTGTGAGAACATAAAGTATGCCACAAAAAACATCACATTATTCTCTGATTTCTTCACATCCTTGGCAACACCGACATTTCATGGGTTCGTCTACTACCTCTGAAACTAGAAATGTTCTAATTTCTTTCTGGACCTCAATAGCTGTCTGGATGTGGTCCTGGGCAACTGGCTCTTGGTGGCCCTGCTAGTGCAGGGAAGCTGAAACAGGTTATCTCCAGAGGTCCCTTCCAACCTCAACCATTCTGTGATTTGTAAACTCACTAGTGTTTGAGGAAAAATTTGGAGGTGGCCATGTTGCTGGTAGTAAAATTAACATAGTTTTAATTATTATTGAGTTATTTCGTTTGTTTGCTTGTTATAGGAATTTATCATACATTGAAAAACGAATCACTAACAAAACTGCACCACCAGCTGTTTTATAGAGCTTTTCTTTAAGGAAGTGTTTTGGCTCTGTGACAATGAATAGCAGTGTCCTGCTTTGTTAGGGCAGTAGCAACATAAGTTCCATCTAGTAAAAATTGCATTTGTTTAGTGGAAAACACTTAACCAGATGTTCAAGAGATGTAAAAATGTATGCTTTGGATTTTTAGAGTGTGCCTGATGGGAGAAGGCTAAAGAACATTGAGGATGCAAGATGTTCTAGTCAGAGATTATTTAGTCCCAGTGGCTTCTATGAAAGGTAGTTGAGGTAGTGTCAGTTGCTGTTAACCCAAATTCGTTCAAAATGTTCTGACTCAAAAACTTTGTTGGCAACCTTGAATCATTATCATTATGCGATCAAGGAAATCAACTTTTTTTTGAAATAGTGTGACTACTGCCATGAGAAGAATGAAAAATCAAGGACTTCCCCATTTCAAATGTATTATAGTTAATATAGAAAATCAGTCATACCAAAAAAAGCTTTTTCCTCAGATTATTGCTATTATTAAATGTAAAGAAGATTTGTGAGTAAGATCCATTGAACAAGAAAACAGAACTCTACTCCCTCTCCCCTTTGGACTGACTTAATGGCTTAAATAATCTATTTATTATGCATATAAATACTACCAAAAAGTGGTTTGTAAGTAGGCTCGTTTGAGCAGTTAGAGATCCAGTACCATGAATTATTTGAATAAGCTGCAAATTTTGAATTTAATATTTTATTATGTAGTTTTTTGGGGGTTTTTTTAGCACCAATGGGAAATTGAATAGGTTAGTTTAATGTTCTGAACAAGTCAGCTGGTAATCTTTAACTTGGGCTGAACATAATTTCTAAGTGCTACTGCACTTTCAATTAAAGTAGGGGTAAAGACGTGTTTCTGTTAATCATAAGCATTTATATAACCTGTCTACATGCATTTGTGTAGTTCAAGACCTTTACAGATGTTGACACAGAAAATTTGGGAAGGCAGGATGTACTCTTCCCCTTACATTATACTAAAAGTTTAAACGACTAATACTTCTAAACTGGCTTTTAAAAGCCATTAATGGCTTTTCGTGACCTCCTTAGAGACTGTGATCTGTACATGGAGAGACAACAGGTTAATGAAGGTCAGAAATGAAATGAGAAAAAAGACAGAGGCCTACACATTTCACTTCTGCTGTGAAATTACAAAACATTGGAAATGTTCAGTATTTGAACATTCACTCAAGCTGGGAAAGTCATGGAGTAGAAGAGAGCTCTGGAGAGAAGAGAAGCTCAGTTTTCTACTGTCTATGGTCTTATGGAGGCTGTTTACTTGTTTTCAAAAAGGGGGAAAGAAATACTTTCATACCTTTTTCCAAATTTCTGCCTTTACCCCCCTCAGTTGCTGGCATTGCATAGTGGAGTGGGAAATAAATGGAGTAGTGGAGGTAACTGTTTCATCAGATGTGTTTTCCGTAGTAACCAATTTAAATTCCAGGGCAAGAAAGTGGGGTTTTTTTGCTTTTTCTATTGTGTTCAGAAGTGTGTATAAATCTTAGAAGCACTCTTAAAGCGAGTATGGGGTTGTGAAGCATAGCTTTGACACAACTTGTGAGCCTTTGCGGATGCTAACAATCTGACCAACGATACAAAAAGGTGGTTAGAATTTGAACTTTCAAAACTGGATTAATTAGAATTTTGAATTTAGAGATAGAACTGCATTAACAAAACACTTTTTCTGTCCTCTGAACTTATTTTCTGAAATTTCAAGTACCCTAACCTTAGTGGGCATAACCTTCGTGGGCATATAAATCAAAATATTGAACTTCATTATGATTTTATCTGAAACATAAGTTATGAGAAAAGAAACGTCATTAAAATATTTTTTCAGAATCTATTCAGAAGATTTTTTTAAATTACTGGGTTATACTTCAAAACATAACTTAAAATTTTAAACATTTTTAATATGGAGAACTCAAAACGATTTTTTTCTACCTTATTGAGCTATATAAGGGTTTTTTTAAAAATGTATAGACATAGGATTGAAATTACTTATTTCAATGGATTGATATTTTCTGACAGAATACATTATTTTGGGCAAACAGAAACGATCCAGTCCCCATCCTTTTACATTTACAGCATTAGCACCAAAAAAAACTAGACAGAGCCTGTTTTTCTTAAAATTGTTGATAATGCTCTGTATTGTTCATATTAACAAAACAACAAAGAATACCAATTCTGGATCAATAATTCAGTGGATTGTTACTGTAGATTTACGCCATGACCATCAAACACAATCAATGTTGCCTTCCAGAATTCAGTTGTATTCATAAAATAGGAAATTGCTGGAATGTTTTTTTGGGTGGTATTTTTTTGTTTCGGTTGGGTTTTTTTTCAATAGTAACAGTTCTGAGAACCTGAATGCATTGGAGAACTGTATTTGACTGTCTGACTTTGACAGTTATCATAGACATCCTTTTGTTGTAGGTAGCTGAGAATATTTACATAAATTAAAATTATTTCCATAACTTGAAATGAAGTAGGTGCTATTGACTCAAGGGACATCAAAATTTTACCCAGGTCCGGGATCCCTTACAATTTTCTAATACATCCTTTGTTTTTCATAGAAGTCAAAGGATGAAGTCAAGGTTAACCTCAACAATGACATTTCAAATAATGTCTTTAAGAGCCCAGCAGTCTGTTCCATTCTCCCTTGCCCGCTCACTCTCTAATTTCTAAGGGAATGGTTATTTAGACCCAGATTCTCACTGTTGGTTGATAGCAGTGCAGATTGATCAATACCTATTTTTATAACTATGTTTTTGAGGTAAAGGTAAGATCCATTCATTGCAGTTAAAAAGTAATCAACTATCAAATAGAAATTGGATTTTGGAAACTAACACCACATGAAAATAGTATTTTATGAATAATCTTGTATTTCATCCAGTCATCCTAAAAGTCTAAATATATGAATATGCATTAACGAACTCTATTTTCAAAGGTAAATTTAATTGATAGTCAGATTCTGATGTCTAAATCACATTGTACATTTTTAATTCCTTACATATCTGACAATATGGAGCTCTACAATCTCACTCAGAGGTAACAGGCAGAACCATCCACTGTCTGAGCTCAGAAAAAACTTGGCATTGTTCAGTCATTGCTCACTGGAACGGAACAGCAGATATTAGAAGCACTCCAGCATCAGCCCCAAAGTCTTAATTAAAAAGAAAAAAGAAAAAAAGAAAAAAAAGTTATCCAGAACTCAATATTTTAGGTGTATTCCTCAAAGGTTTGGTTAGCTGCAAAAAAAGAAAGATTATTTCTCTGTTCCACTAGAGAGGACTGTTTCGCCCTCCCTGCAACAATTTCAACTTCAGATAACCATTTCTATTTCCAGAAAGCACTGTCTCTTGTTTATAAAATATAGCTGTGAGACAGCGATTCACTGATACCTTAGAATCAGCCTGCAAAATAACAGTTTCCAAAGGTGATTTTTGCAAGAATGGCATCTAATCATAATCAGTCACCATTTATTGTCAATGAGGCACTGGATGTCACCAAGAAAATGAAAGCAATTAATTCAAAAATATCTGGTATCAATGGCATCTCTGAATGACGATCTCTACAGTTCATTATTGCTCTTTGAACTCACATTTCTCCATCTCCTACCAATCACTTTTCCCTTTTAATTTCTTGAGTTTAAGAAAATAGAAATGTACAAACAATTTTAAATCTATGCATTAAAATATACCACTTCTGATACTTACATGATTAATAAAACATATTGATTCGAGCACTTCTCTGGTTTCCAATTCCACAGAAGAAGTGGGAGCACTTATCATCCTGACTGCATATCTATACCTTTTTCTTCCATGAATCTGAATTACTGGAAATAGTTGAAAAATCTGTTATAAATCATCTCCGCACTGCTGGCCAACTTAAGTTTTTCAGCATTCTGTAGTCCTCAATGCTGCTCAGGAATGCTCATAAGGTAAATGACCAGGAGCTACTGTGGCATTAAGACAGAAAAAACCCTTGGTTTAAGAAGGAAAAAAAGGAAAAAGGATGTTCTGAGTATGTGCGTGATTACCATAAGTCACTTTCTGTGTGTTTTTACTTATGTTAGTAATGATGCCGAAGCTGAAAAAGCTTGAGTGCATTTCAAATTTATCTATTTACCTTAAGTTATTGTCTTTCATTTCATTGCTGATCTCACATATTTTTTTTATAAAAAGAAATTACTGTTTTCATAGACAGGTAGATTCTATGAGATCCACTACAGGGTTTTGCTGTTGATACACAGTTCATATAGGAAATAAGGATATAGCATGTTATATTAAAATGTGATTTCTCTCCCTTTTCCCTGTATTTTTTTTTATCAAGAAGAAAATTTAATAGTTTATCCGTTCTTCCCCTCTGGAATGATTTGCTGGCACTTCAGGATGAATTCTACACACAGCTTGTCAAAGAATCATTTTGGTTGGCTGTGGTTCATCCATATAAATTGAATACTTCAAAGATTTTTCTCACTTTGACCTGCATCTCAAAATCCCTGCAGGAAACTGCATCATACAAAAAAAAAAAAGCAGAATGATCAGAGTGAATAATCTTGGACCATACAGAAGAGCTCGGAACTAATGTCTCATTGCTATTTGCTTATCTATACCTGCTAGCTCTCCTGTGGGCCCAGAAGAAGCCACTTTCTGACAGTTTTAATGTAATATACAGGCCTTAAAATCCTTCAAACTAAAACTTAAGATCAAATTGATGTTGTACGTGCCACCTCCATCAGAATCTCCGCATTAGAAATATGCCTCCTACGAAGCAGACTTGCACCTACAGGGGCATGTGTGCATATGTTTGTGATGGCTGTGAGGAAGGAGCTGCTGAATGCAAATGATGCAGCTCTGCAGAAACCTGTGATTCTGCTTAATGTAAGAGACAATTCCCATATGGAAAAAGAGTACAGAAAGAGCTTTTGCAAGGTTTTGTATAGAACCAGTGATGCTTGAAATGTGTGTTTTAAGAAGGTCCCATGGAAAGTGCTAGTTTGACTAAAAATTTTTCAAGAACCAGTTTCACATAAAAACCTTTTGTAAAATTACCGGTATAACAGCTGTGCAGTAGCACTTAGCATTATAATAGTAAAAAGTAAAATATTTCCATTAGCTTGTAAAGGAATGAATTGCAAATATTTTGTGTAACACAAAAAGTCCTAAATTTGCCTTTGATTCTCATTCAACATGAAATTAAACATAAGACAACATGGTTTTTCATGGACAGAATTTAATTTTTTTTAATGCTTAACTTGTATCTGGCTAAAATCTTATTTTTCTGAACATGAAAAGAGAAGGATTATATGCAAAAGATGAAATTGCTAAAATCCGCCAACCACAGCAATTTGTAAAAATTATGCCACTAAATTTATTAATGTAAAAAAATTTCGTTTAAGGCACCATTAGAATTTGTTCCTTAGCGGTATGCATTTCTCTCTTATCTGACACTGGTTCAATCCTGAAGCAGAATTCATGGAATAAGGCAGAAAACTTTCTTTTATTACATCTTCTAAATAATAAAACTTCTGGTCTTTGCTTCAAGGATAAGTTTTAAGTCAAATTCGTGTTTTAATTATTTCAGCAGGGGGATTTTTTAAGAGGAAAATGACAGACAAAGAAAAAAATAATATTCTACAGTTAGTTTCATTTGAGTATTTTCATAGCAGCTTATTCATTTCTATACAATGAAAAGCAGTTCCAGTATCAATGGGCTTGATTTGAAGTACTGCTTCTCTAAACTTATTGTAATTTCACTGCCACTTATTGTTGTATGTATCACACTTTCATTAGCACAGAAATGGTGGTATAGAGTTTTGGATCAATAATCTTCAGTGAAAAAATTGTGATTTTTATTGACACAGCTTTAATGAAGTAGCTTTGAAAAATATCATGTTCAGTCACCTGTCGACATTTTTCTGAGTCCTTTACTTACTCATAAAAATCAGTATAACTCTCTACAAGTATGTGCTACAAGGGAAAAATTGCCATTCCGTGTTCTGCCATTCTGAGTTTGTGCTTCAAAATATTTTTTAAAAAATATTATGAAAAGCCTTGAAACCATCCAAAATATGCCAAAGTAATACTTGAACTATTCAATGTTAGCTTTTAGAAAGAGCAATTTAGGGTTTTTTTGGGAAAAATTGTGAGGTTAGTCCATCAATTTGCCTATCTATCCATTTAATCACCACAGTGTATAATAATATGCATAAACACAATTGGAAAATGACTAGGGTCCTGTATTTTCTCCTGCTAGGAAGGACAGTTCTATCAGAGGCTAGGGAAAGGAGCAAGAGGAAATGTTTTGCTTCATTTGTTGCTGTTCTTTTTTCATTTGTTTTTGCTTCTTACCTATTTTGATGGAAGAAAGAACAATGGAGAGGCAAATATAAGTTGGTGAGCGGTTTGAAGGTCATTCCCGTGGTGTTGGAAAAGCCCACTGAAATCATACATTCTGGATTTGTTTAATAAAGTCTAGAAAGACACTGCATAGCTAGATCTCCGCCTGCCCACTGAGATTTCTTTTTCCCAGCTGTCAAGTTCTTCTTCCAGAGCTTTATAATCTTTATTGTCCTAAAGGACTACAACTGTCTTCTTGGTTCAAAGGCTTCTATGTTATCTTTAATGTAGACAGAGCTTGACCTATTAATTGAAATCTCTTTAGGGCACTGCAAAAAATACATGGGTAGAAACAACAAAGTCACAATGACATTAGCTTTGAGGCTGCTAACTTCGACAAATCAAATAATTGTAATTATTTTGTCTGAAATTTTAACTTTCCCTCCTCTGTGTATGAAAATTAATGTCTTTCAATGTGATGTAAATGTAAATCCTATTTGAATGACTCTGGAGATGTTCTCAAAATCAATGGGATGACTGTGTGTGTTTGGGCAATAGTTGATAATTCTTGGCACTTTACCCGTGGCATCTTTAGAGGAACAAGTATATTCCTTAAATAAATTGTGCTCTTTTAAACATTATTTTAATTTTTTTTTATATTTTAATCCAAACTAACTTGTTTCACACAAGAAGGAGTCAAAGTCCTAACTGTCTTTTTTTTTTTTTAAGAATAGAGTGCTTTTTTTGGGTGTTTTTGACTATTTAAAACCAACTATTTACATGAGTATATTTGGAGTGTGGCTTTTACACAGTTTACACAGTTCTGCCAGGTCCGAATTTGTCAATTTTGAATTTTATAGTTCTATACAACAGGAAAGCTGTACATCAGATTCTGTCAAGAACTGATCATTGTTGTCATAGCACAACTAGGTAAAAATCAACTGACTGTAATGAAATCTATTTATGATCTTAAAACTGCTGAAAGAAAATAAGATAAAAAATCATTTAAATAACAGCAAAAACCAGGGTAATGTGCAACATTTCCTCTCTCCCTTTTCCATCCTTTTTCTCACTCTCTTTCCTGTTTCCTTCAGACAAAGCCAGGTAATTACTCATGGTAGTGAGTTTTCTGGCTTCGGAACAGATTTTTGTTCTGTGTTTGTCTAGTGCCTTCTATAATGCTTAGGCTGTGATGAGGACTCCCAAGTACCAGTAAGATACAACCAGAAAAGTAATTCCATTTGAGCAGAAGTTATGAAGCTTGATTCCTTTAATATTCATGTCCCGTAGTTAGATTCGTGGTTGCGCATATGAGAGTGAACTTATATTAAAATTTTCCTGTGGTTTGGGCATTTATAATAGCTTTCTCCTATGTTGATCTCTAAGGTTTTAAAAGACTTGAGTCTGCTTAATGTCAGAGACAATTCCTGTATGGAAAATAGGGTACAGAAAGAGTTTGTCAAGAGTTTGTTTGTATAGAACCAGTGATGCTTGAAATATGTGTTTTAAAAAGGTCCCTCAGAAACTGCTGGTTTGACTCATCTTTCTTCCCTTCATTGAAGGCTTTATTAAAAGTCTCTCTATATAGAGTTTTCTACTTTCATGATGCTTACCTGATCATATTGCCTACATCTCTGTTAGACATGATCAAAATTGACCAACAAGTTCCAAGGATTTCAGGGAGAAACTGAGAGAACTATTTTCTTAGGAAACCGGGCTACAGACTTATTATAATAATGAGATAATAATTATCTTGCTTCCTATGTTTGCAAAGCAGAGGGATAGAGTTTGTTTTTCTCTTTGTCATCAGGAAAATAAAATATTTTTAAGCAAGAAATGACAATATTCATCTAGATCCCACTTCACTGGAATGTAGCCAAGCCTGGGACTCACTTAAGAGTAAACAAGCAGTAAACAATTTCGAAGCAAAGCAAGCCTATTTTTTGCTAATGGGATTTCCTATCATGAAGTTGTGTGGATCCTGTCCTGCCAAAAAGTGGACACTGGAAGCCATGGACCTAGAAGGAATATAGTGTGACAGACATATTGGTTTCTCCTCTTGGCTGGCCTTTGTTCAGCCCTGCCAGTTCCATTTGACCTCGGTACTAGCTGCTCCCTTCAGGGGCTCCACAGACCTCCCTCCGCACTCACTATCTATTAACATAAATGCTCAGTTTGCCTATCACAGTGATGCAGCACCGATCACTGAAATTTTTCATGCCTCATATTTTCTCCCTGTTTTCTCACAGTTTATGAACTCAGGCTTCAGGAGACTAAAACCTAACAGAGTTATTTCACAGGAAATTGGGTGTATGGATACTTTTGAGGTTGTGGGTTTACATGTCTAATTTAAGCCACAGTAAACTATCCTCTCTATCATTAGGCAGGCTTTAAGTAAGTAAAAGGGAATATTGTGCTGTCATTTTATTCTGTCAGTTCACTCTCTTTAGAAAATAGACTGCCAAACCAAACCTAACACTTGCTTTTGCCTCCTTTATTTCTCTCCTCTGCACCCTCCTGCTATTATTCCCTTTAGTCTGCACAGTCGTTCAGGCTGCTCTTCTTCCCGCCTTTTGTACAATATGTCATCTACAGTCTGTAATTGTTTATCCTGCCATTACATACACCACAAGCTTTTACACACAGTGAAATGGTTGTTCTGGGTATAAAAGGAACTGTAAAAAGAAGTGTAAAACTTGTGATGTATAACAGTAGAGTGAGTGAAAGACATATGGATTTTATGTCTCTATATTTTTTTTAAAGGATGGAAGGACAGTGTCTGACTCCTTTCTAGAACTTAATTGGAAGAATGGTTAAGAAACTATCATCTGAAGCATGCTATTTGAACAACCCAGAGTAAAATTCCACCCACAGTGCCATGAATGAGGATGAAGGCAAAACCTGGCCTGTAGCATCTAAGGATTCAATATTTCTGTGATGATTCTTCATTTGTAGGAATATTTTGACACAAAACCTCGTGCCAAATTTTATTGACAACTAAAGTTCAGTAATTACTTGGCAACCTGAGATTCCAAAGAAAGTCAATCATAACTAGTTTCAAAGTCAAACTAGTTGTACACCACCTCTCAGAAACGCAGAAGAAATCCTCAAGCCAGATGGGAGTGGGGCACCCAGGTGCCACAGGATGGGAGGTTCCTCAGCGTGGGAGCTAAGGGGATTGTCCCAGGCCACGCCCCTCTGGAGGCTGCAGGCTTTCCTCAAGTGACCTGACCCCTTCCCACAGTCACGCTGCTGCCTGCCCCTCTCTGCTCCTCCCTTCCTTGAGGAGCTGAGACCGAGCAACTCCCTACTGCTGCTCTCTGGGGGCAGCTCCGTGGCCATTATGGGAGGTACTGGTGGCCATTGGTGCTCCTGGGCCCTTACACATTTCTTGTTCAACAGTGGCACAGAGAGGACTCTGTGCCTGCTTGTCACAGGGATGATTCAGCCTTGCATTAGGGGCAGCGTGCTCTCCACACCCAAATGTAGCAGAATAGCAGAACTCTGGCTCAGCAAGAGGCCACCTGAGTCTTACCCAGGCATGCTTTTAGAGAAATTGCTTTTTATCTTTACTTCTGAATAAAGGAAAGATTCCCTTTCCAAACTCATAGATATCTCAGGTAATCCACAAGAGTCTTTTCCTATCACTCTCACTAAATCCATTGTTACACTGTCTATCAAGACTGGTAAGAAAAATCAAGTGTTTATCCACACAGTTGTGAAGGTGCCAGTTTTATTGTTATTTTTTACATAAAGCGTCTGTGTTCCTTTTTTGACTGACATATTTTCCAATACTTTTGAATATATGCTACTGATATTTTTGGGGTTTCTCTGAACAACTCTGAAAGCAAAAAAAATATTTTCATGCCTCACTCCTTCACTTCTCTCTCCTCACCCCCTCCCCAATAACTGTAACTGAATATTCTCATGTATCCCTTCCCAGTTGCTGATATTAAAAAGGAAAAATTACATCACTGTGGGACTTTTGAACATATTGCAAGAGTTGGCAATGTGCAACACAGGGATGATAACATTTTAGAGGACGCATTAAGGATGACATCTCCAAGAAACTATTTAGTCAATGGAAAAGCTCTCATAGGGAAGTCAGATAGGATTTTTTCCTATTTATGCAATGTGCATTGAGGAGTATAGATTTCTACTAATTATTCAGTCTTAGGCATTCATAAATCAGCTGTTGAATAATCATTGAGACTTTTTATTGATACAAGTAGTAGTAAATCTGCCGACATTCATCTCATCTCTTGCACTGGTTTTATTTTGAATTTCAATCATAAGAATGCATATCAAATTGCAAAGAACCGTGTTCTATGCATACCTGTTCAAGGCACACTTTTATTTTTCTTCCCCTTAACAGGACAGAGGGAAACAACCATTTTAAGAAACAAGCATTTGTCCTACGCCTATCATTGGGATTTTTCTGGATGATGCCTGATCCATCCTCGTTGAACTAATGGATGTGGGTCTAACTCGGATGGCATTTGTTCTGCAGCCATTAATTCTTTTTCCATCTAGCATGTGTAATGCCCTGTCTTTCTACTGTTGGATTCTTTCAATATAAAGCTTTTTGGCCCTTACTAGAAGTGCATTGACAAATCGTTCTGCATTTCTTACACTAATTTAAAAACCTCAATGAAACACTTTATTTTTAGGATTTTAAGATTTGCTCCATTTTATAATTTGCCACCAAGATTTAGAACAAATTGTTGTACAAGTCTTAGAACATACAGCACCTAATAACATATTTTGTGTCATATATGAGGCTACATTTTCATGAGTATTCTTTGTTTTGACTTGATTTGTTTCCCAGAACACAGTCCATGGTTCTAACCATATTAGGTCACTTTTGTGGACATACTCTTCACCAGCATCAAAATACCACTTTAAAAAATAAATAAAGCATTACATACAAGAGAGCTTGCATCTTCCCTATGGATATTTCAGAGGCTTCTGGGTGCTGCTCATTTGTCTCATTAGTCTGTGGCTTGGATTTATGAGGAATAATAGTGCTAATATCCTATTCCATGTGTTACCATAATTGAAAATTCAGACCAGAATTTAGAATAGCGGGATCTATGCAGAATAATAGTCTGTTCAAATGAGGGGAACAGAGCATCTGAGGTGTAGGTATGGAACGGGTTATCGTCATCAATAATGCAAAAGCTTTACTGTTAGGAAAGTAAATTTGGTGATGGACTCAGAACTTTTCAATATTTTATGATAATTTGAAATCCATTCATTAAAATTATGCATAAGCAAGATTTTGAAACAAATTTGCACTTTGTTGAAGTATGGTTTATGCGAATATATAAAAGTCTAGTATCAACTATGCTTTGACAACTTTTGCTTTCTGAAGTCAAGTTCAACTTCTTTCTTAGATAAGAGCTTAAATAATTATATTTGCAAACATGTCATTGATGATAGCAATTAAAGAAAAGTATTTTGCAAGCCATCTTTCTTATGTACTTATAGTCAAATATTTTGCTCTGTGGAGATTAATCACAAATGCAGACTAAAATCATTGCTGCACTGGCTTCTTAATCCTGCGCAAATTCTTCAAATTGATTCAAAATTACAGATGCAATGTCTTTCTATCATTCATTCAGCTGGTTTCTTTAAGGAGAACAAAGGTCCATTTTAGACTTTGAGTCATTCAGTTCCTAATTTGGTTTCTTAATCATATACAGATCCAGAGCAGGGCTGAAGAAAAAAATAGGTTATGTGTCTGATTGTCTCTCTGAAATAGGTTTGAAAGAGTAAATAGGAAGCAAGCAATTGAAGAACCAAGCCACATCCCTTTGGAATTACTACGGTACAGGATTTGGGGGTTTGTTATTTTAGTTGATTGGTGTTTTTTTAAGGAGAACTGCAGGGCAATTTTTCAGATTGATTGTTTAAATGGGAATATATGCCTTCACTCTTTGTTTTGTTAAGAACCTCAGTAGAAGAAAAAGCTCTTGTTTTCTCTGTGAGTTTCCAGTTAAGGTTACACTGCACAGAGAACATACATTACTATTTCGGCTTTCCATAGGTGAGAGAAGACATTCCCTGGGGACTTTAAACCCCCTCTAGTTTCTGTTGTGACCAAGCTGTCAGAGTAACACTGCAAATAAAATTTGTGCCTCAGACTGTTTTCTTGCTTAATGTGTTTTTCACAGAAGGCAGAATATTTATATATTGAAAGAACCTACAACAAAGAGTTGGATCTTATAAGTCTCATAAAAAAAAGGAGTTTCACACATTGTAATCATTACCCTGTACAAGGAGGTGCAAAATTCCGCGATTTTGAATTTATGTTCCTCTCAATTAATTTGAAGGTAGTGTAAATTTGACAATAATGATCGTTGACATGTAAAGCAGAGGAGAAATACATCTCTATTTTTCTTACATAGCTCTTTGAGCAGTGAAATACCTTTCTGGGTTTTTTATGATTTATATTTCTATAAACTTGGATTAAATGAGAAGGTCACTATAAATTCACACAATTTGTCTGCAAATTAAAATTCCGCAGATTAATGAACAAATTTATGTACTCTCTGATAAAAACTTTTTTCCTGCCAATACGGTTTCTGATTATGGCACTGGATTTGCTCAGGAAAATGAGATATTATGAAAAATTACATATTCTTTTCTTCCATTTTCTTCTGTTCACTCTGGTGGTATGTAATATCAACCACAAGTCACTGCACAAGTGTAATTCACTTGTATAAACTCACATTTACTTCTCTTACACTGTTTTAGAATTTTCCTTCCTGTTGTTCCTAAAGTGTCTTGTTAGAGTTTACCACTATGCAAGCCTTAATTTCATTGTGGTAATAAGGCAAAATTAGATTCTGTGCAGACAAGCACAGAAAAGAGAGAAACTTTTGCTTGGACATTCCTTGTTCTCGCTTTTAGCAAACTACCTGAATTATACAAATGATAAGTATTTTCTTTGAATCACTGTGTAGTCCAATCCTAAATTAATGTTTTTTCATTTTTCTAGTAATTAGAAAATTTTATTCTTGCTTCTTTTCATTGCAATGAGGACAGGCAACAATAGGATCTGTCAGATGTATAACTAATTTTTTAAGATCTAAAAAAAGCTTGAAATGGACATAGTAGCATATTTATAGAGAAAGAAACAGAAAATGGCTAAATGACCGCACAGGTTCCCCACAGAGTTAAAAATTCTTGGTAGGTCTCTTCATGCTCTTTTAGATACTTTGTCTATTTCTGAAAGGAAACACACAAGTTGTGAATGTGATATACCTGAGTGCTTGGAGTTTTGAAAGGTTGAAGCCCTTAAGTGATTGCTATTTTTATATCATGCTTATTTTAGCTGTGCAAAGAAACCAATAAAGACTGTTGCTAGGAAGAAATAATAAAGTACTGGGAAAAAAGTTGTTAAAGTTAATATTTTATTACAAATGTGAATAAACATTGAATTGCAATAATGTTTAACTTTAGGGAGTACTATCATGCCAAATTATTTACTAGCATACATGATTTATTTTCGATAGGTAATAAATTCTTTTGTAATTTCTTTTGGTAATCACTGAATTTGAAATAAAACATGCGCAATCACTGCCAGACAAAATGTATCAACCTTTGTTTACTTTAACAAATGTCAGTATCTCAAAAAGATCAGTCTCAAGTGCACTTAAGTCATGGTCCACTTCTGCTGTTGGGTGATACTGTAAAAGGAATGTTTATGTGACAACTGACCTTCTGATGCTGCTGCTTCTTATCTTGCAAAAAGACAGCTGAGCTTTGAATACAAATAATGTGTGAAACTCTGCTTAACTGCCCAGTGATTTCAGGCACTCCTCATTCTATGAACAAGTGCACAAAATGTTGAGAGGTCCTGGAGATGCTGGGAAAAAAAAAAAGAAAGCTTTGCACCCTGTTTACATAGGGAATGCAATCTTTTTATTCTCCATCTTTCGTTTAAACAATTCCTTTTAAATATTTTACACAACTAATCCCCAAAACTTTGAATCTTCTATTAAGTATACTAAGGGATTGTTTTCCTGACATTATTTTCCCTCATGATTTAAGATGCATGCTATTGATGTTTTTTGTTGGCTAACTTTTCATTTAAGCAGGGTAGTAAATCAGAACTGAACTGAAATGATTCGGGATAGAGATCCAGAAGGCCTGACTAGCACCCATGGGATTCCAGTGAGGTTTATGCTCTCCAAATTTACTTAGCAGAGGTACAAACAAGAAAAGAACAAAACACTGTTTGAGTTTTCCCTCACCAAGACAATGGGAAGAAGACAAAATATAAGGAAACATGCCAAGTCAACTTCAGAGAGTATCTGTGTGTACACAATGTGTACTCTGCACATATTAATGGATGCAGTGCGAACAGTTTTCTTTGTTGATTTTGTGTGTCTCTGCATTTTTTTAACCAACTTTTATTCTTTGTTATTCCTCTCTGTACAGAACCAAACCTTCATCTGGATTTAGAAGCACTTGTTTAGTTTACCAAAAGCTGCAATTAAGCTCGTTTGAGCAGTGATCTAATTAAAAGACATCAGGTTTGGTCAGTTATGTTCTAGTTTTCAGTGCCTTTTCAAAAGGACAAAAAGGATGGAGGACAAGTTCTTTCTTGCTGCATGAAGCTGAGAAAAAAATCCTAGAATGTATCCTATAGAACTAAAAGATAGGCATGCATGCCTATATGGATAAGGATATGCAGAGAAAGGGGATGATAGACTGGGACCTGACTTTCACTACCATGGAAGCCTGTACTTGAACAGTGCTTTTATGGATTGATTGTGCCAAATCTAATCATAGCACATTTGAAATCTGCCTTCTGGAAAATTTATTTATTTGAGAAATTGCTCAGTGTTTTCTAGTGATTGAACATTTCCCTAGCCCACAGAGAACTTCTAGAAATTTTCCTTTCAGATTACATAAAAAAATTAAAGAACTTGTAAGTGGTGACTCAGTCTCACATAATTTGTGATACCTCCTGTTTCCAGGTTCAGATGTCTCAATTTAGCATGAGTAGCAAGCACCAACAGCAGTATTTCTAGGGCTTTGCAGCAGTGACAAATAATGGCAATATAAAGACAGACAGGAAATTTTGATCATATTAGGGCATTTATTATCTGTGCAGCAAAGTTTATCTTTAAAAATACATATTTGTGCTGACTGCTGTTGTATTGATTTTGAGCATACAATAAATAGGTGAAGTTGTTTTGTAAAACCTAAATTATATTATGACATTGTTGCTTTAGTGACAAAGCTCAGGATGAATATAATTTCAGGAAGCTTCTGTATATTTATCTACAAGGTTTCCAGTATCTGTGCCATTCTCCACAATGTTTCCAGTATCACATTTGCAAAATACCTGGATTAAAATTCATTGGGTTTTTTTCATTCTGATTTATGCTTTCATTGATCTACTGCTCCATCACAAAAGGCATTCTCCACGTTGATGACATTTGCTGAGTTCAATCACATTTTCTCAACTATCATGAGATATCAGATAATGTCTGCCAAATCTTTGACCTGAGATTTAAAGAAAAAAACTGGTTTACTACTGTAGAGTTCTATTTTTTATCCAACAAATGGATTACAAAATTATTTTATATTTATTTTTCATCCTTTGTCTTCACAAAGAACTTTTTTTTCCTGTCCATAGGAAACTTTACAAAAAAGGCTGTGTCAGTTATTTCCATTTCAAATATTAGGGTGAGTGATCATACCTCCAAGTGTTTGTAAGCCTTCTATTATTACTGCACTTAAAAAACAGCCACTAGCAAAATGTTGGGGAGGAGACAAATCGAATCCAGTGGAAAACAACTGAATTAAAATTCTGATTTATGCTCTGTAACATTTATATTCTTTTCCTCTAAAAAACAAACAAACAAAAAATTCATCCAGATCTGCTAAATGATGAGACTTATTTCTTTATGTTTATTTGGTCAGGATTGAATTTTGTGAATGTCGTAGATAATGAAATTTCTTCTTATTTATTAAAATTTACTTTCTGTCCAGGATCGCACCACAGATTCCAAACAACTTTAAATCTAGGTAGTCCCTAGCTATTTGGCTTACTTTAGGCAGTGTTTATTTGGTGGTTGCTTTCGGTTTTTTCCCTTAAACTTTTTTTGAGATGCAGCTGAAATAATTCTCGCTCTGCTAAGAAGGACAAAAAAAGTGACAGCTTTTCAGAAGTCCTAAGCTGTCTTGCCCCGCATTCAATACTCCAGCCTTTGCTGCTCAGTCAGTGACTCGCTACTCAGGAAAAGACATGGAAGAGTAGTCATTTTTAGCTTCCAGTGAAAGCCTTTTTAGCTTCTTTGTGTTTCTTCACATTCTAGAAGTGACATGCAAGTTCGGTGCTCATTAGTTCAAGTTCTGTTACAAGCTCCTATTTATGTGGAAGCTTTGGTTTGAAGCAGCCCAACATTGCAAGAGAAAAGAACTGACACTTTTAAATATCTGTGCACTGACAAAATTGTGTAGTGAGGAAAATGAATGGAAAAGCAACAATCTGCATTGGACTAGCAAATGCAAAGGTTCAGCCAGCTTTAGCATTCGTATTCTTCCAAATTATTCTTAGAAAAATAAAATACAAAGAATAATAAACTTTCAAGACACAAATTAAACACTTCTTTTCTTCTTCTTTTTTTTTTTTTCTCTCCCTGAAAGATTACATGATGATTTATGACTTGGGCCAATGTGGAGAGCAAAAGTTATATTGCTTATTGGCCAAAATCTTGACTCTTGGCTCAGCCAGCATCTTGAACCAGTACTCTTCCTATACTCAGATTAGAGGACAGCAGGGACATATTGGATCTTAGTCACCAAGGCAGCTCATGAGGCTGCCTGCTGCCATGCCAGTGCCTGTCACCCCTCAGTTTTGATTTGAGCCAATCACCACAAGCATATGTCTCTGCTGGCAAGCAGTGTATCCCATCCAGAAGGCACTGGCTGCTGGTGCCCTTCAGCCCTCTCCCAAAACAGCCTGTCAGGGTGTGTGCTTCTTGTTTGAGCTACCTTGCCAGTGTGAAGGTTGTCTTTTTGGGTAAGGAAATCAGGATTTCTCCAGGTAAACGAGAAATCGTACCTGGTAAAGGGTTCAGATCAAGGCCAGGAGTTTTCTCCCTTTGAATAGCCCTTTGTTTAACGTCAATCTCAATTAAAATATGAGTCTGGCAATACTAACATAGCAGAACTGTCTTTTGAATACCTAAAATGTACTTCAGGAATGTCCTTTTCATTTTAGTATAAGACTGTTTTCTCCTGTTAGTCTGTATATACAATTCAGTATATACAACTTGTAATAACATTCAGGATGTCAATTCCAATAGGAGTAGCCTCCTATATTTTTACCTCATTTAAAGTGATAGTTCTTGCAGATGTTCAGTTATAATTATGTCCTAGTAACAAGAAAGCAGATATATATTTTGTCTTTCTGCAGTAATTAAACAGTGAAAGTCAATCTGACAATGAGAACATTCTTGAAAGGCTCTAAAGGCCTGTACTTCAAATGCTCCTTGAAGAAGGCAAGACACACAGGCAGGACATGCAGAAGTCCCTTTTGATTCTTTGTGGCCAATACAAGTGTTGCATGCAACAGATGTAAATAAGAAATTGCTTTTCAATATAGAAAGAGTTCTTGAGACTGGAAAAGCAAATCAGGTTTAAAAGTAAATTTTTTCTAAGTGTCACTTATGTCTTTTAACTACCATCCTCTCATCAGGAACAACATACTTTAAAAGAGGAGGTGTTTCATCTCCCCAATCAAAATTTCGTCCTGTAAGTAAAGGTCAAAATGACTAATTTTAATAGTTTCTAAGCCTTCTTTCCCCATGTTGTGAAAACCAATAAATTTATCTCACTCCCCCCAAAAGAGATAAGCCCTTTCCACAAGTTGTTTCAAGCAACTAACATTTTGTATGAAAAATCACAGAATTCTGTCTTTGACATGAATGCTAATTGACAAGCCAGCTGTCTGATTTCTCATTTTTCTATCTTTCACGACTTTAGATTTCTGTTTTAAACATATGGCTGAATTTTTGAAGTCCTGTCCCTTTTTTTAAGAGTACGAAACTTGGATGTTATCAATGTAGCACATTTCCTTGATGTTTCATTAATGTGTAAGAATATTTCTTCCTAATCTCATGTACCCCATTTGATATAGGTGTTTTTTAAAGCCCCATATCAATAGACAATATTTTTAATGCCAATTTAAAGAAAAAGCAAACACAAAAGACCCCAGAAAACCAAAACAAAACAACACCCAACTCTGACTCTTCTGATTGCTATGGCAAGTGTGTCTGTCTGGCTCAGCAACTAAAAGACCATTTAAAACATTTACTTTTGTCTTTACATGAACTTTAAATATCAGGATTTTGGAGCTGAAGTAATGATATTCAAATGCACATGAATAATGAATAAATAGTGTAAGAATCTAGTGAAGTAATAGTAAATTTCAGATAATATGGGAAGCCAATTTTACTTAAAATCACAGACTTGAAAGTGGCTTCAAAGGAAGAGCCCATGCCCAAACTGGAATGATCTATACTTGTGTCACGGCTGATTGATGTTTGTCTAGTTTGTTCTTGAAACCTCCAATGACTGCTTATGAGGATGTATCTGAGGCAGTGTCAAAAACCTTATTAAAGTCAAGATATACGGCATCTTTCACGTCTAAAAAAACCCGTCATATTATGGTATTGTAAAACAAAGGTAGATTATTGTGACCTGAATTATTTTAGATATCCATATTGACTTTGACTAATCTCTTTTTTATTTAACAGCTATTTACAGAAAGAGATCTTGCTTCTGTTTTTCTAGGCATGGCAATTTGGTTCCCTGGACTATAATTCCACAGAATCTTTCTTCCTCTTTTTGCAACTCCCTAACTCATTTTTAAATTCTCTAGTATTTTGGAAATTACTTACCCTCTACAGAGTCTCATAAATAAGAAAAACAGTAAACTGTTTTTTTCTCTGTGCTCACAAGTTAATGGTAGATTTTTTTTCTTTGTGTGATTAGTAACCTCAATTAATTTTCACTTCCTGTATGCCTGCTTAGGCTTAACCTCAAAGAAGAGCTCAAAATTTATGGGTGCGGGCTGATTCTAATAGCTACTTTTCAATGGCTTTATCTACCTTCTTGATTGTGGCGTAGCAGAGAGTAGTAAATTCCACTGTGAAAACTGTCATATTTTTCCCCCTCTATTCATTAAAATTGGAAAATTTTCAATGTCAGTCACACACTGCACAACATATTTCCAAATGTATCTCGAAATGTGTTGTCCTTTCATATTCAATGCTGATCTTTTAGTCTTTCCTGAAATATATTTTATGAATCAAATTAAAAGTTAAAGAAAGGAGTTAAAGGACCCAAAAAAGAAAGAAAACATTCTATTTTAAATCAAAGAGCCATAGAATATTCAGAGTTGGAAGGGAACCACAAGAATCACTGAAGTCCACCTCCTGGACCTACAGAGGACAAACCCAAGAGTCACACCATGTACCTGGGAGCGTTGTCCAAACACTTCTTGAACTCTGTCAGGTTTGGTGCTGTGACCACCTTCCTGGGGAGCCTGTTCCAGCACCCAACCACCCTCACGGTGAAGAACCTTTTCTGAATGTCCAACTTAAACACCCCTAGATACAACTTCAGGCCATTCCCTTGGGTTTTGTCACTGGTCATCAGAATGAAGAGATCAGTTTCTGCCCCTCCTCTTCCCCTTATGAGGAAGTTGAAGACTGCAACGAGTTCTCCCTTCAGTCTCCTCCAGGCTGAACCTTGACCACTCCTCCTATGGCTTCCCCTCTAGCCTTTTCACCACCGTCTTTGCAGCCCTCCTTTGGGCATTTTCCAGTAGATTTAGATGTCTTTCATATTGCCACATCCAAAACTGCACCCAGCACTTCATATGCGGCTGCACCAGCAAGAGTAGAGTGAACAATATCTTCCTCGACTGGCCAGCTGTGCTGTGCCTGATGCCCCCCAGGACAGGGCTGGCCCTCCTGGCTGCCAGGACACTGCTGACTCGCATTCTACTTGCCACTGACCAGGACCTACAGGTCTGTTTCTGTGGTGCTGCTCATCATCTCCTCACTCAGAACTCTGTATGTACATACAGGTTTGCCTCATCCCAGGTGCAGAATCCGGCACTTTTCTTTATTAAACTTTATAAGGTTGGTGACCTTTTTTTTTCCTTTAGCTCCAGAAGAAGACCAATCTTCTGGAAGAAAAAAAATAAGTAATTTTGGCTTGACTCAGTTGC
>VZTA01011734.1:0-14858 GCA_013398855.1 Mohoua ochrocephala
TGGTTTGTTTTTAAACCAGCACATACAGTTATTATTGTATTATATTTTTTGAAAACATTAAATATGCCACTTACGTTTACCTTAAATGACCCAACCCATTACACTTGTTGCTTGAGACTATGATCACACAAAAACTGAGCCAGGTCCTTAAGTCTTCATCTTCATAAACTTATTTTCAGTTAACCAGGTCAATTCCTGGCACTTGTGGAGAATTTTGTCACTTCTTTCAAAAGCATAAGTTTCAGTTAGTGCATGAGTTGAAGATAATAACAGAGACAAATCATCTTAAAAGTGAGAACACTGCTCTCCACTGCAGGTCAATTAATGTAAATATGTTAACTTCACTCCTCTAAAAGAAAATGCAAGCAGCCCTTAGAGACTGGATTTGTGAACACAAGGTGCAAAAAATACTATGATTTTTTGATTGCTTCTTAAATTTTGTTTTTTTCTTCATTTTTTCTCTTTGCCTTTCATAAGTGTTGTTCTGTCTTTTTTACTTTCTGTTTGTTACCTACAAAATCCATCTCTCATTCTTTCCTCCATTCCCTGCCCTCCATACCAGGGAGGAGTTTTGGCTCCATTTTCTCCCTACTCTCTCATTTGGCAGTGTAGACAGCAGTAAGTCCCCTGTAGAATTTTCTTCTTCAGGCCGAACAAACCCAGTTCTGTCAGCCTCTTCCCATATTTCATGGGGTCCTGCGGCAAGTGGCATAGGTTGGGAGTGGCTGAAATTCAATCATAAGGGATGAGACAGGAGTGAGATTGTAATCTAAGGGCAAGAGACACACCTGTGTCTGTGAGAGATGCAGAGAATCCTTAAGAAGAACTGACTGAGAGAACCTGCAATGGTGACAGCCTGTTCAGGTGCTTCAAAAATCTAAATGGGCTGAGCAGATATAGATATTCTCTACCCAACCCTTTAATTGACAGGATCTGAAGTAACTCAGGGAGTGACCTGAAAGAGAACAGTATCACACACAGAACAGACAGGACTCCTGTGCTGGCCTACATGACCTTTCTCCAGGACTGCATTTTTTTCCCTATGGATAAAGGAGGTCATATGTCACTTGTCAACATTAAACATATCTGTAAGGAAATGTGCATTGGTGTTCAAGTCCATTTACCCCCTCCACAGTGAATTTGGTATTAAACCACAAGAACGAATGTTGATATCAGAAGTGGGAGACCATTAGACTAATCAGATATCAGTAACATGGGGATGGATGAGCATCAGGGTCTGGAAGCTGAGGCCATGGCAGAAGCTGTCTCTGGACTGTCTCTGAGCAAGGGATATCTGTCATGACAGAAGGGTGCATGTAGATGCCTAATTCCCGAGTTTGGCCCGTGAGCTGCAGAGTTGTTCATGGCCTGAGGGCAGGCCACAGAGATGGAGCTGCTACTCATTGGTGAGCCAGAGAATAAAGGGTAAATGTCTCACTGGAGACTTACTCAGGGCATATATTGTTCCAAACTATGTGCCATCATAAAAAAAATCCTCAGCAGAGAAAACTATTTGCCATCTCTTTCTGATATAGTTTTATTTTGCCTTTTGAGATCATTTAGTAATCTAATTTGAGCTAATTTAGAAGTCTACTGTTTGGTCGTTCAAAATTATAAATGTTAATAAGTGAATACAAAATCTTCCTGTCCGGGCTGTTGTGAGTAGGTAAATCACATGAAAAAATTCTGGAGTTTTTATGTAAGAACTCTTATTTTCCCCCAAATGAAATATATTTTCAGAATTTCTAAGTTAGCTTTAAAATTTTATTTTTTTTTTTTTGGTACCAAGAATTGGTGAACCAAGTCTTTTCACTAAAATTTTGTGTTTTGTTTAAGGACTTTTAGTTCGTTCACTATTAGTACAAGAAACTCATTTATGTATTTCTGTTAAAGATGTGAGGATGAAAAAGATGAGATTTCCACAATTTAGTTTTATATTCTATAGTAAATAGCATGCTCTAAAGCTCAGGAGGATATAGTGTTAGAATTTTATTTAGATAGTAACCCTTTGCCTTTTGTGAGGAAAAAGAATGTCCCTGTAACTCTAAAGTCAGCTGATTTCTGACCTTAAAAGCCACATTGTAATCTCTTGCTTAAGAGGTTCTTGTACCCATTGCCACACTTAGGATATGTGTGAAAAGTGGCAGACGTCACTTTTTTGACTATTCAGGTATTCAAGATTTCTTTATAGCTATACTTAGGATGAAATCATGGGACAGGATGAAAAAATTACTTTACACATTAATTCTAACCACATGGTTATGAAACCCATTCTATCCTAGATACACACACCCCCCAAAAAACCCAATCTCCCACAAAGCCCCCAAACCTACAAACAAACTTTATCTGGGATATCCTTAATTCCTCCTCAACATGAAAAAAGAACCAGATTGAAACTCACTTTCAAATTTCCAGAGGTAACTTTTGTATTGATCCAACCCTTTTGCTGGGATTTGCAGGAAGTAGTTGCTTTCCACCATTCCTGAAAGATTCTCTGAGGAAAAAGAACTGTTACTCACGTCTGTGTTGTCAGCTTTCAGCCTGCTTTATGCTGTTCTAATGCTGAACCAGAGATAGGAAATATTTAATTCATACACACGGTTACCGGTGTCACAACCCAGAATGACCTATCTTTCCAGATTTGCTACAAAAGGGAAAGAAGGGAAGCAAGAAGATATTCTGATGCAAAAATTAGCATCTTGTGGTTGTATTCAAGACATTTCCCCAGGGAAGTGCAGGAAAATTAAAGTTTAATAGGATAAGGAGTTGAAATTTTCTGTATGTTTACTTTGTTGTAGGTACAGGTGTTGTTTTGGTTTATTGTTTTGTGGAATTGGTAGGTTTTATGAGGAAAAAAAATATGTCGTGCATCTCTTTTCTGTTTCCCTTATGCATGTTAATATATCTGTCTTTTATTTATAAGCTATTACAGTCATTCATAATTCTCAAAACCATAAGAAAATATTTGCAAATCTACCACACATGACAAATTGTATGTGGCTTTCTTATCTCTTTATAATATGGACTTTGACTTTAATACTACTCATGAATTTGTTAAAAGCAACACTTAAAATTAGGGAAAGTAGATTTTTCACTCTTCTTCGATAGACTGACACTTTGTCAATACTGACAAAATGCTTTACCTAAGCTGATAAATGCCTGATTTGGTTTCCATTTCCTTACGAAAAATAAAGATAGAAAGACTTTAAATTGAGATTAAAGAACTTTCTCATCTTCACTGTAATAGTTAATAATTCCAGTTTGACAGTTTTTAAGCACAGATAATATTTTTGTATTTTAAAATGATTATAGATTTTAAGAATATTAAGACATTATTCATTTATATCCTCTTAGAGGAATTGTACCCCAGAGAACAATTTGGACATACATATTCTCAATTTCAAAGATTTTCTGAAATTCTGTTCTAATAAAAGCATCAAATAGTATCATATATTAAAAAAAAAATTGCTAGTAAGATCTATTCTACAAATTCTTCCAAGGAAAGCAATTAGCTTTGATAACTCGTTATTTTACAGTCATTTGAGAACAAAAAATTTAACTTTCTTTTGGCTACTTATGAAAAATTACATGTCCACATGGCCGACTCTATTATTTTCTCCAGAGATCCTAGTGGCACAAGTTCACATGGACTTCATGATAGAGACCAAGATATGCATCACCTTGTCTTTTTTTTCAGAGACCAGTTAAGAAATTTGATATAGGCCAAGTTTGCTAACACATTTTGGGGAATATGCATAGGGGTTCATTATCAGACGTTAATTTAAATATATAATCTCATTATTTTATTACATATATATGTATAGATATATATATTATTGAATATATATAATAAAAATACAGTGATTTGTAGCCATTAGAAACAATATTTACTGAAAACAATGCTGATAATAGAAAGATGTTTTAGCTGTTGCTGAGCAGTGCATAGACAGAGTCAGGGCCTTTTCCACTCCTCACACCACCCCACCAGTGAGGAGACTGGGAATGTACAAGAATCTGGGAGGGGACACAGCCAGGGCAGTTGACTCTAACTGACAAAAAGGATATTCCACATGGAATCATGTTCAGCAATAAAAGCTGGGGCAAGAAGAAGGGAGCAATGGCATTTGTCTTCACAAGTGACCATGGGATGGAACCCTGTTTTTGGAGATACCTGAACACCTGCCTGAGGTTGGGAAATAGTGAATGAATTCCTTATTTTTATTTGCTTCAAAGTTCAGATTTTGCTTTACGTATTAAACTGTCTATATCTCAATCCGTGAGTTTTCCCACTTTTGCTCTTCCATTTCTTTCCCTAATTGTACTGGGAGTCGGTGAGGGAGTACCTGCCTCGGTTTTAACTGCCTAACAGAGTTAAACTGCAACAGTCTATTTTAAATTGGTTTTTGACTAGTTTTTGTGTACTAATTTTTTGAGAAAATTGTTTTAATTCATTAATTTTTTAAAATAAAATATTTTCTATCTTTCTTATAACTATTTTTATTGCATATTTAAATACTTGTTACAGAATTTCTTCTGGGAACATTGATGGACAGATACATTAAAAGTGTGTGTTTGAGCATATTTCCTATGAAAAATTTAGTACCTTTTTTTTTAATCATGGATCCAAACCCATTTTAGTAATATTTTATTATTTGTTTTCAAGTTCCTTAAATTTCTTTTGTTTCTGGTAGCAAAACATCTGTGCTGCAGGGTGGAAAGACTGGTGTCTCAGCAGAGGGTTAAAGTGTGGCTTGCACCTCTCTAACATAATAAGACTTCTAATTTTCATAAGTGGAGAAAGCCCTGGATTATCAATTTTACTTGAACAGTCAAGAGATGACTCCATATACAGGTTTGAAGAGTTCAGTTTCTACAAGGACCTCTTCAAACCACATGTGGAAACAGGATTAATCTGTGCTCGGTAAAACGCTGGTGTCAGTCAATAAATGTGTTAAAACATGGCATAATTCAGCTACAGTTCAATTTCTGCTTTTAAATGTTTTTATGACTGTCTCCAAAGCTCATAACCCCACTTTCTAAGATTAAACAGGTACAATTGTTCAGTGCAGTAAATCTTTGGTGTGATTGCATGAACATAAACCCTAATGATTCCTGGTCTTCATATTCTGCAACAGTTAAACCTGCACATACTTGACATGCATATAAATGAAATATCAGTGCATTTTCTTAAGCAATTTTATTTCTTCTACTGAAATGTCTGCTTCTGATTCCCTTCTGCCACTAGCTCTGATTTTGCTTGAGTCATTTGAGAGTATTCATTATATGAGAATGTATTTTCAAATATTTTTTTGTTTTAAAATAGAATGTATTCATCAAGTAGTGGATTATACATGTGAAAGTATACTGATTATATAGTAATTGATAACTTCAATTATTTCTCCTTTTGTTGCCATGCATTTCAAAGCTCTTTTCTCAAACAAATTGCATAAAGACTATTTCTTAATAATAGATTAATTTAAAAAGAGAAAGCATAAACCATTTTTTATTTTAGACCTGTATCTATTTCAGCTTCACTTGATCAAAAATTAGTTCATAGTATTCATTTTATTTAAGATATTTTTAAAATACATATGACAAATCTTCTTTGTTTCATTAATAACTATGAAAACTGTGAAATTACTACAAAAGCCCTTTTGAAGTTCTGTTTAATTTATTAGTGGATAGGCTTTCCTAGAACAGATGTAACATTTTTCTGACATTGTTGCATTTCTGAGATGCTGTTCTTTTTCTGTAATGCTGACATGTCACACCTGCTAAGCATGCAAAATTTTCAGGCATAGTAATTCCTGAAGTGCCCAGGGAAGATTGATATGATGTTAAGACCCTCACGAATAATAAAGAACATCGTGTCAGTGCATACCATGAAACCACACAGACTTCCAGCTTCCAGAAATCATGGATTAGAAACTTCCTAAACAAGTAGAAGATACTTTATGATTTAGAAACCTGATTTTTTCTCTGAAGCAATAGGTGAATGCTGTGAGGACTAATTTAACATCCAAATGGTATGGCATGCCTGTGTGTGGGCAATTAAATTGAGACAAAGTGTCTTAGGTTAGTTAAATCAGACAAAATTAGGAAGAATTAGATTGGCCTAGATACCGAAGGATATATTTACAAGCAAGATTGCAGACCAAAGTTTAGCTGAAATTCAGTAAGAGAGAGAGTGAGGTTCACCCATGTCAGTAGTATAATTTCAGTATGTCCTACCACCAAGAATAACTTACTGTTTTAGGTAAAATGAAACAGTGTCTTTGTTTTCTCTCTGCTGGCTTGTGTCTGGTTAGCTGAAATAGAAAATAGGAATTCTCCTGGTGCTTCTTTAAATAAGGAGTGTCTGAAAATCCCTTCTTACAACTCAACCTACCTAACTCATATACTTGGGTATGGATGACTGCCTTTCTTTGCTATTCTAAACACTCCCTGAACCTGTCATGCTAGATGAATTAAATAGTCCAGGAACTGAGATACTGATGCTTACTTCTCCTCTCAGCTTTGAGCTCATACCTAATAGAAGCAGTAAAGATGAAGAAGTAAAGTTGAAACCAAGTTGGAACACAGACATACAATGATCATTTGATTAAATATGATGGTAACTCACAGAAAACCAGGAAGAAACAGGTGAAAATTACATTCTAAACCTAGCAAGGCTAATTTTAGATGTGAATAGTAGTATATTTCAGTTCCTGCTTCCAGGAATGTGTATGCACTTCTGTAAAAGTCATATGGAGAAAGAAATTATCCTATCTGCTTTATAAAAATCCTTACAGGTCAAAAGTATGAGATAAATTGCCATGTGTTTAATTCACTCTAAGGATGTCCTCTGCACCGCAATAGCCACTAAATCGCTTCCTTATGGAGGACAGTATGCAAAGTCTTAGCAGTGCTAAAATAACACTTTGCTTCAGGTAAGCAAAGAGGGATTCCAGAAATTCTTCATCTCTGGATTCCCAGGGTGTGCTATTCTTTCATTTTGAGTGGCTTACAGCAGTGCATCAAGTAACAATAGCAACATAATAACTGCTTTGCATCTGTCTTGAAATAACACGTGCTCTTAGAAACAACTCAGCAGAAGCAGAAAGCACTTGGAAAGATATTAGACATAGGCCATAACACAGATCTGAAAAAAAAAAAAGAAATTACTACCACTTCTGAAGGTTACTTTCACGAGTTCAGCCACACAATGTTGACTCTAATTTCATAATAGTGTATGAAAAAAAGTGATATTTTGCTTTTGTTATAAATGTGACTATTTCAGCCATTTCATCCACTAAAACATTTTAGAATAGAACTGCATATACTTGTTTACAGTATTAAGCTTCCTTTATGGAAACTCTAAATAAAAATTCTATTACATCATTTGCTCATTGAAGTATGCCTAATCAGTTTTGCTGCTATGGTTACTGTCAAATACTGTCAAATACATCCTCTGTTCCAGAGGATGGAACAGAGCATGTATGAATCAGGTATCAAATCCTCTTTACGTATGTATGTATGTATGTATGTATCTATCTATCTATCTATCTATCTATGTATTACATGCAAAAGATGCTAGGGCAGTATTTCTAAACTTCCACTTGCTGAACTCCTGTGTAATCTTTCATTTAACTACAGGCTAGACCCAGTTGGAATATTTCATTGTCCCAGGAATTGCTACCAATCTCCTTTTCAGACTGAGCATGATCACTCATATTCCCATTATTCAATTTGCAACTTAAAAGGTTCACCAGCTTTGTTGCCCTTATCTGGACATGGTCCAGCATCTCAGTGTCTTTCCTGTAGTGAGTCCCAAAACTGAGCTCAGAACTCGAGGTGTGGGCTCACCAGTGCTGAGTTCAGGGGAATGATCGCTGCCCTTGTCCTGCTGGCCACACTGCTGCTGATACAAGCCAGGATGCCACCAGCCTTCTTGGCCTCTTGGGCTGACTGTTGGATCATGCCCACGGGACTGTCAACTAGGACCCCCAAGTCCTTTTCTGCTGGGAGATGATTAAATTATTCTATATATTGGAAATAAACATACATGATGAAATAAATATAGATGTTGCCAAGTCTCTGTGTGAGTTATTGGGTCCTGACGATCTTGACCAGCTTCTCCTGGGGCCATCATCTACCCCCATGGAGCAATATTTAAGCTCAACCCATTTTTAATATTATAGACCTTTCCAATAAAGGCTCAGTAAAGTGGGAGAAATTGTGCTGAACTGAGGCATGTATCTAAAGTGATTTCTTTCCATGAAGTCTAAAGCAGAGTAAGCAATGGAAAGATTCACGTGCCTTAAAGGAAAAAGTAATTCTGCAGCTGAGCTCTTATAAAAAGGGCACTAAGTAAGAAAGTCTAGATCTCCAGTTTACTGCAGTTGAGGAGTCTTTTTTTATAATGTCATGCCCTCTCTACTCCCCAAGTGTAATTCATAGAATCTGTAATTACAGTAAACTCCATCCTGTTGAAAAGGAGTTTTAAAGATGGAAGATCTGGAAAAAAAAAAATGGAGTAGCAAGGGAAAAGTACAGAAAGAACCACTTCTAAGTTGTTTATACTACGGACTTATGAATCTTACTGGGTGTCAAAGGGTAGTCCAAAACACAGATCTTTAAGATGCTTTGTGATGTCAATAGGATAATCTCAGGTAAAAGGTGACAGCATCCTTAAGCAGTGAAAGCCTAGCAGAGCCAGAAGCCAGCTCTTTCAAGGGTGCATTACAAATAAGCCCATGCATCTTTTCAAGTTATCCACGTTTCTAAACACCTTTAAGGTAAAAATAGGTTTTCCAGGCTTGCTTCCCATCTTGGTTTTATTTGTTTGTTCACTTTTCACAGAGTCAAATTACAGCACACCTTAGAGAGCAATTTATAGACCTAAACCAACTGGAATTATACACACACAAAAAAATGAGGGTACCAAGGCCACTCTTCAGTGTCAGTATCAAGCACAATAATGATCCACTTACATCCTAGGATGCTCAGATGGATATGCCTCTCACCACATCTAAAATAATGACAAAAGCTTTGCACCTGTGTTTAACAGCGGGAAATGTGGAGGAGAGCAGTGGAAAATCATCTAATTTTGCTACAGATAAATGCTTCATTTCTACTTGTGTTGCATTCTAAACAATATCCCAGAACTAGGGACACTGGAAGACCCTGCCTGATCAGATATACTTAATGAGGCATTGTTACTTGTTCATTAAGTCTTTTTTACCATAAAGTTAATGGTGAAAAATATCAGTGACAAATATTGTCTTTCTGTTCGTTCTCTTATTACAGTGTTGGAATTATTAGACCATAAACAGAAGCAGCAAAGAGCACATTTTTAATAACCAATTTTTCATTCACTTCAGTTATAAGCAGTTCATGGTAAAGGAAGAGCAATCCCAACTCTCTATCAGAATGATTAAACATTTCTTTTAATTTAGACTTTTGCCTCTGTGTAAATATACTAGACACTTGGGTGTGGTTCATTTGTTGCCCTGTCTATTAAGGTTATTGGAAGGATCACTACTGTTGTAGATAAATTGTAGCTATCATTTCATGGACCTGAATCCTGACTCCATTGCATGTCTGCAATGGCACTTACCTCTTCATACAACGAAAGAAAGCTTGGAACTGGCTTTTTTAATTTTCAGTGCTCTTTTTGTTGACTAATTTTTTTTTCAAACTATTTAAACTATGACCATGACTTCCAAAGCCATTCTTCAGCGCTAGGATCTTAAGTGAAAAATTGAACTGTCAAAATTACCAATATCTTCTCTGGACCATACTGGATTTCTTTGAAGCACTTGGCAGCCAAGTTTTCTCAAAGGACCTCTACTTGCATAGAGTATCACTCTTCTCCAGTGACTCTCACCAGCTGGAGGCAACCATGTAATGAACATAACAATCCAAAATTTCTTTGATGTCAGGATGAAGGAGGCTACAGGATGCTAGTGTTCATCGCTTCAAAAAATGAGGGGTAAATAGTGCGTAATGGACTAACTGAGCAACTTCTCTACAGATCATCACCCTCAATACTCTTCTTTTGTGTCCAAACCCACAAGCACATTCATAAATGCACTCTTTTTTTTTTTTTTTTTAAAGAGCTCACAAGTAGATACCAGGTACTATAGAATTTTAACAGAAACCATACAGCCATGTCGATGAAGTGGATATGGAATCATACAGTTGACATCGCCTCACTACCTCCAAGTCAAAACCCAAGTCTCATTTAAGTGTAAATACAGGGTTTTTATTTGGAAAAAAAAAATATCTAGACTATCACATCTAGTATCACCTTGATTTTTTTCATGAAGAAACAATAATGTATTTAATAAAGACCAATTACAACTCTAATAGCTAATATAGCAATAGATATATGAATAAAAAAAGAAAAAAAAGGTTACAAGAAACAAAATCACTGTAGCAATTCTGTGACCTATTCAGCATGAAAAGTTTTATTATATAACTCTGCAGCTCACTGAGATAGATCCCTGTTTAAATACTGATGTACCTCAGAGACTAATGAATTTCATTGTGATCATATGTCATTTCACAGATCATGTTTTATTTTTTATCTTTGCAAGATATCAGCAATCAGTAAGATTGTTTGACCTTTTAGCAAATATAAGCAGCTATCTATATAATCTATATCTATATGCTATCCATAGCATTGTTTGCTATCGATTTCCCTCCTCTTGGCTCATTGGAGAAAAACCAAAAGTGTTGTGTTTAGTGTGGGGAGTGTAATTCAATTAAAATCTTTGAAAACACACTTTATTCCTCTCTAATTTTTCATATAAATTTTTACTCAGTTAATAGTCTCAGTGGGAAAACAGTTACTGGATTATCCAAATGTTTCTGCAGCTGTTTGTCCAAACTAAATTTGAAAGGTATCTGTTACCTACCCAGAGCCAGTGTTGCTGCTGTTTTCTCAATGCTTCCCTCTGAAAGGACGAGAGGCAATGGGCGTAAACTGAAATACCATAAATTACATTTAGCTTCAGAAAACATTGTTACTATGATGGTGATCAAACACTGACACGGGTTGCTCAAGAAGGCTGCTTATTCTCCATCCTTGGAGATACTCAAAACCTGGTTGGGGAAGACCCTGATCAGCCTACTGGACTTAGGCCCTATTTTCTGCAGCAGCATAAGAAAAGGTCATCTCCAGAGGTACTTTCCAGTCTCAACAGCTCTGTAATTCTGTGAAATCTTATAATAATTAGACTGTATAGAAAAAACATAGCAAACCTCTAGCAATCAGAGGCAGAGCTAGTATGACACGGGTGTGTATTCTGTGATTTTGCAAAATGTATATATATAAAAATTTTGTATATAGGGAATAACTGATTAGATTCTTCTAATAATCTGCTGTTTATGTATCCTGAAATCTGTTTTTCCCTCTGTTGATACACCAGAAACAAAAATGTAACAAGGTAACCTTTGTTGATGATTCCCTTGATTCAGGGGACGAGCATAATTTATTTCTCCACCAAATGAGAAGAGCAGGAGAACTGAGTCATATGGTCTGCAGCAATGACCATAAGCAAGAGGAAGATTTCCAGACAAAGATAAATGGGAAAGGCTGTGCTTAAACAGAATTTTCTGTAGCAGTTTCAAAGGGCCAGCAAAGTACATTCATCACCCCAGAAACTCCAGGAGAACAGGCACTGTATTTCTGTGAAGCATTCAGGAGAATTGAGTGTAACATTCAAACTGAGTTGGTTTTGTATGCATCAGGTAGTGAGAAAATGAAGCAGAATTAACAACATGTGAAAATGATAAATAACAAAGTCACTGGAGATTTTGAATTTTTTATCTTTTATTTGGCCTTACTACAGGTAGATATGCGGGATAGTGTCCTCATAACTCACATGACAACTTATTAGTACTGCTTGGACTACTGCATCCATTCCACTCTTTTCTTTTACATTAGCTTGCATGCAGCTGAAGGCATTAGCTTGTGAATGATCTGTCACCAACAATCTGTGGTGGATGCCATGAGCTCTGTGATTAGAAAGAAGTCCTAAATTCTGTGTAGCCCCTAGCAGAGCTTACAAAGAGCTTGCAAAGAGCGAGCGCTGTGGTAGCAGAAAGCAATAGGTTAGGTGGTCCTAGCCTAACTTCATCCAGGAACAGTACCACAACCCAAGAAAGAATATTAGATTTCAGACACCCTGTGGAAATGAGGAAAATGCAATCCACGGTTTCTTTATGTTATGACTAAGCATAACATTTTTAATAGACACAGAGTTAAATTGAGGTGATGGGATATGTCCTTCTGTGCTTCTTGCTGAATCAGTGCTTTAAATGTGAGGTATGATATGCTAGAAAAGCTGCTTCCTTACTGCAGTGATTTCCTTGCCAATGTCCTGAAGGAACCAATGATGAGTGAACCGAAAGCATTCCCTCAGTCTGGTGGTACAGTTGGTTCAGGGCAAAAATCCTTGCATGATAAGAGCTATGATTCAAGTGCAAAGGCAAATTGCATAATTTTACAGTTTTTCATATTATTTAACATGGCACAGATGGAAAGAATGAAATGTCCTCTGAGATTTCCTTCTAATCTGTCCCTGATGTAGTCCAGTATTAAATAGGTCATTCTTCTCAGTTTAATGCAACTGCAAGAAAAAGAAATTATATAATTATTAAATAGGAAGGTCAGGCAGTGAATAAATTAATTGCAAATATATAAAGACTGCTTCTACAAAAACATATAAGAATGAAAGAAAAAGTTTAAAAAATTGTTTCTATTCTCACCATGAGAAGGAGGTCCACTTAGTGGGATTAAAAATCTGAACGTCACATAAAGAAATGGCTGATACTCCCAAAATCTCATTACCAGCAGAAGGAACAAACTATAAGACTCAAATATTAGTCCAATTAATGTACTATCCATCCAAATTATGTAATGAATATAGAAAATGTTTTGTAGTAATACAGATAAAAATTATACAGCCTCCCCCATCAACAATTCTGAATACGTACGTCTTTGCTCCAGTGCTGAAATCACCCTTCTACTCTGACTTTGCACCTGAAGATTGACAGTGTCAGTCATCCTCAAGGCCACAGGATTTGGGGATGTGATCACACCTTACCAGTGCCTTGAATCATGTGCTGGGAGGAGTGGAATGGGTTGCCTGTAGGTTCATTCCCTTTGGCATGAGTCCTCTCTCTCTTGCCAAGTGTTGGGGCAGTACTTCTGCACCCCCTCAGCTGGCAATCAGCATTGTTGGTGGAGTACATCTAGACTCCTGAGAATTTAATAATGACTATAAATATTATTATTTTGCTTTAAATATGCCCATGATATAAATCCACCTAATGGAGTTATAAGAAAATTTTCCTGTTGCAAATTAATCTATAAACTCATATTGCAACTATTACTACTAAAGTCACTGACTGGATACTAGACTAGATGGATCACTTTCTCAATTAAGTATGACAGTTTTTATATTCTGGAGGTTTTACTTCAGGGATAAACTAATATTTCACACTCTAATTTCAGTGTTTGGGGAATTTTTATTTAAAATGCACCTCTTAGTATTGGTTCAGGTCCCCAGTATATTTAAAATGAGAAGAATTTTAAAATAAAGAAAATGTGGTATACGTGTCACGAACATGAGAAATAAAACCGTGTATATGAAAACAAAATTGCCACAATAGCATGAAGAACTTACCACATATGAATCATTTTCTTTAATATGCTGACATTTCAGCAAGTATTTTAAATCTATATAGTTATTCCATAATTTTAGCAAGCAAATTTAGGGAGGTAATTGCAACCAAATACTGTTAAATGGAACATCTTTGCTTTATGTAAATATTGACTTCAGTCAGTACTTGGACTTCAGATTATTTTTTTCTGTTGACATGTTCTATTTTTTCTTGGCTACTTTATCCTGTCCCAAAATGCATTTATTAATGACCTCCTAGTAAAAGAAAAAGAAATCTCACATAAAACTTCCCCTCCCCTCTTACTTTCTCTCCATATAAGCAGCAAGAGCTTCTAAGAGATCTACATACTCTAAAAATACTACACAGAAATGTATTGGTCAGGGCTGAACCAGTGTACTAGTCTGAAAACAAACCAGTGGGAGATGGCAAGTCAGAATTATAATTTAATAGGAAAATTAAAACAAATGCAATAGTACAAGAACACTGACAGAGTCAGGATACAACCTGACACCCTGTTAGTCAGGGTGTTGGTAGCAGTCCAGATGAAGTGGTCCTGTTGAAGCGGTGATCCTGTAGCAGGGTCTGGTCTTCACCTGAAGGCCCAGTGGTAGCTCTTATCCTCTGGGAATCCAGTAAGTAAGGACTGCTTGTGCAGTTCCAAACCCCAGATTATATCCAGGTGGGAATGCTTGGTTCCTCCCCACTGGGTGGAGCATCTCACCACGGGATGATGTAATTCTGTGAGTCATGGGGTGGGTCCTTGATAGCCCATTAAACAGAGATAGCAACCAGAGGGAGTTATCAGGGATGAGTCATGGTAGGAGATAACGAGCCCTGCCCCAGCTGCTTTAACAGCTTGTGGAGATGATAATAGAATACGTACTATTGGCTACATCTTACATTGTAAGCTAGGACAACCATCTAGCAAGGAAACACTAAAAACTGAATTCTGTAGCTGAGCCACACTTTCATTCCCACCATCACAACAAAGTGGTAAGGTTTAGAAATTGGTTGTCAATGGACAAGTACTATGGACAGAAATTATTTTCTCACTTGCCTGCCGTGTGTATTCAAAAAGAGTCAGCAGTCCAATGACACATTGGATGACTTAAAATTATCCAGACAAGGCAGTCTAAAGTCACAAGCTTGATGTAGTGCGCAGCGTCGCCTCCCCTCGAGCCACC
>VZTA01011735.1:0-12043 GCA_013398855.1 Mohoua ochrocephala
CCCTTCACAATCCATTCATTTCTGGATGCAGAGGGCAACCCACAGAGGGCCCTGCCTGTCATTTCTGAACAGCCTGTAGCCATCCCACTCCAGTCATGGGATTCATCCCACCAGCTTTCAGAGAGGGCAACTAGCTCATAGCCTTTTAGCAGCACAGCGTCTTCCAGGTCCTCCTGTTTGTTGTCCATGCTGCATCCACTGGTGTAGAGGCACTTCACCTGTGCTGTTGGCCATGTCACCTTTTTAGAAGAACACACCTTAACTACTCCCTTGAAGTATTTCGGTGGTGTTCACCTATTGGCTCCTCAGGAGCCCTTGGCCCATCTCTGTAAGGCAAGTGCACTGCTTTATGCCCAGCACAAGGATTAGTTTCATAAAATTTAAATTATTAATTCTAAGGACCATCAGTTTATAATGAACCATAGCTTAAACCCTAAATTCTGTATTGAAGCAACTTGTGTGCCAACACAAATTCCCTTCTGCTGACATGTCAGCGTTGTGAGTAGCAACCTCAGCAAACAGGATGTAAAGAGAAATAATGCTTTTAACTGCTGGCAGCTAGTTCTTCTTTGGATACCTGTCCAAGTGTCTTTTAAATTTATAAGACATGTAGCCAGCTCTGTCATCCAATTTGTCACTACTTTGCCTGCCTGCCTCAGCCTGAACCTTAAAAGCAGCTACCGTAAACTCAGCATATTCTGCAGCTGAAGGAAGGCTGAACCAATGTAAATACTCTGCCATAGCATTTCTCTAGGAAGGAGTTAATTTCATCATTTCAGATTTTGGGATGCCTTTTTTTCCCCCTTTCTGCTTCAGATATATGTAAACTTTGCTATCTGAAAAGAGGAGTTTCTCAGGGTTGGTGAGAAAACCAACAGTGCTAAAGCTATTGTGGTGTTATTTATAAAGATTGTTCAACTGGGGATGGTTTTTAATGGATACATTTTCATTAACTAAGGTGGGGAAGTGATAATGGGGTTTTCAAAATACACCAGTGGAATGAACATTTGTGTTGTGCATTGTGCTTGTCTTCAAAATTTAATATTAAGTATTTTTGGTAATCTTCATTTTGTCATGTTCTCAGACAGCAAGACACCAAATTTTGTCTCTTTGGCTAAACATAAAAAGACCTTTGGTCAGAGTTAATTGTAAATGTATAAAAACATATTAAATATCTTTAAAAACACCACAAAACAATTTTCAAGTAGTTCATATTGGATAAGAAAAAATTTTTCAATGAGGAATATTTTTAGTGCATCAAGTACATATTAAACACATGGGAACACTTACTGAAATATTTTTATCCCTTATTGGTTAGAGTACTTTTGACTGCCTAGATTGTTTGGGTTGCATCAGAGAACTTAAGGAGGTTATATTATTCTTAGGGAAGTTATATTATTTTTCATGTTTAACTTTTTTTTGGTCAGATAGTTGTACAAAAGAAAAGCATACGTTGTGAGTATCAACGTGTTGCTAATTAGATTAATGATTTGCAGACTGCTGACTGTTTTCTGTGTCTGTAAGTATGGCATAAATCCTAGTCTCAATGCACCTGCTCAAATGATACACTAATTGCTGTGATAGAATTATGTTTATTTCTCATAAAAATTAATTTGCCATTTAAAAAACACAACTAGACATCTCATTCACTTGATAAACATGAACTAGTCTATTTCAAAGCAATCTCTTTCTGTAAGTCAGGTAATAAAATACACTGAAGTGTTTAATTTTGAAGGGAAAGAACAAATATGTAACTTTTGTGAGATCCTCAGGGATAAATGGCCTGGTCTTTGATGGTCTTTGATGTATTTCTATCCGTAGAAAGTTATTTTATTATTTTTGCATATTTTTTGTACACAATGGTGCTGTTATGCTGAAATAGACGTGTTCAAATCAATTTAAACTACATCACAGAATCCCAGAACGGGTAAGGTTGGAGGGTACCACAGTGGGTCATCCAGGCCAATCTCCCTGGTCAAGCAGGGCCGTCCTAGAGCACATGGTACAGGATTGCATCCAGATAGTTGTTGAATAACTCCAGTGAGGGAGACTCCACAATCTCTCTGGGAAATCTGTACTGGTCACCTGCACAGTAAAGAAGTTCTTCCTCACGTTCAGGTGGAACTTCTGTGTCTCAGTTTCTGCTCATTACCTCTTGTTCTATTTCTCAGCACCACTGAGAAGAGCCTAGTCCATCCTCTTGATACCCTCCTGTCGGATACTGATAGACGTTCATCAGGATGTAAAGAGAAATAATACTTTTGCTCTCAGTCTCTTCTCAAGGCGGAACAGACCCAGATCTCTCAGCCTTTCTCCACAAGAGAGATGCTTAAGTCTCCTCGTCATCTCTGCTATCCTTCACTGGATATGCTCCAGGAGCTCCATGTCTCTCTTCTCCTGAGGAGCCCAGAACTGGACACAGCACTCCAGGTGAGGCCTCACCAGGCCTGAGTGCAGGGGGCAGGATCACCTCCCTCCACCTGCTGGCAATGCTCTTCCTAATGACCCCCAGGNCTGCTCTGCAGAGCTGCCCCCCAGCAGGTCAGCCCCAGCCTGTGCTGGTGCCTGGCGTTGTTCCTCCCTAGGTGCAGGACCTGGCATTTGCCTTTGCTGAATTTCGGATGGTTCCTCTCTGCCCATCTCTCCAGCCTGCCGAGGCCCTTCTGAAGGGCTGCACAGCTCTCTGGGGTATCCACCACTGCTCCCAGATTTGTGTCAGCAGCAAACTTGCTGAGAAGGCATCTGTCCCTTCATCCAAGTCACTGGTGAATAAGTTAAACAATACTGGGCCCAGTACTGAACCTTGGGGGGCACCACCAGTGACAGAGCTTCAACTGAACCCTGCGCCACTGATTACAACCCTCTGGGTTCTGCCATTCAGCCAGTTCTCAATCCACCTCACCGTCCACTCATCCAGTCCACACCCCTTGAGTTTTCCTACAAGGATGTTGTGAGAGACAGTGTCAAAAGCCTTGCTGAAGTTGAGGTTCCACTGCTCTCCCCTCCTCCATCCAGGTAGCTGTTTCATCATAGAAGTCAATCAGGTTGGTCAAGCATGATCTATCTTCAGTGAATCCATGCCGACTATTCCTGATCACATTGTCATCTAAGGGAATTTCCAGGCATTGAGGTGAGGTTGATGGAAATTAGGCCCCTCTGTCCTCCTTCTTGCTCTTTTGGGATGATATTTGCTTTCTTCCAGGCCTCAGGAACCTCTCCTGATCGCCACCACCTTACAAAGGTGATAATGAATGGCCTCACTTTGGTGTGCACCAGCTCTTTCAGCACTCAGGGACGCATCCTGTGAGGGCCCATGGACTTGATGATCTCAAGTTTGCTCAGGTGTTCTCAGAATCCATCCTTCTTGACCAAGGGAAAGCCTTCCTTCCAACATTTCTTTACCCTGTATTTGTGAGTCAGAGAGACCAAGGCCAACATCTTAGGGCTGGTATTGCCAGTGAAGACTGATGAAAAGAAGACATCCAGTAACTCTGCCTTCTCTGTGTCCTCTGCTACCAGGTTTCTTCCCCCCCTCATTTAGTAACAGGCCCACATTATCCTTCATTTTCTCTTTGTTATTGTTGTATTTGAAAAAGCCTTTGTTGTCATTGACAGCTTTGGCCACCGATGTATACTCTGCAATTTTATCTGAAATAGTCTTCAGATTTTCATAAATTTACTAATGGATTTTTAGTAATAGCTAAACTCTTGATAAGAGAGTTAATTGTGAAGCAGTGTTCATTTCCATCAGTCTAATGTTCCATGAAAGCAAAATATTTGGTTGATTTTGAGTTCTCACTTTGGCTGCTACAGAAATCGATCTATTAGGCAAGACTCATTTAACTTTGAAAATGTTTGGTATTAGTGATAAAATGTATTCAGTATTTGAAAACAGTATTTCTATCATTACTATATAATCTTAGCTTTCACATTTCTAAATACTGTTTTTACAGCATAGGCAAGAAGAAGAATCTGCATATTGAAGTTTTTCATAAATACATGCTTCTACTCCACTAAATCTCTTTACAAATTCCAGATGTCTTTTCCACACATATGCTCTTTTAAGAGCATAGTTGCAATTTATGCTCCTTTGTTCCTCATTTCTACCATGATGATAGACAGAGATCCATAAAACATAATGGGATTTTGAATCTTATTATACTCAAGTATGAAATTGAGACACAACAGTAACAGGAAAATATATAATTAGCTTACATAGGTTATACAGGTAGGGAAGGGAAAAGGGAATACAAAAATTAAGGATGACTTCAAATAGGACATAAATTGATTGGAGCATAAATGAAAAGCTAATATATAATAAGTGTTACAAATCAGATTGCCTCATTTAATATAACAAATAAAACAAATGAAGTATGGACACGTTCACGTATGTTGATCTGTGATCTTTCAGTAATACAAAGTTATGAACGTGAAACATTTTATAAAATCATAGGCTTATGATTCATCAGCTGAACAGGTTAATTTTGTCTGGCCACCAGAGACAGGAGACCAGAGCTCATCACATAAAAACTGAATGTTCTGCTTGGAATTTCCTGTGCTGAAGCTAGTTCAATAACAGAAATTGTTATTAGTTAAATTCTAAATTCTACATTCAAGTACCGTTATGCCCAGATGCTATTCCCACTAGAATTGTTACACACCCACTATATATACATATATACACAAATACAACATAAACTTGATTGCATTACTTAGCGTAGATGTTGCTAAAGAAAATTTACTGGCTATGATTCCAAGAGAGTGCATTTCACAGCTTTAGAATGAAGACAAGATGTAATAGCTGAAGATTTTCAGCAGGACGAGTGGATGTAAGGGGAGGAGTGATAACTTCTGTTAGATGCTTTTTTCCAGTTCTACAAACTGGTGATCCTATTTTCCCTGTGCATCATAAGAAATACGAAGAGTACCTTACACAGCTTGTTACCTTACTGTATGGTGTTGCATCAACTCATATTATTTGAGGGTCAGTGGTGAGCTCATACCACACTGTTTCACAGAGACATAAAAAAGTCATTCTAAAACCCAGATGAACAATATCCTCTCCAGCGTTGCCCCCCTGCCCCATTTTCTGTAGTAAGTAAAATAAAAGCAAATTCATATGATAAAACTATATTAGTTGGATTGGAGTCTAAACTGCATCCATTTCTAATACTCATTCATTTAAAGAGAGTAACAGAAGCTAAATTCAACTCTTTTCATAGCCATGGGAATGTGGCAAAATATGCATGTTCTCTGAAGAAGCAAAAGTTATGACTTCTTTGGATGTATTTTAAGAGGGGAAGGATAAATAAAAGAGCCCCCCAAGTCCAAAGAATTGATGTGAATATTGGGGAATGTGAAATCTTTTTGCCTTTTCCATCGACCAGGAATTGGGAATGAGCGACCATTTTGAAGAGAGTTCTTCCGACATGGATACGATTTCCAAAGAGAGCATGAATTTATTGATTTTATCATGTACATTACGGAGTTACAGACAGGAGTTACAGCATATTCTGAGTTGGAAGGGATCCACAAGGCTCATCAATTCAGCTTTAAAGTAAAAGGCCCATACGGGGAATAAACCCACACCCCACGGCATCGTTAGCACTGTGCTCTGACCAGCTGAGAGCTCTTGGGCACTGATTCTCTTCGAAATAATAGAATAAACTAAGATTTTTGCTTAGCTCATTTTACTTCAGGGGAATAATTCTAGAGATTAATTTGTCCCTCTAACTTCGTTACTTTATCCTTCTATGGAATTTTTGCTTCATCTGAATTACTGTTTCATTTGGCCTACCTAAAATTTCACTGCTGCCTTGGACATGATTTAGCCATTACAATAATTTTGTTTCCACTTGGTTCTGCTCCACTGAGATTCTAGCTGCCTTGGACTGCTCTCAGGTCTTTCAGGATTTGATGCCATGTAGTGGAGCTCCACTTTTCAACTGCTGTGTACACCTTTTTTCATAGTACTTTTTCTGGTATTTTGGGCTACCCTGGATTATATGCACAATCCCAAGTATACTGGTCTTAAAGCTAGTCTAGAACAAAGGCTAAGTTCTGTAAATGCTGCTTCTGAAGTTTCAAGATAGATGAGTGTATTTTCTACGTGAACTCTTCCTACTGTAAAGGCATTGACTTATTTTTTTTTTAATTGTTGTGTTTTGTGGTTGGTTTTTGGTTTTTTTAAAAGACAATTGCTTAATTTAAAGCTATTGTCTTTCTAGCTTCTGTAATTGAAGAGAAGGAAATTTCAGTGTTGTCTCCTCTTAAATTCAGGAAGCACAGGAAGGTAAGGACACTAAACACACTTCCGTAACATCAAGTCGTAACAAGACGAGTAATTAAAACAAATCTTCAAACCAGTGTGAATTCAGCCTTATGTGCGGAGGATGTAAGTATGTGTGCTCAGATGTGTTATTTTGTGGGTGGTACAATTTTTCGGGAGGATAGAGAACGTGAATTTGCATACAGAGGGAAAACATCTGTTCACAACAGTGGAGTCTGTGGGTATCCTGACGAGCATTACATTCACATTGTTTTATCCCCCTCTGCTCTGGGTTGCCTGCATAAGGAAAAATGGGCTTTCCTTCAAGTATTTACCATTCATTATTGGTGTGTGCAGTTGAAAAGAAACAAGGATCAGAAAAGCATGCTTAGAAAATGAACTGGCAGAAATGTCTACTAACTTGGCAGAGCAGTCAAAGAAGGGGAGGCATTTACTGTGAAGACAGAGCAGTTCTTTTCAGTTCATGCTGTAGAGAAGCCAAGGACTTACACCTTGCATTGTATTTTACTAGTACTTGGCAAAGAAAATCTGTACTTAGTGGAAATGAAAATAGGTAATCTTTCTACCTTAGTCTCCAATCAGTGCTTTGTGGCAACTGTCTGCTGTTTCTTTTTAATGCATGACTCAGAGCATGATAGACATTCGAGTAGCAACTTGGCTTAAATTTATGAGTGGGGGCATTGATGGGTGTCGTTAGCACCCATTTGCAGGTACTCAAGTGTGACAACCCCTGGCCTTCAGGCAGACCAGCAGGCCATCTGCTCTTGAGCTGGAAGGTGAAGGTCTTCTTAGAAGGAAAAAAATCAGAATAATTCTTGACCAAAGCACTCCATTCGTGCCTTATAAGCAAATCGCTGTCTAATAGGTTACTTGACACTCTGGTTCTACAAAATTTCTTTTTCTGGGAGAGATACTAAACACATACTTCATTCTTAGTTGGTGGAAGCATTAAAAACAGGTTTCTAATTACCATATCATGAAAACAATTTGGGGACTGTTTTTCTTTTTCACCATTGCACTTCCTAGATTGTTAAATTTTTTGAACAGATGCAAATTCTTCTGTGTGATATATTATTTTAATTTATGCCATTGCTTGTGTTAGAAAAATAATCATGGCCTTTAACTTTCTAATTCTTCATCAAATGGCTATTTGTAATGTTTCAGTCAGAATAGTAATATTTTTAATTGAAAAACTGATCACATTTTTAATTATTTAATGAATGAATAAATTAATTAAAATTGCAAGTGTAGTGGGATAATTTTGCTGTGTTTGACAGCAATTGTGCAGGAAATACTAAACAAAAATTAAATCAATCTGTCATTGCACCTGCTCAAACAGATTTTATTAAGAAGATAAGTTCAGTACCATTTTATGAATGACCTTGAAAATAATATTTTGAAGAAACATACATTATAGAAGTTGTGCCAAAAATTGCACACTTGAGTTCTCTTTTCACCTTTAATGGTTGCCTGCAAGAATTAAAATAAACCTTTGGGGTAGGAAAATGTAAATGTGAGGTTTAGTTTTTGCATCTAACTTGGATGTACATACTTGCTGCAAATGTTAACACTTCAGGATAAAAGCCAACATTATAAAACTGATAGTTCGTAAAAACTTAGGAAGCAGGAAAAGTTAGATGAAAGACAGAAAACTTTAAAAGATGTATAAAAGAGCTGAAAAGATTGATTGACAAGAATTACTGAGTATCGGTGGTTAGTTAAGGCATTTTGATTGCTTTAGTCTTAAGACACGCATTGCCTTTTTGCTGGGCTATATTCTGAAAACTGCTGAAAGCATGTCATTAGTGGAATCCAGTCAAGACTATCTGAAATCTTGTTTTCAAGAATTCTTCACACTCATATCTTAGCAATGTCCTATAGCTGTACAAACGCTGGCTAATAGACTTAGCTGCAGTGTCTGTGTCTTGTTATGACTTGAATAGTTACGAAGTGTGGAGGGAGAGGTTAAAATAGCCCAATGATCACGTTTTTGATGGAGAAGTGAGCAGTCGCTTGTCACGTCTGCAAGACTTAACTGGGATTGGGTGTGGATTGAACTGCTCCCTAAAGGAACATGAGGCCAGGTGGAGGACTGTGGGTTTAAACAGCTACTAGAGACTCATATGCGGTTGCTAAATTATGTTATTACCCAGTAGGATGTATCATACCTTTGACAATCTGGTCACAGCATTCAGTAGCAATGTGGTAGTACAGAGAAGAGAATTCTTACAAGGTATAGCTCATATAAAGAAGAGGGCCCAAGTGACTCTCACTCATATGATGTTTAAGGGTAAATGCTGAGCTGTGGACCTGGGATGGGGTGACCCTGGGCGTACAGAAAGAATGGGAAATGAGAGGCTGGAATGCAACGCTGAGGAAAGGGACCTGGGGGTCCTGGTCGATGGCAAGCTGACCGTGAGCCAGCAGTGCCCTGGCAGCCAGGAGGGCCACCCGTGTCCTGAGGGGCATCAGGCACAGCATCGCCAGCCGGGCAAGGGAGGGGATTGTCCTGCTCTGCTCTGCCCTGGGGGGAGTTTTGGGTTCCTCGAGTTCCGGGGGCAGTTTTGGGTGCCACACTATAAGAAAGACATTAAACTAAAGTTTCCTCTCTCCTGCAAAATACACTTAAAAAAAGTATTTTATTTATTGGTGTCACAGTGTCCTGTAAAATGATAATATAGTTTCTATCTGTGAAGTAGTATGTAGATTACTCCTGGTTTGTGTATTATATCAAATAGAAAACAAGGGTCTAGTTTTGCCAATATTGATATAACAGTAGTAAGTAAAAATTAGTATCTTTACTGCTGCTGATTTGTACAAACACATTTCTGTTTTGCACAGAAACTAAGCATAACTCTTTCATATGTTCATTCTAAACTACTTGGTTTTTTTGCATCAATTTTTTAATTACTTCTATTTTTTTCTGAACTTTTAGTATGTCCCAGAAAACAGAGATAGAATCATCACTTTGTTTCATCAGTAGCTGCTTCATGCATAACAGGCCTTTTTGAGGAAATAAGTCTAAAGAAAAGCTATGCTGGTAGAAATTACTGCCTTCTTTTTTCCACAGGTTTTGTGTTCATCTAAATAGAAAAGAACTTGGTTTTATATCCTGATGTTACAGAACCCTACTCCCAGCTTTGGATTTGTGTCCCCTCATCGTTAGACTTCTCACACAAACTTATTTTCTTTCCAGAAGGTAATTAATTAAAAAACTACATATCCTGTTGATCAGTAAAATGATTTGTTCTTCCTCATTTCATAAAAACCCCACTCACTCACTCAAAAAAAAAAAAAATTCTCTGGCAATATAAGATTACCTTTGAAGTAAGTCCTTGTGGTACATGGACTTAAGTAGCAAAGGCAGAACCTTAGATCTGCTCCCTGAATTAGAATAGGATAGAATAGGAATGGTTCAATCAGAAGAGACCTACAATGACCATCCAGTCCAACTGCCTGACCACTTCAGGGCTGATCAAAGGCTACAGCATGTTGCTGAGGGCAACACGCCCTTAGCATCTGTTGTCCAAATGCTTATTAAATACTGACAGGGTGGGGGGCATTGGCCTCCTGTCTAGGAAGCCTGTTCCTGGGTTTTAACACCCTCTTAGTGAATAAATGCTTTCTAATGTCTGGTCTAAACCTCCTCAGCCTTGGCTTTGAGCCATTCCTGTGTGTCCCATCGCTGGACACCAGGGAGACGAGATCAGCACCTCCTTCTCCACCTCTCCTCGTCAGGCAGCTGCAGAGAGCCATGAGGTCACCCCTCAGTCTCCTCTCCAAAGAGACAAACTCCAAATCCTGAACTGCTCCTCAAGGGACATACCTTCTAGCCCTTTCGCCAGCTTCACTTCACTAGAATTGAAGAGCTGCTTGTAGGACCAGTTTTTGTTTAACAGTACAAATTCTACCTCAGTTGTTTTTTCTGGCTCTAAGACATTTTTAACGATTGTATTTGTTGTTGGATGGCAATATTTGGACAGCATCGTATGACTACAAGATGATACAGTACAGTTTGAGATAACCCAGTGCTGGTTTCAGCATCTTGGTGAGTAACTGGGTGACTGAGAGCATATGACAACCTTATTATCCCATGCAAAAATGGAGGAAAAAGAAGTTACTGTGTAAAATGTGTCTATGTATTGTGACCCATGCCTGTCCTGCAACACACAAATCCCATACCTCTAATGATACATGGAAAATGCTATAGACACAATGCAGGTAAAAACTGAGGTGAATTCCAATTCTTTCTTGATGCCATAAAGGTCTTTGCATGAGGGAACTGAAAATTAAAAAGGGAAAATATGCATAGGGAAGAAATTAAGCTCTGTAGTATATTTGAATACACTCATTAATTTGATCAAAATGGTATGTTTTCTGTAATGCAGACGTTGTCTAATAGAGCTAAGGTATATATTTTGTATGCATTGAGACTTTTTTTTCAGCCAAAAGCCCTTTTATTTAAAGAAGTTAGCATCTGTCAATCATTGTAAATCATAAATTTTCACTGAAAATCTTATTCTTTTTGTCATAAAAGTAGCAAGTAATAAAATTGCTGATCATTCATTTAGAAATAGTTTAACATTGAGAATGTATGAGAACCTCACTATCCCATAGATGAGGAAAAACAGATTACATAGAGCCAAATATTTTTAGTCAGATATAGTATACCCATCCCAAGCCTCAAACGTCAAGATCTTAAGATTGAAAATGAAAACATAGATGTTAACTTCTTGCAGTGTTAGCTTTCCTAATGACACAGTTCTCTTTGGGAGGCCTCACAGCGGAGAATGATTTGACATGCCAAATAAACTTTAATGCTCAGATACTAAGTAAATGTTCAGCACCCCGGGACTTTTGTGTTTGATACAGTCTCTTGTTATTGTTTTAGCATGGCTATCCTTTTCTGTGTGAATTTCTATTATTTCTTGGTGAACTTCATGGGAATTTATAGGAAACCTGTGATATAGCCATAGACTGACAGAATTATTCCATAAAAAGACATTTTGTTCCAGTTCATTAATGTTGGAATACTTACTAAATTATGTAGTTAGCATTAAGGGATTTTATACAGAGTTATTAACTCCTGTGGTCCTATCTTCACAACAGGAGACTCCTTAGGTGGAAGTGTCTGATTTTTTCCTAAGGCATTTTATTTCCTCTGAAGTGATGCTTGCTAGTAAAGTCTATTTTCCTCCAGTATTTCATTAGCTTAAGTTTACTGAAGTACTTAGAGAGCTTAGAGGGCTCTAAATAATTACATGAACATCTAAGAAAAGCAATTGGGGCATTACCGATCAACATTTTTCTCTCTTATTGTGGATGACATCAGGAAATGAGTGCTAATTCATGAATGAACTTTCCCAAAAACACTTCACGGTGGTTTACACTCCGAGTGCAGTGAGGTAATTTTTTTCTGGTGAAATAGAATCACAGAATCATTAAGGATAAACCATGTCCCTAAGCAGTACATCTACATGTTTTTTGAATGCTTCCAGAGACAATTAATCCCCCACTTGCCTGGTCAGCCTGTTCCACCACCTTTTCAATGCATAATTTTTTTCTAATATCTAGTCTAAACCTCCCCAGGTGCAACTTCAGGCCATTTACTCCTGTCCTATCACTTGTTACCTGGGATAAAATACAGACCAACACCTCACTGCACTCTCCTTCCTTCAGGTAGCTGTAGAGAAGAATTAGGTCTCCTCTGAGCCTTTTCTCCAGACTAGATAACCCCAGCTCCCTCAGACGCTC
>VZTA01011742.1:0-19681 GCA_013398855.1 Mohoua ochrocephala
ATAAATGTGGTGGATATAGCTCTTCTTCAGGTAAATCTTCCATTTTTGACGGTAGTTATTCTGGAGTTTCAGCAAAGATAACACTGGCTATGTAAACTTCTGTAAATGGTCTCTGAGCTCACATTCAAGGCCATCCTCTGAGCATTTCTGTTCTATCTGCAGTACTTTGATGTCTCCATACCGGTCCCACCCATCAAGAATTCATATGTATTTCTATACAAGGTCATTTACAAAATCAATTACTGCTCTTTTTTTTTTTTAATATATCACGTGTTTTTTATAATTAACATGTGCTTAAGGAGATGTGTTCAGTTTTCAAGATATACTGATCCGTAGATCTTATTTAACTGGTTTTGTTATACTAATTTTCAAGTAGACCTCTCTCCTATTATCCATAGATTAACAAAAAAAGAATTGCCTCTTTGCCTTCTTGAGTTTAAAATTGAAAGCTTAGTCGATATTTGGGGTAGAGAACCTTCAGTGTTATTTATTTGATTCAGTTTTCCCATCACTGAACATTACCATTTTTACTATATGCAGGAATTGTTTATTTCACAGACTTGATGAAAACTAATTCATAGTATTTATTAAGATAAATGCAACGAGTCATAAAATAAAAATGAAATGGATTTTAGTTCATTAAAAATCTCCTTTACTCTGTAAATCATACACTAATGAAAATTAGATAACTCTGAGGAGAGGTGGGAAAGGAGCTCCTTTGGATGAGGACAGTAATCCCTGGACAGAAACTATAGAAGTACAAAAGCTATTCTCTGTAATTTAGAGACTCAGAAACATTTCCAGCTGGGTTCAAGTCCCAGCCAGCATATGCAGTTATATGAAAATCTGTTTGCCATGTCCCATGAGTAATACTGCTTGCAGGAAATACACAGCTACTGCTGAGAAGGAACTCACGAGACTGTAAGTAATATAGTAAAGTTAGCACTATGGTTTTCTCATTACAGTGTAGCTACAAACCACAGTCTTTCAATTTCTCTGTTTCTCTTTCGGCTGATAAATCAACTGATCTAACTCTCTCCTTTCAATGACCTATCTAATAAAAATACTTATGAAGAATCTTAAATACTTTACCGGCTAATTATATAATTATCAGTAGAAACAGAATCTTTGATCCAAATTGATAGAATAGAAGGAAAGGTAGAACAACAGGCAATTTACCTGAAAATCTGAATTACTAGTTTTCATGTTATAAAAGACCTTGAAAGTAGAAAGTCAATAAAACCACCAACTGAAAACTTAGTTCAAATTCCACTGTAGTTAATAGCAAAGCTTCCAGTAGTGCCAAGGGTTGCATATGTCCATGACATTTATAGAAATGTAAAGAACAGCACACAGTCTGCCTGAGAAGTAGAACCCTATAAAAATTCTATATGTGCATTCTTTTCAAAGACAAAATGTCTATTGCTACTACAGGGAATTTGGAGTGAGCACATTAACTTTCAGCAAAAAAGCAAAAATTACTTCAAAATTAATTTGAACTGAGTAGAGATACGGATTTTAAAAAAGCCAGAAAATGTGCGATAGCATGGAAATAGAAGGTGCAGAATATCCCTTCCTGTGTTTCTGTAGAAAATACACTACCAAAAAAACCCCAACCAAACCCAACCCAAACCAACCAACCAAAAAAAACCCGAAAATCCAAGCACAACAAATGAACAAGCGAAACTCTTTAAAACTCTAGAGTGGCTAATCAGTTTGCTAGCTCTTGGGGAATTTTCATGGTATGCCTTGAGGAAAATTGAACACATTTGTGCTCAAATGTATATTAAAAAAAAATAGTGAACAATGCAATTTGCTGAGTCCTACTGCAATGTGCAACCCTACATGGAGTCTGCAAAGACACATCACAAGCAGAATCCTGATATAGCTTTGCACCAGCACCAGTCCCAAGAGCAGTGGTACAGGGCACTTCAGGCCGCCCTTGGGTCCATCCTCCAGTCCACCTCTGCTACCAAACACGGCTCCTAAGTGCTCTCATTCCAGGATGGCTACAGGATAATGCTGAGGCTGTTGCTTATCTCAGCACTCAGAAATGCTTCACTCCCTTGCAAAGTGGCCTCCTGTCTCTGGCATCCCGACTTTCAGACAGCTTAACTCCTTCTTGTAGTTGAGCCTTCTTGCCCTTCATGAGAGCTCATTCATCAGTCAAAAATTACCACTGCAATTGGAATTTTCCCTTCTTAGCTAAAATCCATTTTAGGATCTGGGACTGGAGTAGGAAAGGAAGGGTGGCAGAAAACTCTCAGAAGAGGATCTAATTAAAGCAATATCAGTTGATAAATGAACATTCATTATCTGCAGACAAATGCAACAGAGCTCACAGAATGACTGAGAACATCATGTTAATAGGGAAACAAGTGACTCACTATAAATACTTGGTGAAGATAAACTGAAAAAAAATACGCAGCTGTGCCAGTCAAATAATCTCCCAAACCATTGAACAAATAAAAGTCATGCCACACATTGCACATCGCAACCTTTTAACTCACTAGAATGATGTGGGGACCAGAGCACTATACACACATATATACACATATATATATATTAAAAAACAACCCACAAACCAGCAACAAAATGAGACACATATTGTAGCTGAACAACTCCAAGAGGCCAACATCGTCCACTTCTCTTCTTTTGAGAGTTAAGTAAAATCCATAGCATATAGGTGGTGGTACTGTAACTGCTGACCAAATAACCATCTATGTGATACAGGAAATCTAAGGGATTGTGTGAGAATTGCATTGTATTATTAGGAACTAGACTCGAACTGCCACTTCTGCCTTTGCTTTTTCTATGAAATATATCTTTAGCAATAGAAGGATAAGAGATTTTTAAATACTGGTTTTATTGTTTATTTTTATTTTTCCTTTCATAGAAAGAAAAATGAGCATATACCATTATCCTACTGAGCTTCTACCAAGTCATCAGCATTATTAGAACTCCCATATGTAGATCATAATTTGTACGAGAAGCTTGTTTGTGAACACAGTAAAAGAGTAATAACTCAACTGGGGATGAAGAATTGCTTCATTTTAAACCCAAATGTTTTTCTTTAATATTTTTGTACTTGTATGAAATCTACCAGTATAAATTCTTTTTGTCTGTATAGATTTTCCTGATAAAAACAAATAAAATATTAATAATTCCTAAGACCTCAGTACAAGTAACTACAAAAATACCTTATTTTAAAACATGGTAATTGTCATACATAAGTAATCAGTCATGTTGCTAAATTTAAAAGTAATTTGGCTTATACAGAAGAAATGTGTGTTTTTCTTGCATAGTGCATTCATTTTCCATAACAAATTAGTGGCCGCATAAATTCAGTCTTCCAGACAAATGAATGTTCAGCTACATGAGAATCTGGAATTTGCACATTAAAATAAATGCAACTGTACCGATCTTGGAAATGGAATTAACAGATTCATATGCAGTAGTGTCTATTTAGCTGATAACATATACATTTTATGTGATATAAAAATACACTTTTCACAAGTGAGTGTGCATTTTTCAAATCCTGTTGTACATAGTTAGAAATTCATGCATGAATTAGAGATCATTATTTATGTATGGTTAACTTTGTTTATAAAAACTTGTCATTTGTGAAGCAGCCAGTCCAAGATACTAATTTTTAAAAAGAAAATCTCGAAAAAGAAGTCGCTCTTCTTCCATACACTTCACTGCATGCCTAAGGCATTTGGCTTTGAGCGTCATTACTGAGTCTCTGTTTATAATGAGTAAAAAGAAATAGCAGAAGGTAATTCAGTTCAACCAACATCTAAATCATCCTCAGGGTATCTATCAATAAAAGGAACCTGGGGTGCCTAGTTGGGATGAATTGGCCAAGTATTACACGTTAAACTTCATTTGGCAACACTACAGTGTCATGTTGTGGAAGTCATCTCGTTAAGGTTTGGCAAAATGGGGTATGCAGAGAATGTATAACAGTATTTCGTGTTGTAACTCTGTCAAACTTAATAAATACAAACTGGGTTTAGTGTGAAATAGTATAATTTAGAGTATGTGCTGTTTGTATTATGCATTTAACCCCTATCATGTAAGTCTTTTAATACAAAGAACTGAAGAAATTGCATCCTTGTAGTCAGCAAAAGAGAACTTCACAGTTCTCATTACAAAAACATTTTCTCATCACCTGGATTTTCTTCAAAGAGCAGTTACTCCACACTGACATACCTCAATCAGCTGCTGAAATTTGAATCCTGTTTAACTGTAAGAGCCTTCACCTACTTTGAGGGACTGTATGGTCAAGGCTGTAGTCACCTTCTGACCCAGCCATACTACATATCTATCAATACATAGTTATATTTGTCACTTCTGTTGCATTATTCTGATTTCAACAGCATTTACTCTCTTGCCACAATTCAGTCCACTATTGAAAGTTTTTGTTTAACATTGGGTTATAAAATGTTCTCCCTTTTCTGATTCCCAAATGTTCCTCCTCTATTATATGTTTAGACCTTGTTCAAAGACACATCTTTCAAGCATGAAGTCAATAACAATGTTGGACATAAAACCTGCTCAGTTCAGAGTATTTCACATCAAACCTGGTTCCAGGTGGTTTTTGATTTATTAATTACTTATAATTAACCAACAATCAATGGACCATATATTGAGGATCAGTATCCACAATACAGAAGATAAACCACAATGCTGGACTTACATAAAATTGTAAGAAACCCCTTCAAATTTCTGAACAGCCTTTTCTAACTAATTCCAAGAAGTGGGAATTTGACACATTGAGACAGCTGCCTGCATGGTCTAGCTTTGCTTGCACCCATATCAGCCTATCCAGCTTCCATGGGTGCACACACGAGGTGTGGTTCCTGTGCTGCAATCTGTATTGCCAGACTGCAGGTGGACCCCTGTGGCCCCTATGGTGAGGATGCTCATCCACTCCTAGGCACCAGGAATGGTGGCAGGGCAATTCCAGCATTCTCCAACCATGCCATGGTCTGTTTGTCCTTCTTTTCAAGCTCACCTTCTTGGTAACTCCCTTGTCTACAATTTAATCTAGCAGCTGCTGGCATCTTCCCCTCTAGGGCTGTCAGCATTTGGGCAAACGGGCTCTCGGACTGTGCTGGGTAATCCGTATGATGTTCAGTCCCGTTGCCACTTTCCCAGCTACTGTTTTCTCTGGTAAGTGGAACATGTGAGCACCCCAACTGAGAGCAGTCCCATTTGCCTGTTATTCTCTTCTGCTGCTTCTGTACCGGATTTTAGTTTCTACCCTGCAAGGGAGAGAAGAGCCTAGAAAGTCAGTGAGCTGAAGGGTGCAGGCAGTTTATTTGGAGGGCTGTGAACCTGCTGGAAGTGAGTGTGGAGGTAACCGCAACACTGCAGACAAGGAAGAAGCAGCACATATTGATTCGGGGGCTACAGAGTCTCTTTGGGTCTCACGGGAGAAGTTTAAAAGTCTGTTCTGTAAATGTTTTGTCTTAAAGTCAGTCTTAAGCATCTATGTGACTACATTCACTGGTTTAAGATCAAAGTAGAGTGATGGGGATAATGTTGCTTATACAGGATAGACAATTCATTAGAGTGTATTTACCTTGTGATAACCAATTTGCATTTGCTTATCTTTCCTCTAATTTCTGTGTTCTTTATGCAATTCAGCTAGAGTGATTACCAATATGTGAATAAATGGCAGATTTACTGCATCCTGCAAAACAAATCATTCCTTTAAGTCGTTGTGCTAATCAAATGTATTTACTCTGGAATGGAATTGGTATTTAATGTCATTTATGCTTTGAGATGTGAGAGAGCATTTTATTTATTTTTTGTTTCTTTGTCAGCAATTTTTTTTCCTGTCAAATACTGAAACATGCCATACATTTTAAATGTAATTGGATTTAGCTCAAGAATAGGGTAATAAATATCTAGCCAAAGTTTTTAATATTATTATTACATTATTATTATTATTATTATTATTATTATTATTAATAGTAATAAAATTTTTCTGAGTTTGATTTAGTACATTCTTTCTTTCGTATGTGTGAATAGTTTGTTTGACAAGGGATTTGAAGATTTGGGTCCAACCAGGAATGAAATAGAGCTACTGACATACATTTTAAAATTTAAATCTTTATGTTTTCAAAGGAAGATTTTAATTTACTTTTAAAAAACATCACCAACAAGATCAATAAAACAACAGACAACAGATAGATGGTCAGCTCTAATGACTTCACTGCATTGAAACCAAATGTTTGTACATTTACACATTTTTTGGATTCTTAAATTTTTGGGGTTTTTTAATTCTTTAGCAGTTACAGACTTACAGCACCTTTAAAACACTGCAGATGACTTTAAAATTATGGTATGTAACTAATGCCAACCTCCTTATGTCTAAAAGTGCCTTTTAAAAATGAATAAAATATTAATTAAGTTAATCAAATATAATTCTGTTTTGAACTGCAAATTAAAATTGTAGGGGGTTAATGTCACTAAGAGCACTGAAGAGCAAGTAATGTGTCCAGATTTTTCTATATTAGCAGAGTTATGTAAGAGCTTTTAATTTGACAGCTTTTGAAAAAGCAAATGCTTATAAACTTTACTTTGTTTTAACAGTCTTTTCCCATAGGAAATTTAGAGTCTGCTTGGACTTGTGGAAAGTATCTTCATTTCATCCCACTCTAGTACAAATTCTCTTTTAGATATATCAGAGCAAAACAATAGCAATTCAAATGAAATAATTGCCAAGCAACATTCATAAAACAGTATTGGATTAGACTGAACAACCTCGAATCTCTCAGCCTATCTTCATAGGAGAGGGGCTTCAGACCTCCTCTGGCCTCACTATAACATGTCCAGGCCTTTCCTGTGCTCAGGGTTCCAGGGCGGGACTCAGTACATCAGGTGGGGTGTCACCGGAGCAGAGCAGAGGGTCAGAACCGTCTCCCTTGAGCTGCTGGCCAAGCTGCTTTGGATGCAGCCCAGGATGTGGTTCGTTTTCTGGGCTGCAAGTGCACATTGCTGGGTCATGTCCGGCTTCTCATCCACCAACACTCTCAAGTCCTTCTTCATAGGGCTGTTTTCTGTTCAGTTCTTCTTTCCATTTAGCTTCCACTTAATCATGGAGCTAATTTCACTTGGTTTACTTAGTTAATGTTTCTTTTTTTTTCTCTAGCATTCTAATTTTAGGCAAACATACCAGTGTTTCTTCACTCCTCTACACCTCAAAACCCACTCAGAATTTGGATGTTGTCCAGTAGAGAAGACAAATTTAGATCAGAAACAAGAATTATGGCCTGATGTAATGCAGTGATGCCTCCTTTAGGACCCTAATATTAGGGGCAAAATTTGACATTTCTACGGGCTATTTGAATGCCTTATCTATTAAACAAAGAGCTAGTTCTCTTTACCATGATTGCATTAATTAAAGTAACCTTTAAAGAGCTTTGCTATTGGCCAGAAACTGCTATAGATGTGACTGTTTTCTTCTTATGTAACACACAAAAGTGCCTGGTTTCACAGACTTAACGCTATGAAAAGTCAGGATAAGTATCAAGTATTTAAGTTACACTGATTGCTACTTTAGTGCAAAACCCAAAATATATGCCTGAGTTCATGAGAAGTTGTTCTCAGAAATGGTTCCTGAAGTCTCTTTCTCTTCCTAAAATAATCCATACCTTTATTTCACCTCCTAGAATAACGTTTACCTTGATTTATAATACATCTTAGAAGAGTTTCAAAGGTATATCTTACCAGGTGTCAATTTATGGAGGTGGAAAAGGGAATTCACTGTCTTATATTAGTTCTGGTTGATAGGTTTCCATTTCCTGCATTGCTATCTGTGCTGAACAGCTTTGTAACCCCTGCAACAAGGGATTGTTTACCCTGGAATTCATGACCACTATTGATTAAGTTGGGTGAGAAATAAAATTGCCCTGTATGTCTTGGCGTTTGTCATCACAGCTGAGTTACAGAGGCAATAGACATTTCTTCTGGGAACCTTCTTTTTGACAAAACTAATTAAAAAATCATGATACTTTCATTTAAGAGGTTCTAGTACTTAGTACCTTTTGGGCATTTGTTAGAAGTTTAAATTGAAAGAAGTCTATTTGATATAGCTTTCCAAATGGTTAGCATTGGGAAAAAAGAAGTGCTGGAAATAGTTTAAGATTTTAATAATGTAATAGCTGTGTTTATTTTTAAAATGAAACATCTTGCAACTCAGTTGAGTTGCTTGTTTGCAAAGATTAGAAAAATCAATGCAATGCATTTACACTCACAAACCAGAATCAGTGTTTTAAGATAATAAAACTGTATTTTAACTCTAAAGTTATTTTCACTGCTGTTTGCACCATTCCTGGTTACTGAGTGCTGTTTGTTCATAACTGCTGCAGTTTGTGTGGATCTCAACAAAGGTTTTCTTTCATATATGCATCAGATATATGTGACATAGGTAGACTGATTTGTGTTTGTGAAATCTTCTTTCTAGTACTAGGAGACTCCCTGGACTGATTTAGCTCTCTGATTATTACCAAATTCTGTTTGTCCAGGTCAGCAGTGACAAGGTTGAGACATTCTAGGGCAATCAAAAATAATTTCATGGCACTGGGAGCACAAGTGGTCTTTTCTTCAATCACTTCTATAGGAAAGAAGAATGTCAAGAAGGAGAGCCCACCTGATGAACACGTGGCTCAAAGACCGGTCCATTGGTGGAATTTTGTTTTTTCTGATCATGGGCATGTTTACACAGCGCCAGGCCTGCTGGAGACAGATAGGATTCACCTGTTTAAAAGGGAGAAAAACACAGTAGTCCATGGGTTGGCAGGGATGACTGAGAGGGCTTTAAACTAGGTTTGAAGGGGAAAGGGGATAAGATCAAGTTGCCTAGAGATGAGCCGTGGATGACAGGCCAGTGTTGGGAGTGAGACTGGCAGCCCAGTAGAAGTTCACCTACAGGCAGCATGGGCAATAAAGAGGAGGAGCTGGAAGCCGTTGTACAGCAGGAAAGCTGTGACAAGGTCATCATCACACAAACATGGTGGAATGACTCGTGACTGGAGTGCTGCAGTGGATGGCTACAAGCTCCTCAGATGGGACAGATGAGGAAGGAGAGGCGGTGGGATGGCTCTGTGCACTAGGCCGTGGATGTTGTCTACCTGGACTTCAGTAAAGCCTTTGATACTGTCTCCCACAACATTCTCCTGGAAAAGCTGGCAGGCCATAGCTTGGACAAATTCACTCTTCACTGGTTTCAAAACTGGCTGGATGGCTGGGTGCAGAGAGTGGTGGTGAACGGTGCTATATCCAGCTAGTTGGCAGGACAACAGTGGGGTTCTCCAAGGCTCAGTATTGGGGCCAGTCATGTTTAATATCTTTATGGATGACCCAGACAAGAGGATTGAGTGCCCCCTCCAACAGTTCCCAGATGACACTAAACTGAGGGGGAGTGTTGATCTGCTCATCCACTCTAGAGGTGACTGTTCAACAAGGACACACACCTACACTGCAGAACCTCAAATCTTTCTTTGCTTAAGGAATGGTCTGTGGAAGGAATGTAATAAAACTGCAGAATATTAATTAAAAAAAAACCCAAATGAAACACAACCCTTGGATTACATGCAGTTGTCCCCAATATACAAGTTGGCAATAGTAACCAAGCTGTTCTATGGCACTTGTATTTATATTATGTTCTATTATATAGACAGTCTGATATCCATCTAATAAGTGAGGTTTATATGATAAGTCAGACACTTCAGAGTATTTATGTGTATATATATATTTATTAAAAAACCCCCAGGTACTTCTGCATAATAAAATGGGACTTGTTCAGTGCCATTTCCAAAGAGATCATCATCCATGTAACAGATTCAATATGTTTTGTGCATTTTAGTTTGATTTTCTTGTTGGAGAAAGAATATTTACATAGAAAGTATAATCATAGGGATTGAAAATGTGATTCTTCAATAAACATTTGATTTTGCCCCAAATTTTATTTCTCTTTCAAGGTTATGCCTTCATAGTCTTCGGAACAGGCTTTCCCAAGGGAAGGGGCCCACAAGGACCATTGAGCTTAAGTGCAAAAACAAAACAACAAAAACTGCAAAGCTCTACAATCTATTAGAAATTTTTATTAACCTTGGGTTTGGATGCAATTGAGGAGAAAAAACCCAAAAACCAAAAAAATTTGCAATAGAATCAGGGCAGAAACTTTAATATTACTACCTTGGTGAAAAACTCCTTTCTGCCCTTTATGAAATTCCATTTAACAAAACACCAATGCTCTTGATTTTTGAAAGCAAGTATTCTGTACACACGTGCATACTCTAGGATTAAGTGTTAATATCTCATGCTCTCCTTGAGAAAAGTCTCTTCCTTACATAAAGATGACCATCTCCTGGGGAATTTCCAACTGGACCCAAGAAGAACATTTTTTAAAAATAAGAAGAATAAGCCATTCCTAGGGAAGTGGTGGATTCCCCAACACTGGATAATTTTAAGATTCAGCTGGACAGAGTGCTAGGGCATCTTGTCTAGACCATCATTTTTCCAAGAAAGGCTGGACCAGATGATCCTTGAGGTCCCTTCCAACATGTAGTCTACGATTCTAGGAGTCTATGAAAATGTTATGAACCATAAGTCACTTAAATAGCTTTCATATCTGTGCTGGGTTCATTATTAACTTGGAGATCCTACAATAATTCCATAGCTGGATTTCTTAATTACAAGGTCTTGAAATTATCAAGAATGCCTATTGGACAATTCTGTTAAGTGCAAAAAAGTTCTTGTTACTGTGGTTGACAGCTGTAAATAATTTCTAATAAGATGTAAAATAAACTTCTGGCTTAGACTCATACAATTACAAGTATTTTCTATTACTTTCAGAAAATTAATAAGAGACTTTATGTTAAGTAAAACTAATCAGAGGGATTTATTTATCTCTTTTTCTGATTTATGCTAATATGGCTTCATCATTAGTCAGAATTAGACTCTCTAATGCTGTTTTGGCCAGGATTAGAATTTCTCAGAGGCTTTACATTCTCACATGGTTGCCACTTCCATTCTGGTATTTCCCCGCTGGTAGTTTTAGCCTGGATGTTAACACTAATTGCAGAACACTAAATAGTTCATTTTAATCTTTAATAAGTTTACATCTATTCAAATTAATTCTTGGAGTGTGAAATCTCTGTTGTCATTGCAGTTTAATGTCTTAGCATCTCAGAATAGGAATATGAAATGAAGTTTTTCCATTGTTTTAGATGATTCAGCAGCTATTAATATCAGAAAGCATAATGCAGTTTCCTTGACTTTAAACACAATTAAGGCTCATAATTTTAAATTCCCTTCATCACTGTATATCGGTGCTGACACTGACTGATTTTGGCAAACACCAAGAGGAGACAAAGTCCAATGTAGTTTTGTAAATGTCAGTGTATGACATCACCACGGGGAGTTGGCGTCTTTCTGTGCTGACAGAACGGAGGCTGTAATTAGAAATGAATGACAAGGTGCTTTTCATCTTTGATGAGAAAAGATTTTTGTGTCAAAATATCTCCGTGCTGGAACAATTTTTCTCCAAGCATTTTTTGTCCTGAACGTATTTTGCATAATAATGAAGGGGGGAGCAGAGAGGGCAAAATTATTGCATGGTGTTGTTGCTAAGTGACAAAATAGCAGATGTTCTGCATTTGCAGATAACAAGTGTTTGAATGCTATCATATTGTGATATTGACAGTTACCATTCGTTAGGAGACAATATATTCACTACTTGAAAAAAAATTAAAGAAATTCAAAGGTATTGAAGCTTCTAAGGCCTTATGTGGAGAGCATTTTGAAATTACTTGACTAAAGTAAAGCATCAGGTTCAGAAATGTGTTTTAAGGATTGAATCCCATGATGCATAACAATTTAGGAAGATAAGTGACTTATGTTTTTCTGTTCTTTTAAATAGCCGAACACCTGCCTGGTCAGTCAGTGGAAGTGATATTAGATGTGATCTGAATTTAGAATGTTTAATAATTCACCCTGTAAATGGATTTACAGTGCTTACCTTAAAATTAGTATCTAAAGAAATGGCTGTGCTTGCATTATTCTGAGTTAAATACGATCTTTGAAGCACTATAGAAACACTGCAGAATGGTGTATGATGCTTTCAGAGAAGTATATAACTTCCAGTGTGGCATGATCTGAAATTATGACATGTAGGAAAGTAAGCTTAACTTTGATAGATTATGAATTCCTTAAACCTACATTAAGTCCTGCAGATTTGCAAGACAACTTGATTGGTTTTCCAAAGCTTAAAAAACACTTTCACTCTTCTTAGCAAATATATCTGTTGAAAATTATATAACACAGGGGTTACAACTTGAGCTTTCAGGGCTGTAGCTTATTTCTCCTGATATTTACTTAAAATTTGCAATTAGATGAATGCGCAGACAATAGTTACCTTTACTAGTCCTGTGCTTTTTACTTCAATTTTTCACAAATCCTAAAACTATGAAAACAAATTCCAGTTCAAGGTGTATTATTTGTGCAATTAAAAAAATTTTTCTTTGTATTGAGAAGTATCCAAATTTAACATTCAAATTGACTCTTAAAAATAACAAAAAAATAAAAACTACTAGCAAATTAAGTCAAGGACTGCTTACAAATATTTAGATCTGCTTAGAGAACATTACTGAGTTGAATACGTGTGCAAATAATTTACTAGAAGTAAGAAGAAATAATTGGTTTCTCCCCATGCCTTGAAACTTTAGTGTGCTGCCACTGGGATTTCTGACATTATCTTGAATGAAAAAGTGTGAGTTTGCAATGGGAAAACATTTTCCAGATGATTGTCACTTATTTTCTCTTTTTGTATAGACCGAAATTTTTTTTGCCTTTTCTTTGAAATGGCTAAAATTTCAGAAAAATACATGGAAGTTAATGGAATTGCATCAACATATAGATGATGTAAATGCAGTTTGAAATTAGGGTATCTCCTGTATAGATCCTTTCTTAAGAGATAAAATTTAGTTTTAAATTATTTGATAATTCTTTCACTGTTGGAATTTGAATAGACAGTCTTTAATTTGTGCTTATAAAGAATAAATAGGTTAATGCCATGAGTTTAGAATTCTAATATGCTTTTCAATGTTTTTATTCCCTTGGTACAAAGATGGAGTACATAGTTATGATCTATAGTGTAAAATCTAAACTATCATTTAAGAATCTCACAAATTACTTTAAAATCTGTGCTAAGCATTCAGCTGAAATGAATAAATGGAATTTATTGCCATTGTTTGAATAAATATTTGAACTGGTTTTCGCTGTGTAAGCAATATCTGCCTGGAAGCCGCAGGGAGGTTGTTGATCAACTGTTATCACCATTCTGCCTGCTTTAACAGATGGTGGAAATGACCAAATTACAGATAGAGAAGGGTGAGAAAAGAAGAGAAAGAAAATCAAGGGGAACTCTCTTCATAGCATGGAGTCTTTCTGTGTCAGTTGCCAGATGGAGAAAGATACCTGCTCTGTACACTCACCTTCCTTCTCCATTATAATGGTTGCCAAAATCTTTACAAAGTTCATTGTCACTACGTCATCCTCCTTCCCTCTACTGCATTTGTAGGTGTTTTTGGAATTGCTAAAAGTCAGACAGGCTGCTTTAGGATCATGAGGTTATTTATTCTTCCTTGTCGGGCCTAAACTGTCAGAGGACTGGAGGAACTTTTAGCCATTTTTTAATCTATCTTAGACCATCAAATAGTTAAAATTAATTTGAGAAGGAGTTGGACAATGGATGATAATGTTAAGGAGTGTAAGGAAATGTTTGGCTTATTTGAAGTTAATGCTGCCCTTCCTATGTATAGACAAAGATAAATAAATATATGTTACGGCTTATGGAATAGAGACCCTGCAGCCCTTGAAACAGATGTACCAGGAAAAAATTTATAAACTGTGGTTTACCTTTTCAAATCAGTCTGATGTCTGTTCTACTGCCTATTCTAAACAAAACGAGAGAAGATTTCTCTTTGTATGTATTTGCATAGATCTCCTTTGCAAAAATGGGGCTGAATAACCGTCTTTAACTCTTCTAGAATTCTTGCTGGCTTTGTTGTAAAATTGGATGATTTATTTTGTATTTAGAGCACATATAAGTTGAAAACAATGCTCATTTCCCCAGAAACAAAACACAGACATTTGAATTTCATATTAGTGTCAAAGAATGACTGTGCTTGTGCAAGACTAGAAATAGAAGAATTGTACTTTAATGCTTTTATCTCTGTATCTGAGCTACTAATTGGTACTGACAGGAAAATTTGGTACATTGATTTTTAATTTTTAATTTTTTTTTCCAAGTTAGAACTTACAGATGTAGTCCCAAAGGCAAAGAGAAATGTCTATTGTAGATAATTCCACACTGGTAAACAACACTTCAGAAGATTGACTCAACTCAGACTACAAGGATGATAAGGCAGGAGATCAGCATGGGAGAGGAAAAAACCTCTGGGTCCAACTGAAATACAAGATGGGAATGCTTATGGTGTGGAAGCAGGGATGTGCATGCTGGGAAGAACATAGCAAAACTGCCTGAAAGTGTAGGGATGGGATCAGGAAAGCTATGGCACAGCTGGAAATAAATCAAGAGAAGTGAGGAATAGCAAGAAGAGGATCTGCAGTTTCATCAGTCAAAAAAGGAAAAGAAAATAAATTGTACCCCCTCAATAAATGAGACAGGGTATCTGGTGACAAGTGATATGGAGAGCCCTGAGGTACTTCACTTTTTTTTCCTCAGTAATTGCTCTTCCCAACTCTCTTGAGTCCCTGAACCTAAAGGCAGGGAATGGGAGAATGAAGTCCAACCCATCATAGGAGAATATCAAGTTTTGGACTGTCTGAGGAACCTGAGCATACACAAGTCATGGGACCCGATGAGATGCACCCCAGGTTCCTGAGGGAATTCTTTGCTACAGTTTCCAAACCGCTCTCTCTGGTATTTGAAAAGTTACAGCAGTCAGGCAAAGTCCCATGTGACTGGGAAAAGGGAAATATCATGGACATATTTAAAAAGGGTAAAGAGGAGAACTCTGGGAGCTACCGATCGGTCAGCCTTACCTCTGTGCCTGGAAAGATAGGTCAAGGGAGGAGATTCTCCACTTCTTCTGTGCTGTTGTGAGGCCCTAGCTGTGGTACTGCATCCTATTTTGGGGTCCCCAGTGCAAGAAAAATATGGACACGTTAGAGTATGTCCAATAAAAGGATACAAACAGAGATGGAATACCTCTCCTGTGAAGAAAAGGCTGAGAGAGCTGGGGATTTTCAGCCTGGAGAAGACTCCAGGGAGAACTTATTGCGGCCTTTCAGTACTTATATGGGGTTTATCAGAAAGATGGAGACTTTTTACATGGGTATGTATTAAGAGTACAAGGGGTAATGCATTAAAACTAAAAGAGGGCAGGTTTAGATTGTACATAAAGAAGAAATTTTTTACTATGGTGGTTCTCTGGAGCAGGCTGCCTAGAGAAGTTGTGGATGCCCTATCTTTGGAAGTGTTCAAGGCCAGGTTGGATGGGGCTCTGAGCAACCTGGCCTAGTGGAAGGTGTCCCCTGCCCATGATGGGGGCGTTGGACTAGATGACGTTTAAAAGTCCCTTCCAGCACAAACAATTCTACGATTCTATGTTTCTATGAACTTTTTGTCAAGTACCTGAACAGTCAATATCATATCTATGGAGAAAAATTGCTACTGTGAGGGACATATGCTTAGCACTAAAAGCATGGCACCTATGTATCATAAACAGAAGGCAGCTAAAGAAATTGCTCACATCTCTGTCCAGGATGGTTGCCTGCAGTCATTTCTACATAATGTTGACACAGAGTCATTTAAAATTTTTTGTGTCTTTTTTTTTGTTTGTTTTGGTTTTTTTTTTTGATTTTAATTATGATTATTTATTTTCATTATTTGTGGAATCTTATCTAGACCTACCTGTTCTATACCTGTCCTATGTAGTCCTGTCGTGTAGCAAGCAAATCTTTATCCAACAAAGAATTATTAGTTTTTATAAGAGTTTGACTCTAGAGTCCTCATTCAGAGTATTTTCACTCTTCCAGGCTGTCAGCAAATTTATCCTTACATTGGTTTTCTAAGATGTTGTTATATTATCCCCACTTCGCTAGGGAACTTGATTACCAATGTTAGGCAGCATGTCCAAAAATGCTGACCAGTTTTTATCTCTTACACAAGCAGCTAAGAAGATGACTTTTTTTCAAGTTTTCTTAGCTCTTTCTGAGAAGTTTAATTCAAAGTAAAACTCCCACTGATTTCAGTTTCGACTATCAACACTTTGGAGCCTTGCAAATTGAACTTTAGCTGTCTGAAACATATAATCCTGTCTATTTCCAGTACACAGTACCCAAATGAGGTAGGGATCCTGTGGGAACTACTACATGATCATGTAAGTAAAAACTGTCTCAGAACGGCTGCATATGCCAGGGTGATTTCAGGTTACATATTGTTTAGTACATTCTACCTTTTCTTTTTTTTTTTAAATTTACACCCTGTCATACTTGCAATGTATTTTTATTTGATTAGATGTGGGCAAGGTTTGAAGTAGGGTCGAGGGTCCTGTTATTATTAAGTTGGAGATTTTATTTGATTTTTTTGACAGTAATTTCCTTGTATCTGTTAATTTTGTGGTCATCTTCTGAGTGGGATTTTCAAAAGTACTTAAGCTAGAGATGCATGTAAGTGATAGACACTGGAAAGCAGACATTTCTTTGCCACTTCCTTGTAGGAAATCTTTGTAATTCACTCTCCTTTCCAGGAGGTTATGACAGGCTGCAAGACATATTTTCTTTTTCTTCCTTCTGCTGTTCATATTTGTCCCTTTGCTTTCTCCTCTCGGGTGAGTTTTTTTTCCTGTCTTTTCCTTGTTCTTTCCATATTTCAGAAAATTATTTCTTCTTTCCTTTCTTATTGACTATAGAAAAATACAAATAACAAATCCTTATTTGTTTTGTGCAAATTTCCTTGATGGTACTTAGCCCTGGAAGGAGCATTTGGAGAAAAATATCTTGCCTTCTCCACAAAGACAATATTCAATAGGAGTAGTGGATATAGGCTGTGCTAAGTGAAACATGATGAATCCCCAGAGTATTTAGCTGATGATACCTAAGAGATCTGACTATGTGTGAACTGAAAACGCAGAGGTTTATAAAAGCTAGAGTTTATAGACATTTTCAGAAGAATGAGCAAATATGGCATCTGGACATCACACTTGGCAAAAATGAAGTCTAAGATATATGAGATAGGTGTGCTAATACTTCTGATTTTTATGACTGCAGCAGTTTGAGCTTCAGCACAAGCTGAACAATCCTTTCTTTGATTTCAGCAATAATGCCTCATAAATTACTTAAGGTAAACATAAAAAAAACCCCCAAAAATATAACAACATCACAAACGTAAAATTGTGGACTGAATAGTCCCTATGAGCAACTGCAACATAGGAGTGTTAATTCAACGTAATCAAATATTTTATTAGGAAGTGGCACATGAGATATCTATACAGTAATTCCAAGTCTCGTAAGAGGAAATAGTTTCTCCTGATTAGAATTTTATTCATTAGAAAAATAAAGGATGATTTTTTCCCATACAAAAATAACATTTTGGAAATCAGTAGTGTTTGCTTTTTGTCTTTCAATGACTCAGTCAATAGAGATGTCAAATTTAATTTATATCATCATTCATGTGTCATCTGGGGTTAGCAGAATTCAATCAACAAAAGTAAAAGAGTTGGTGAAGGTGAAGGTTATTCTACGATGTCAGATAAACAAAAAAAACAGTTATACTTCAGAGACATGATACGAAACCATTACATAATTATTTTTTTATTTGGACAAAACCATAGAGGCAGAGAGAGGGTCTGCACAGATACTTAATTAGGATTGGTCTGAAATAGCTGAGAAATTGATCATCACCTCAGTCATAAAGGATTGCTCTGGAAGAGATATTCTGTGTGCTTTGGAGGACAAAATCATTGAGGTTTATTCCCTGCAGAGCCAAAGAGCCATGTATTGATTATCTTGGACTACCATTGCTGCTATAAGAAAATAGAAATCAAATCTTTTGTATAAACCAGATTGGAATTGATATTGAACTTCATTTAAATTTTTAATGTGTTACAGAATAAGCAACATTGGTGCTAAGATTACGCTGGCTTGACCATTTGGAAATTACATAGCTTTGAAGAGACCTGGATACATTGCCAAGAAAATATTGGGAAGAAAAGCAGTATTTTCTCTATTCTCTGATCATTAATAGAGGAACTGAGTATATTTCAGCAAATACTGATTCACCCATACATGTATGAATGCAAAACCTGTTATTTCCTTCTGATTCTAAAAATACCAGGTGAAGCATTTGAAGTTTGGCTGAATTAAGAGCCAGGAGAAATCATTAGAGTCTCTAGATTTCATATAGGTTTCATTCTGATACTCTTATATGGAAGCCAGCATCTAGTTAAGGCAAAATATTTTTCCCATCTGTATGTTCCAGAGATAGAACAAAACAAGGCTACATTAGCAATCATCATGCTACTCCTTAGTACTTGGTAACATTTAATTTAAAAGAAAAATTTATTTTTAAGTTAATATATTAATTTTTCATGGATGAAATAATACAAAAAAACCTCACTTTTTTCTGATTTTTGTCCAGAATAACTGTGCTTTTTGTCCAGAATAACTGTGCTTTTAAGTAAAAAAGTCATAGAATTTTTTTTTGGGAAGTAGAACTTCAGATTTTGGTCCAAAGAATGTATAAACAGATAAAAACATTCATATTTTAAGCATATTTGTAGTTAATAGCAATTAGACTGAGTACAATAAATACTGAAGGGCTTACAATTCCTAACTTCAAGGTACCTCAGAATTTTCCACTGTGATATGAAAGAGCATTTTTTCTTCCCAGTCTAAAATATCCACACCTGTAATTCCAAAACACTGTGACTGGCCTTGAATTCATCTCATCTTATCTGACAGGACGCCTTGAAAAGCTATATTCCATTTCATTAGCATGTTTCTTTTTTTTTCCCTACAGAATTATGTGCAGTCATGTCATCGGGCCAATGACCTCAATTGACTAAGTGAAAATGTAGTATAAATATGGTTAAATGTAATGTAATTACTTTACAGCATTATGAATAATTGTACCTATTTTGTGAAGATGAAAATACAGATTTCCAGAGGTGATCCTGCAGTGCAGGTAAGAATGGATGGAAAGAAATTTGATGATCGTGGCTCGGGGAATATCAACAAGATATGCTGGCCCTTAAAGGGTTATGAAAGTAGAAATCAGGTCAGGAAGTTGCAGCCTGCTGTGAAGGTTTCTGTAGCTTTCTCTTAAGACACACTCAAAAATGATCTTGAACTCTTCCATACAATTTTAACAATAATTTATTAGTGTAACTGACAATTTAACGTTTCCTTACAGAAACTCTGGCAACTCAAACTCTCCAAGTAGGAGCCTGCATGGTTTTATTTCCATGTTAGAGATTCTGGAGATGACAGACATGTATCATGGACCAGATCCTAAAACGCGTCTGATTGAGATAACTGTCTTCCTGGAACAGCAGAGCTGCAGACAAAGCTTAGTGCTGCCTGTACAGTGAATGACTGGAATACATTGGCCATATACAATGTGTTGCCAAACACAATC
>VZTA01011742.1:19710-29777 GCA_013398855.1 Mohoua ochrocephala
CATCTTCGAGTTCTCTCAACAGTGATGTTCTCAAGCATCCATAGTATTAAAAAAAATACAGATTATGTTCCAGCATGTCTATACTCTACAGTTTTTTGAACTTGGGAGTTTAAAAAAGGAAAAAATGATAAAGGGCTCTTAAGTGATGTTTGCAATTTCTTAAACTTTCACTTCTTCCTGATGCCTATGGATCAGTAGCTTTAAGAAAACCTCAAGGCAGTCAGTTGTGGAGTTTCCTTAACAGAATTTATTACTGTTAAGCAGAATTGATAAGGCTTTCTCTTTGTCTCAGTGCAATGAATGATAAGAACAGATGAAATTTTGATAAGAAGGTAAACTGAAAACAGAATTAATGCTACCTGCAGATAAGCTGCTCTGTTTAGCCCCCAAAATATTTGTATTCCATATTGCAGAACATCATCAGGGAGACTCGTGACTTTTGTGTGCACCCTTCACCCTTTCAGAGAAATCATCGATGAGAACAGCATTTAAATAATAGGGTAACACCTCAAGTAACACCAAAGAAACTACTGTGATTACTTGGTTTGATCTCTCTAAATTGAGCAATAGATGCTATAAAATCTCTGTAAATATAGCAAATATTAAAGGACGAAGAAATCAAGTTTTAAAACATGTTTGCTGACATAGATACTGCGAAAGCTTTCCTGTGCTTAATCTCTTGGAGTATTAAATGTGTACTTATTTCAGCCTAAGAATTTATTACCATTTGATTTTGTGACATCATGCCCCTTATATATAGGATGCTCCATTGGCTATTCTGTATTCTACAAGTAGTTTACTCCTAGCCAGGCCAACTTGAATGCTTCCATTAGTATAAGGACTTGAATTTTTCACTGGAAGGTGTAATTCCCACACTTTTAAGTCAATAAGAATGCTTCTCTGAACCCTCTCCAGCTCCTTGACATCCTCTATGAATTATAAACACAATATTTGAGTAGGAGTTCTGTAAGAGAACTGAAATGTATACGCAATATTTAGTATTTTAGCCATCAGAGATTTTTATTATCATTGTTATTTGTGACGCTGACTTGTAGTGATTTGATTTTGAAGTTATTCAGACCATTTCATCCTAGAAGTATGGCCCATGATTTTGGTACTTAGCAACACTGTTTTGCCTTTACTGACATTGAAAAACAAACTGTGAGGGTGAGGTGGTGTTGCATTTTCTTCTGACTCGTCAGGTAATCCAGGATTAATGGTCTGATTATTGTGTCATTTAAATATCTTATCTGTTAGGATTACAATTTTTTTAAGGTCACTTTTAGATAATGTGAAATAGGTATTTGGCATGACAAGTACCTGGGACCCAAATACATAATCATCAGAGTAATATAAAAATCCTTATTCTTAACCACATTGTCAATTAACTATTCTTTCATTGATATCAATGTTCACAATACTTTGCATTTTGAAAAAGAAATGAAAACTATTTAATCTTAATAATGTTTCCTTTTTAAAACTTAAGCATACTGTATCAGCATTATTATTTTTTACCGACCAACCTTATGACTGCATAGAAAAAAGAAATATCCTTCTAAGAGATCTAAGTTAATATCTACTTTCCATAACCCCATGTTGATTTGGATTAATTTCCTTCTTTTAATTATTAAGTACACTGTCAGCACTTCTGTATAATTCATGCCAGTTAACATGGCCTCATCTTTTTTTTTAGTACTTGAGCCCTACCTGTTATTTTTCAAAAGACTGACATGTGATTGATAGATTAGTAATTACCTACTTGAAATTTTTACTTTTCGTTGACACATCAACTTTGCTCCATGGCCCTCAAATTTCTAGTACTTCAAGGCTTGAAACAGACCATCAGCAGAACAGGTTGCTCCATGGATAATTCTTTAAAAACTGCCAGTTTAAAATTGTGCATCATGATTACTTTTGTTTATCAGTCTCCTTACTTTATAATTCCTATGGAAAATATTTCTTCATAATCTAAGAAATGTGAAATTTTCATCTAGCTTCTGGGAACTAAATTCAATTAGTTTAAATCTTTCAAGTTTCTGATATCACAATTATTTTCATGAAATTTGTATTCCCAAGAAATCTGGACAGTATCTCTCCATAGATAACTTCTGCTGTCTGGAATGCTTTCCATGACTCCCTCTTAGGATTTTCTTTTAATATTATGTTAGTTGTAACTGGAAATGTACTTCCGTCTTTTTCTCTAGACATTATTCTATGATGTCTTGGTAACCAACACGATATTTAAGCTTGATCAAGATCTAAACATTGGAAAACTTACTGCAAAATGTACAGGTAAAAACTCCCTGTTCATTAGGTAGAAATATTGTATTTCCTGATTCCTGTCTGTTGGTTTTTTATGGTTTTTTTTGTTTTGGTTTTTTGTTTGTTTTTGCCAGCCTGGGTTCATCTACATATTGCCCTTACATCTTAATGTTATTCGTACAAATAGTACCTTGTACTCAGGGTCTCAGTTCTGAAATAATAATCCATTTATAAGATTATGAAAAGAATGGAAGTCAGCATAGTGTCATTGTACATGACTTCATAAGTGGAGAGGACTATGAAGAGTCACAGGAGAGTCTTCAGAAATCAAATTCATAGTCTGCAAAGTAATGGCAATATTCCCACCACTTTTCTCACTGCTGAGTACTACATAAGACAATACAAAGGTCCTGCTCAAAAAATTGTAACATTCTTATGTCATCCTCCTCTGAAACAGAATATGAAAGGTAAAAAGCTTACATGCAGCTTTCTGAGTGGGTATATCCTTATTCTGTCACCACTGCTGTAACAATTAAGGAATTTTTTTTCACAGAAAACCTTTTAAAAATATTTCAGTCTCCGCTGCCAAAAGGGGTGAATTTTATTTTCTGAATCTGCTCTTGAACAAGACTGTCCGGCAGTTTGGAAGGTGATGTGATTCTTCCTCTACTTCTTCCATGGCTTCCTCTCAAATAAAAACATCTTCAGTAGCATCTTTTGATAGATCAGTTTCAGAGCCTAAAGAGAGTATTCAATGGAACATTTTCCAAAAAGGAAGTTACTCCCATGGAATCCTACTTAAATTACTGTGCTCGCGGGTTACCAATTCAGTCCAATAGGTTTAAAATGCACTGACCATTTTTTTTTTTCTTAAGGTATTTCTTAAACATTTATGGAATTATTAGACTATGAAATCAATAAAGACTCTTCATTCTTGAAACTGTGATGTTTTTCATCAGTATGAATTAATTGGATCATATAGTCCATTTCTAAAACTGGAGGACTTGCACAACAAAAACTGTAAATTTCATTTGAGTTAGATAGTGCTGTGTGTCATGGCTAATATGTTTAAGAAGTAACCCTTCTATCCTGTTATTGTCACATCAGTCGATCCGTCCTGGTCTGAAATTGGTAATGGTGACCCTTTAAGGGAGCACGGAACACTGCTAATGCCAAAGGGACAGTCAATGAACCAATGGCAATGAAATAATTACAAGGAATTTGTTACCCCAGCCAGGAAATCACTGACTGTAAGTCTTTCTTAAAGGAAAAAAGAGTGCTTTAAGAGCACTGTGTTTAATGTTTTACACTTGTGAAACAGTATTTTCTTCAAACTTTATTTTAATTCTCTTTAATTGCTCAAATATTGAATTCAGGTTGGTTTAAAACACTAATTTCATTCAGGCAGGGTTTTTTGAAGAATTTCTTGGCTTCAAGGCTGTATCACCGGGGTGGTAAGTATGATTCTGGAGACCCTGGAGACCTGCCTAAGTAACACAGTTCCCAGGTGCTGGCACTGACCCTTTATCATATATGTTAATTTCTTACATTAAAAAATGAAACATTTAAATTAATTCTTCAGGGAACAATATTAAAAGAACAAGGGAGAACTTGGCTTTTTCTACCAAGTTAATAGGATATTGCTGGATCACAGGATGTTCCAGTCATTTTTTTCAGTTCCCATGGCCAAAAAAAAATTATCTATAAATTAAAGTGAGACGATCTGTCCTTCCTACTCCTTCTTGGCACATTTTTGGTTTTTTCTTTTTTATTCTGACATTGTAAGGCAAAGTTAGGCTGGAGATAATTCATGCTGAGGCTGAAACCATTCACAACACAGTGTTGTAACCAGCATGGGTTAGCTCTGGCTGAGTTTAGAGCCAGGATTCAGAGAAACATGTTCTGCCTCTCAATATCAACTTCAGTTTGAAGCATTTCGAGAAGAGTTAAAGAAAGAGTAGCCAAGGGCTATAGATCTGATTGTGGTGTAGCTTTCTTAATAGGCAAGTGTTTTGTGTGTGTTCAACTATTTTGGAACTGTTGAAAATCAAAAAAGGAGTTTTACTGAGTGGGAGTGAGGAAGACTGCTTTACTACAGAATGCCACTTCAAATCATTCCATTGTTGATATCACCTTGGCCTAGACATTCACAGAAATTCCAGAAAATGGAAGCTGACTTTATCTCCTTGAACATAGCCAGCACTTCAATCAAACGTCAAAGGATCCCTGAAATTAGGGGTGGGGTATTTAGGGATAAATCTGAAAAGGTATTTAGGCACTCTTTTATGCAGAGATGAAAGTCTTATGAAGAACTTGCATGTCATAACCTTGAATTTAAGTGGTGAAAGAGAAAAAGTATCCCATAAAAGTGTTTTTGATTTGGTTGGGGTTTTTTGGGTTCTTTTGTTTGGTTGGTTTTTTTGTTTTGTTCTGTTGTTGTTGTTTGTTTGGGGGTCTTTGTTTTGTTATGGTTTTTGTTGGGGTTTTTTGGTGGGTTTTTTTGTGTATTGGGGGGGGGTTTGTTTGTTTTTTTGTGGTTTTTTGTGGGTTTTTTGGGGTTTTTGGGTTGTTTTTGTTTTCATTTTTAGTGGGTAGTTTTTTTTTGTTTTTTGGGGAATATTTTATTGTGTTTTGGTTTGATATGGTTTTTTCCTGTGGAATATTGGATTATTCTATCATTTAGATATAAATTGAATGACACTAGGTGAAGAGGTGGTGATGATGGTAAGGTGTGGTGATAGGTGTTCACTGTCAGTGTTTGTAGAATGTCTGGTGGAAACTAAAGGCTATTTTGCTGACTTTCTGGCTTCAAACTCGTGATAACTTTGGTAGAGCAAGCTGAAATACCATCACTAAATACTATTATTTTAATGTTATTTCATCATATTAGCATTCTCTTTACACTTCAGGATTATCTATCAATGCTTCTTACTTTTGTGCTGATGAGTTTAGGCCAGCCAGTCCCATTTCACCTCTAAGTATGAGGATAGTATTTCCTTTTAAATCAGGGAGACTTAAATCACAGAAATGTAGTACTGAAAAGGATAGCACAAGATCACTGCAAATTCCAGTCAATAGACTGAAAGCTTAGTTCAGGAGATCTACAGAAAAATTAATGATGAATTCATTCATAAATAGTAATGGATTAAATCCTGTATAAAGTTATATAAATAATAGGGAGATAAAGACTCTGTTTTATGTCCTAGCAGAGAATTTGTTAAGCTAAAGTTGTATATCACATCTCTGTGAAAGCAACAAAAGTGGTCTCGAAAAATCTGACCTATAATAATCACAGAAATATTTCACTTTAATTTTTGGGTTTCTTGCCTGACTAGAGGAGCCAACATCATCAGGAATTTACCAGCCTAGAATTTACCAGGAATTTACATGGGTCAGAATATGTAAGGAAGTAAGCTGAGAAAAGCAGTGTTTTGAGATCTTGCCAGTCTTAAACTGAAATTATTGGGTTTTATCCTTGCCAGTCTTTCCTAACTTGAAATTTATGGCTATGTAATTTTCTTGCTGCCTTTTGTGATAATACTGCTCAATGAAAACAAAAAAAAAATTTACACATCCATGACTCCTTCTTTGTTTAAATTCTATCTTCTCTTTCCTTTTGTAAGAAGCAACCTTAGCTATTTCTGTAGAACACTTGAAAATATCTACAGAAAAAAATGGTCTCTGTGTCAGTCATACCAGGACATACCATAATCACCTGCTTGTGAAAAAGAATAACATGTTGTCAAATCATTTGTAATTCAATATATATTTAATGAAAAAAATCAGCTAAAAGGGATTCTCAAAACAAAAATAAAAAAATTATTTGCTTAAACATTTTGCTAAGTATTTCCATATTTTTGGCTAACTCCATTGCTGATATGGATGAAATAATATTTCTAAAGAAGAACTGCAGATTCCCATATAATTTTCAATGGGCCGATACCAATGAACAATAATCCTATAAGAACTTAGGTGAGTTTGGTAGATCTACTCAGGAATTTTCCTAACTTTCACTGCTTATTTTCTGTCTATGAACATAAAAAATTGTTGAATTATGTATCCAATTTAATAACAACTTTGGCTAGTCCTTTGAAAAAAAGCTCAAATACTTCAGAAGGATAAATTTAGTAATAATAATCATTAAACATGGCCATCCTTCATTAATTTAAATTAAATTAAAATTCTCCTGGAAAGATTTGAAAAATCAGAAACAGAACATATTTAAAAAGAAGCTTGTAGAAGTGGAATGCTCTTCAAAGATGTAAAAATGCAAGGAAATATAAATCACAAACTGCATTTTGCCCCTAGGAGTTTCAAAAGGTTATGATTAGAAACTGCAATGACTTTTTCCACTCAGGGTTCCATTTGGCAATTCTTTCGTGATTGCTTAATTAATAAAATCACATGTATAAGAATAGTGCCATTGCTTAATCCAGTCCAAAAGTCTGATTACTTTTGAAATCAAACTGCAGTTTAATTTCAGAAATGGTTAGTATAATGCTGCTTAACCTCTAAAGAGTCAAGTTCAATTGATTATTTTTAATTTCAAAAGGCCTCTGAGCAAAGCTCTCTCTCAATAATTTAGCAGGTGAGGAAAAACCTGCAGCCAGTAGTGGCAAGGATATGTGAAAATCATGAGAAAAGGCAAGTAGCAAGCTTGACACTTTCTGATATTTATTTTTAAAAAATAGGAATCTTTAAAATTATAAATTGTCATTATACTTGCAAAAGCCTGAACCCCCTCTTAAGTCTTGATCTGAGCTAACACCCATTAATAAAAATTTCAGTACAGTGCTTTATTTAATTTTTGTCAAGATACATTTTGAACACTGCATACATCTCAAAAAGAGGTGGATTTTTTTTAAGCTCATAACTGCATTTGGATAAGTGTTGAATAGTCCACCACACTGCTTAAAACTGTAGAATTTCCCAGCAAATCTCTTGAAACCAGTATATTCTGAGAGTTGTTTTTTTCCAGTATCAGATAGAGAGTTCACACGAAGAGGCGGTGTTACATTAATTTTTCACAAGATCTCAAAATTCTTTGAATTTACAAACTATTCAGGAAGAAAATAAAATAAAATCCACAGAACTGTCAAAAAACGAAGCTAGTTATTCTCCTGTATGTCTTGTTTAGTTGTAATTGCTGCTTTATGATGTGTATTAAAGACAGAAAATTTGTACCCAGTAAAAATGGCGGAACTTTTTCACAACTGAATGGTCAAAGGGTGTAAACTCTCAATGCACTATAAAATCAAGAAATGAGAAAAGAAATTCTGTGACCAGTGTTTATGAATTATGGTTACCTTTCAGTAAGGTAGGCAGAAATTACTTTCTGTCACACACCTTACACCACATATCTCAAACCTATCATTGATGTGTTTGTGTTTCTTTCTTTTTTGTTGTGCTTGCTTTTCTTTCATTTCTGTTGGTTTACTGCATAATCTTTTCCTAAAGATGTTTCTTAAGCTGGAAATGTCACACATCAAGTTAACAAGTAGATCACTGAGCGATTCTATAGGTTTAACTTTTGAACACATTCTGATGATAATTAGATGACGTAAACAGGTGTTTGCATCACGTCTACCTGAGCAGGCTGCTGTGCTGAAAGACAGAACAACTGAAAGAGAACATTTTAGATGAATAATTTCAATTGAGAAGTTATTTCTGTAGCATAGGGACTAAATGGAACATCCAGGATTATTTTTACTTTATTAGAAAGGACTGGTGTCAATGAAGATCTACCAAAAAGAGCAGAAAATGTTTAAAATTACTTAAAATGACATTTTCAGTATTATAAGAAATAAAATCATTTTATTTTCCAATTTTTAACATCTCATTATTTTTTATAATATTTTATTAATTTTCAATTACTTTGTTTATAATTTCTAGTTCTGGAGAAACTAAGTTGACAGAGAATAAATAGTACCTTGGGGTGACTTTGGTTTGGTTTTGAATTTGCATTTTATTTAATTTGGGTTCCTTTTATTGGACATATTCAACTGTCACTGGAAACAGTGAGATTTTATTTATTTGTTTATTTGCTTGTATATTTGTTTTCTTCATAAATTCTTAAACAAAAATATTTTTAGGAGAGTTGAGTTGTTAGGCATCTCATTTCCCAGAATGTGCATTACCCACCTATGAACACGTAAAGATCTAGAATATGTAAAGAACCCTAAAGAACAATAGAAAGATTAAAAAACATATAATAAAAAATGAGAATCTGATTGTACAATAATTGATACTTTCTGTAAACTCTTTAAGTGAATTTGCAATTGAGTGCTATGGAATACATAAAAACCACAAAACAACTTTCAGGATGTACATCCTGCAGATTAGAGCACCTTTTGAATAGGTTTTCTTTTCAGAATAATCCACTGTAACAGCTAGGCTTCTTTGTCTATTACTCTTCCCATCTTTCCTCTTGATTTTTTGTTGCCTTTCCTCTCTTCCACCTCTACAGTTTGCTACAAAAACTTAGATCTTCTCTTTATTTTTATTTATACAATTTAACAATACAGGCGATTTTTCCCTTGTTTCACTTAGGAATGACATCTCCAGTAAAATTCAAAACCATGAAAGTGTAGACTGGTGATGCCTTGTAGTCAAATAGTTCAGACATCATATTTATTTAGCCATTTTAATTTCTGAAATATTCAAAGATGATAATGGACAGAAGCCTGCCCATAGCGCTCTGCGCCTTTGGGCTAGAATATTGCAACAAGCTCTCTCTCTTTAGAGCTGTCCTTGAAAACCCTCAAAGATTTTGTCTGGTGAGGAGTGATGAGGCATAACTCCTCAAGGGCACATCACTAAAAGAGCTGGAGACATCCATAATCCTCAGGCTTTGCTTGTTGTTCAGAATGGCTAAACTTTAATGTAAGTAAGAGAAGTAAGGAGTTTTTCTTATAGAACTTGGAATCGAGTATGCTGTTTCTGGTTTGGCTTTGATTTTTTTCATTTTAATTATACTGTGAACTTTTTGTAATGATGGTGAAAGATTTCCTTTACAGAGATGATCAGAATTCTGTACTGTGTTGAAAACTCAGGCTGTTATTTGTTTATTTTCTTTACATTGGTATGAGGGATAACATTCTTTGCATTCTGACAGAAAATGTTATAATTTCTGAATCTCTATCTACTGTGCAATGCAAACAGCAATAACAACACAGGGCCCTGTGAAAACCTTGGCATTTTTCTAAGATGTTATATGTGATTCTGCCAGAAAAAAAGGAAAGTGACATTTTCATAATTGTTGAAGTCTATTATTTGTCTGTAGTGACCTGGTGGGGATTAAACCCTCCTATACCAGAGAGAGAAAGAGAGGGTCTCTACCCTGACGGGCCTTAATACAGGAAATTAAAGTGATGAAATGAAGTAGGGCAGCAGATTAGTAGAGCAGTATCAGCACGGCCAAAGGCCAAGGTTGCAGAGAGAAGTTCAACTATTCTCTGTAGCCATGCTCTTTAACACTGGGGTTTTGGTTTGCTTTGGTTTGGTTTTGATTTCTCTTGGTAAGGCAGTAGCAGTAGCAGTCATCGACCAGGAGTCCACTCTACCAGCTACTTCACAAGTGAAGGAAAAGAAGAAAATAAAGTTGTTCTTTACAATTAATAAGTCATTATTAATAATGACCCTTAATAATAAAGGGTTGAAAACAAGGAAAGATTATTCATATTCATTGGTGTGATGAGCAAAGGACTCTGTATCAGGAAGAAAATATTTTAATTGTCAAGAAGAGTCTAAAAGAGGGTGTATTTCCCCCATGTTTAAATATATATGGTGATTTTGAAGGGTAGGTC
>VZTA01011743.1:9845-42281 GCA_013398855.1 Mohoua ochrocephala
GGAGGGGCCGGGACCCCCCGAGGGTCGTTCCATGGCCGAGTTAAAGCTGCTCCATCGCGTCCCCGTGCCCGTGCCAAGGACGGGCTCCCCGGCACATCCCCCCGGGCTCGGCGCGTCCCGGTGCTGCGCTGGCAGCCGCGGGCATTACTCAGCTCTTTCTGCAATTCGCTTTTTCAGCTTTAATTCCGACGCGCGGATGAAGCCGGCACTCCGGGACAGCTGCTCTTGCAGCCGCGGCTGGGCTGCAGCCGTGTCCCCACGGAGGGTGGGAGCTGCCTGGGGACACCAATGTGCCCGAACCCTGTCCCCACGGAGGGTGGGAGCTGCCTGGGGACACCAATGTGCCCGAACCCTGTCCCCAGGGAGGGTGGGAGCTGCCCGGGGACAGCAATGTGCCCGAACCCTGTCCTCACGGAGGGTGGGAGCTGCCTGGGGACACCAATGTGCCCGAACCCTGTCCCCAGGGAGGGTGGGAGCTGCCCGGGGACAGCAGCCGCATTGCCGGCCCTGCCTCCCGGCCCCTTCCCCGCACATCGGGCACAGGTCCCGGCCCCGTGCCGTGCCTGCTCCCGGCAGGGCTACACGCCGTGCCTTATCACGGAGGAGGGCGATTCTCTGCCCGGACGGAGGACGATCCCGCCGGGATTTTGACGGGGAAAAGGGGGAGAGAGCCGAGCGAGCAGCACTTGGCTGTTCCATTGGTCAGCCGGGGAAGGATCCATGTTTTGCAGCAGCTCCCGCTGAGCGACCGAATCCTTTCCTGGGTACAAGGATGCGATCGGGACGGCAGCTCCTGCCTTTCCCGGCTGCCATCCGGAGGGTTCCCCGGCTGTGCCTTGCCGTGGTTCGGCTTTTCCTGCCCCCCCAGCCCCCCGTGCCGCCCGGCTCCGGAGCCCAGCGCGCCCCGGCCCCCCCGAGCAGGTCTGTTCCCCCCAGCCCCGCCGAGCTGTTTGAACTCCTCATTCATGGAACGCTGTTTGTTTTCATTCCTCTCTATCCCCCCAGCTGTGGGACCGAGAGCAGGGATCAGGAAACAATAAAATCTTGGTTACCACACAGAATGCCGCCTTTTCCCTGGCTCTTTTCAAAGCCTGACATTTTTGCTTTCATCCGCCATTTCCACAGTTCTGGGGCATGTGCTGCCCCCCCTTTTCCAGCGGGGCCTCACGTGGGGGTCCCGTAACTGCGCTCAAGATGGACCAGATTGTTCCATCACCGCCGCCCACCCCGCGCCCGCTGCCGCGTTCCCAGGACTCCTACGGTTTCAATTCCCATCCCGTTCCACGACCGACTTGGATTACAAAGGCTAAAAGCAAGTGTTATCTTTCAAAATTATTCAAGTTTTGTTTTCAGGCTTCTCATTTGGCACTTCCCTGCCTTTAGCTCATCGCTGGGGTGGCTGGGAAGCTTTCCCCCCGCGCCGGGGGCGAGCGGAGCTGCTGCAGGGGGTGCAGGAGCCAGCCCAGCCCGGGGCGAGCACCAGCCCAGAGCAAAACCTCTCGGTTCGGGCAGCATCCAACCCGACCGGCAGATTTCCCTGTCCCGGGATTCCCCTGCTCTGCAGGCATTAAGGACACGGGAAGTGCCGCGGGACCGATTTCCCTGTCCTTAAAAAAGCAGCCCGGGGAGTTCACCCGAGCTGAGCGGCAGCAGCGTGAGGAGAGCGTCCCCGTTCCTGCTGCTCACGCACGGGAGGGAAGCCACCTCCTCTCCCAGAAAACATCAAAGCTCGTACTCATGGAATCAGGGATTGGTTTGGGTGGGAAGGGACCTCAAAGCTCATCCCATTCTACCCTCTGCCAAAGGCAGGGACATCTTCCACTGTCCCAGGCTGCTCCCAGCCCCAATGTCCAGCCTGGCCTTGGGCACTGCCAGGGATCCAGGGGCAGCCACAGCTGCTCTGGGCACCCTGTGCCAGGGCCTGCCCACCCTCCCAGGGAACAATTCCTTCCCAAGATCCCATCTAACCCCGGCAGTGGGGAGCCATTCCCTGTGTCCTGGCACTCCAGGCCCCTGTAACAGCAGAGGGGCTCCATATCCACGCTGGCTCTGCCCATGCAGGCAAAGGGGTTGCTCTTGCTCCAGCGTTTTTCAGGAAAACTGCAAGAAAATGGGGAAAGCGATGCCAGGCAGGGGTGAGGGTGGAGGAGGAGCTGCACAGCACCCGGCCATGGCAGCAGGGTCAGGCAGGACTGGGTGACACAGTGCCCTGAAAGCAGACCTGACTCTCCTCCCACGGGAGGAGCCCTTTGGGCCATTATTTCCATGATGGTGTTTCTCCCCACCCGTGCTGAGCAGCAGAGCTGCCCGTGGTGGTGCTGGGGCAGGACAGGGGGTCCTGAGCTGATGGAAACCATCCCATCAAAGAGCTGAGGGGAGAAGAACCAGAGCTAACGGCCTTTGATGGGACGCAGCTTTCCGAAAGCCACCGGAGGAATTCCTGCCCACGAACAGGTTTGCACAGGAAGCCCCGAGCAGGCCGGGACACGCGGCTCCCCTGAGAGCCCGGCCGGGGAGCAACGACAGAGCCGCAACAAAGGGGAACCTCGGTAATCCGGGATGAGCCCTGCTGCCTTTTCACAGCGTGGAAAAAGAGCTCGAGGCTTCTGGGGGCCGCAGGAGACAAAGAGAGACACGTCCAGGAGCCCCCCCTGTAAGCAGCGCGAGCGAAGCGTGAAGGGCTGGGGACAGCCACTGCTGGGGACACACGCGGGGACACGCCGGGGCGGGGGGCCTGCCAGCGCCTCAAAGGACGGATTGTCTCAAAGGATCACTTGTGACCATGAGACAGAGGCGTGAAATCTCCCAGCCAGGACCCAGAGCCGTCGGCCCCTGCTCGGAGAAGGAGCCGCCGAGGAACCTGCCCCGGGCAGCCCGCGGGGAAGCGGCTGCGGAGGGAGCGCCGTGTTTGGGTTTGCTCCCTGAAGGATTTGTCAGCACGGGTCAAAGTTGTGACTTGTGGCTCTACATCCTCGTAAAAGCAAGAAGAAAATGGGTTCTGCTGAAAGACAACCTGCCTGGCTGGAGGATCCAGGAGGAATTCCTCAGGGATCCATCCATTTCATATTCTAATTACGCGCACAAAAATAACCACACTCTAATGACACTTCCTGATGACATAAAGGTTGGGATGAATCATTAATACAGAGGCAGTGCAGAGTCTCACACACGCTCCGGAGGCTCCGGAGGCTGGGCCGGCGTGGGGAGCGCTCACGATCCCCGAGCAGGGGCTGAGCCGGGGCTCGGGGGGCCCACGGCACGGCAAGGGCTGGCTGTAACCCCAGGTAAGTGACCAGGGCACCCCCAGGCACGCTCTGGAGGCACTGCTACGAATCCATCCTCACCCAGAACCCTGGAGGATTGCAGGATGTGTCTGAGCAGCCCATCCAGAGAGAGGAGTTTGAAATGGAGAAGGAGAAACTGGGCGGGAGACGCAAACTCTGCTCTCCATCTCAGCAGAAGTGAAACTGTTCCTGCTGCGAGGGGCAACGGTGTGGGGAAAACTCAGGGATGAGAACGTAAAAACTCCTTTGGATGTCCAAAATGTTAATCCAAGGAAGAATAAAAAACCCCAGAAATGGGGGTTATCAGGATGGTGCAAACCAATGGTGACGACAGCGATCACTGGGAATTGCTTAAAATCCAACTCCTGCCCCTTTGGGAAAAGGGAAGGACACGAAGAAAACAGAAGGGTGGTGGCACATCTTCCACAGGTGGGGATTGGAGGTGATGCTCTCCCTCTGCCCCTGTGCTCAGGTGAGACCCCACCTGCAGAGCTGCCCCAGCCCTGGGGCCCAGCACAAGGACCTGGAGCTGCTGGAGAGAGTCCAGACGAGGCCCCGGAGCTGCTCCCAGGGCTGGAGCCCCTCTGCTCTGGAGCCAGGCTGGGACAGCTGGGGGGGTTCACCTGGAGAAGAGAAGGCTCCAGGGAGAGCTCAGAGCCCCTTGCAGGGCCTGAAGGGGCTCCAGGAGAGCTGGAGAGGGACTGGGGACAAGGCCTGGAGGGACAGGACACAGGGAATGGCTTCCCAGTGCCAGAGGGCAGGGATGGATGGGATCTTGGGAAGAAATTGTTCCCTGGGAGGGTGGGGAGGCCCTGGCACAGGGTGCCCAGAGCAGCTGTGGCTGCCCCTGGATCCCTGGCAGTGGCCAAGGCCAGGCTGGACATTGGGGCTGGGAGCAGCCTGGGACAGTGGGAGGTGTCCCTGCCCGTGGCAGGGGTGGCACTGGATGGGATTTAAGGTCCCTTCCCATCCAAACCAGTCTGGGATTCCATGATTTTCCCTTTAGGTGCAGTTCTGAGCTCACCCCGGAGTCCAGGATCCCAAAAGGAATGGATCCATGGGATAAATGATAGGGACAAAGGCTGCCAACAGAATGAGGTCCCACAGCAAGAAAAGGAGCCCCTGTTTAGGCACAAACTCCAAAGTGCAAAGCGAAGCTCAGCATTTCTGGAGGATTTCAGCTCAAGTCGGGTTTGCAAAAGCTCCCCTGGGCACCCTGCAAGTGTTTTGTCCCCCCAAGTGCACCAGAGCCCACTCAGGACCAGCACCTGCCCCTCGGGATGCTGACAAGGATGAAGTCACAGCTGCTGGGGCAACTCATCCTCCTCACCCAGGGAGCAGCATTCTGACTCCAGCAGCCCAGAACCTCGGCATCAGCACCCTGTCCTCTGCAGAGACTCACTTCCAAAGGCAGCAGGCTGGGGAGCTTGGGCCTAAGAGCCCCTGGGGAGTTGCTGGAAGAGTTTTTGGCCTATTGATATCCATTTTTAATAAATCCTGCAGTAACAGGGAAGTTCCAGATGGCACGGTAACCTTTTCCGGGATAATATTAAAGGGAAAGTGGAATGTTTGGGAAGCTCACATCAGTCAGAACCAGGAAGAAGAACAGAAAAGCTGAGAGCAGACTGGAATAGCAACAAATGGCAGGACTGTGACCGAGGATTGGTGTTGGGAGCTCTTGGTGGCTGCGGCAAAGGGAAGTGGAGCCCTAAATCCCCAGGGTGCCAATGGGGAGAGTGGAGTCAAACACCTCCAGGGACACACTGCAAGAGGCACTGAGGAGAAGGGGTTCAGAGGAAGGAGAAGCCAAGCAGAGGCATTGATTAAAGATGTGAAATGCCCTGGGGATATCCCCCCGCTCAGGCACCCAAAGGCTGCGAGGAGCCGGCTCGGCCGCAGCAGGTGGGGCACGTGCACAGGATGGAAATGCAGAACACGGAGATGTGCAAGGAAAGGTGGAATCAAAACCAGCTGAGGCCAGGCATGAACATCCTGGGCTGGAGACAACGTGTTCTCCAATCACCTGGGATGCAGCCGTGGGAGAGACGGGGGTTCAGAGCGGCGGAGCCTTTGTGGCACCGCGTTCTCACCGCAGCGCCTGAGACACTTCTGGCTCCATGGTGAACACAGAATGGAACTGCACTGGATTCAAAACCTGAATTAACCACGGGAATTGTCCTTTAAAGAGCATCAGACAGGCTGGTCAAATGGTCACAGAATCCTGGAATGGTTTGGGTTGGAAAAGACCTTAAAGCCCACCCAGTGCCACCCCTGCCAGGGGCAGGGACACCTCCCACTGTCCCAGGCTGCTCCCAGCCCCAATGTCCAGCCTGGCCTTGGGCACTGCCAGGGATCCAGGGGCAGCCACAGCTGCTCTGGGCACCCTGTGCCAGGGCCTGCCCACCCTCACACTCCGATCTCACGTTTCCCATGTCACGGATCCTCCCTCGCCTCATCCCCAGGACAAGGCAGGGCCTCGACCCGAGGGCACCAAGGAACCTGCACATGCAGCATAACTGAGGCATTTCTGAGATGTGAGAACCTTTGGCATCCAGATGTAACTGTCTCCTGAACACAGAAACACTCCCTGAAGAGTGAAGTTGCCTGGCTTGGGGAAGTTTTTACACAAAACCCCCATTTCCCACATTTAGAAATCTCCAATTTCTACACAGAACTGGAGAAGTGCATAAAAAGCAGTGGAAGTGGAGCAGTTGTCTTCCCGAGGAATGGAAACGTTTCAGACACTTTAGAAAGGCTGCTTTGAGGAAAAACCACCTGATTCATGGAAAGAAAGATGACAAAACTGCACATTATTGTTCCTTTCAAGAGAGAAGAAGCTGCGCACGGTAACACCCAATTACTGCACGATCTGAACTCTGAGCTCGCAGCTCCTGCGCTACTCCCCAGAGCTGGAAGGAAGCCACCCAGAAAAGAGACTTCTCTGGGCAGGAGGTTGGACAGGGAAAGAATCCCTGGGGCTGGAAAATCCCTCCCAGCCCATCCAGTCCAAGCTGTGCCCCATCCCCACCTTGTCCCCGGCCCAGAGCTCTGAGTGCCACGTCCAGGCCTTCCTGGGACACCTCCAGGGGTGCTCAGATCTCCCGAGATCCGTCCCACCTGCAGGAGAACCACCCAGAGCAGCTCTCCAGAGCCAGCTCGGGAGTGAGGAGGAGCAAACACAGTCCCCTGCCACGAGGGCCACGACACCGCTGCACGTTTGGGGTGCTCCGCGCTCCTAAAGGGACCCACGGCAGCAACCAGGGGAGAGAGGGAGGGAGGGAGGGAGGGAGGGAAGAGCAATTCTGGATCCAAATTGAGCCCCCGAGACTCCACTGACGTGTGCGGAGGAAAGAAGGTGTGGAGTCATCCTGGGGGAGAGCGGTGTGGGGTGGTGATGGAAAGAACCGCTAACTGCGCCCGAGGATTAATCACTAATTAATGATGCGGCTTCGGCTGCCGAGAGGGGAGGGAGCGCTGGCTGGATCTGCAGGGCTGCTCATCCACCAGTCAGGGCTGACTCGGCAGGGAGGGAGCCCCAAAGCCGCTCGGTGCTCCGGGGCTCTGCAGGGCCCTAAAAACTGCAGCTCGAGGTTTGCGCCGGCTGCAGAAGAGGCGAGCGGGGAGCCGGCGAAGGCAGAATGTGGGCGAGGACAGAAAACTCGGGAAAATATTTAAATTCCTCGTGGCTTCCATCATTTCCTGGAACGCTTTCCCGATATTTTATGCAGTCCTCAAGGACCCTGGAGCTTGGGAAGTTGTGTGCTGGAGATGAGCGCTGCCAAGGCAGGTGCTGCCGTAGCCCAGAGTGATGCCAGAACAGCCAGAGCCGTGCCGTGCCACAGGTGTGATTCCCACAGGAGCTCCGGCTGCTCACGGTGTCCCGGGGCTGGCCTGGGACAGGCTCTCAGGCACGGGCACGGAGCACACCAAGGCTCCACGAAGTGCCACTTGCAGGGCAGGGACAGGAGCTGCTGGGACGGGAAAAATCCTGTGAAAATCCCACATTATTCGTGAGGGATGGGGCCCCGCCGGCCCCAGCAGCGCTGGCACAGGCACCAGGAGCTGCTCCCGGAGTCAGGACACGGAATAACAAAGGGTGATCACCTCCTTCCTCAGCCGAATCCACGATCGGGCCTCAAATCCTCCCTTTTGGGGCTCTGTGGGAGGCTTTAAGCAATGAAACCTGCGGGCAGCGAGCTCTGGGGGAGCAGCCGCAGTGTCTGGGGCTCAGGTGTTGCCATCGGGGTCTGGAGATGGCTGGAGAATAACCCCAGGATGGTTGGGTGGGAAGGGACCTCAGAGCCCATCCAGTGCCACCCCTGCCATGGGCAGGGACACCTCCCACTGTCCCAGGCTGCTCCCAGCCCCAGTGTCCAGCCTGGCCTTGGGCACTGCCAGGGATCCAGGGGCAGCCCCAGCTGCTCTGGGCACCCTGTGCCAGGGCCTGCCCACCCTCCCCAGCGGCTTCCTGGCTGTGAGTGCCCACTGCTGGCTCATGTCCAGCTTTCCAGCCCCCAGGAGAGGGATGAGCACCAGCCTGACCAGGCTCACTCAGCAGCTGGGAACGCGGGTTGTGTTCCTCGAGAGGCGCTGGCACCGTGACCGCGAGAAACGTGGGAATTCCCAACCTGGGTGGCCTCTGGTGGCTCCAGCGTTTGTGCTGAGATGTGTCTGGAGTCAGACACTGCCCCTTCTCACCCTGAGCCTCTGCCAGAACAAAGACCTAAATCCACCCAGAGTCACACTCCAGGCTGTTCTGGGTTGTGAAAATGGGCACAGAAGGCAAAATTCTTCCCCCTTGCAGCTGGAGTGGATTGGCCGGGGAATGGATCAGGATCAGCCCTGGGGGCTCTTCCCCGGCTGAGGGAACCAGTGAGGAGCGACCTGCTCTGCCCCAAGACGTGCAGGGGGAAGGGGCTGCCCTGGGACCAAACCACGGATGGGGGGTGAAGGGCCTGGGAAGTGCCAGGTCCGTGCCAGTCCTGAGCTCTGCCGTGCCCCAGCCGTGGGACCGTCCCGGACGCTGCGGGCGATGCTCCGGTGCTCCAGCACAGGGCTGTGGAACAAGGACAGAAGGAAACCTCTCCTGGCCACGAAATCTCTCAGGAAACGTTGCTTTCATGAAGGGAAAATGACAGAAAATGAAGGAGGCAAAGCCCCCGTGGTGGGTCCTGGGCAGCCCCACTGAACCCGTGGGCCTCCCTCTGCTGCTCCAGTCTCTGTCTCCTTCCAAGCGAGGGATCCCTGCTCGGTGCTGGGATGTTCATCCACAGCCGACAGGCGCAGCCCAAGCACTAAAAATAGATCTTTAGCAAGATGGATCACTCCCTGGCCACGGCCTGGCGTGATAAATACAGTCCCTACAGGATCAAGAAATGCGGATTTTGCTCTCAATAAACTTTAACCTAACCACCGGATGATAAAACATGTGCACGGTTTGATTTCTGCACCGACAAATTGTCTCTGAATAAAGTGGTTAAAGCAGATTAAATGAGAAAGGAGGAGTTTGATGAGCAGGGCACAGCACAACGAGGAGCACGGCTGAGGGAAGGCATCTCCCGCTGCTGATGTGAAACCATCGCTTTCTGCAGAGCTGATCAAAATACACTTTTTAAACCCTTTTCAGGGAGACTGTAAATGAGCATTAATTTTGGGGGCTGAGAAGGATGGGTGACATTTGTGGCTCTTTGGGTAGCTCTGTCTGTGCTTCAGGCACACAAGGAGGGCTTGCAGTGCCCTTGGCTCTCGTCTCCAGCTCTCGGAGCCGCGGGCTCACACATTTCCACAGGCGAGGAGCAGCCGGGGCCTAGCAACGCTCCCTGCTCCTCCAGAGTGCTACCTATGAAACTCGGGGATTTGTCATCCTTTCCCTGGCATTCGTGGCTGCCAGCAGCAGCAGCAGCAGCAGCACGAGCTGCAGACGAGCTGCGTGCCAGGCTCGTCACATACGGGCGCTGCGAGCCCCCGGCGAGTGAATGTCCTCATGAACGTCCTCGGGAGTCACCCCCAGCCCCTGCTCACTGTCTGCCCCCCCAGCAGGGCCTACACACGGAGCAGGGGAACGCGAGGAGATGACACAGACAGGCGGCAGAGCTGCCTCGTCACGCTACAAACCTCACCCTCCTCCTCCTCCTCCTCCTCCTCCGCCTCCTCCTCCCTGCTCAGCACTACCAGTGATGCTCAGAGCGCTCTACACACCGGGGCAGGCAGCATTCCCAGAGGAATCCCAGGATCCCTGGGGCTGGGAAAGCCCTGCAGGACCATCGAGTCCCAGCTGTGCCCCATCCCCACCTTGTCCCCAGCCCAGAGCACTGAGTGCCACCTCCAGCCCTCCCTGGGACACCTCCAGGGATGGGCACTCCAAACCTCCCTGGGCAGCCCCTGCCAAGGCCTGAGCACCCTTTCCATGCAGAAATTCCTCCTGCTGTCCAAGAAGAAGCAGCAGAAGAAGAAGAAGAGAGGACGATATTTACCCTCCAGCAGTGCCATGGCCCAGGCTGGCCTTTGGGGTGAGGGTTTTGGCACGGCTGGGGAGGAACCTTCTCTGGTCCCCAGGACTGGGGGTGACCCTGGGCTCCCTCTGCCCCTCGGCCCCAACACTGCTCCCAGCACTCCTCTTCCCAGCTGTGGGCTTGGAAAAGGAGTGGTGGGAATGATGCTCATGGGGTTCAGCAGCTCTGGGGAGGGCAGGAGGAGCCCCAGGTCCTGTCCCTGGAGCACAGGGCAGTGTGAATCCCACGAGCACTTCTTCACACTCCCACCAAAGGTCACCAGCTCACACCTTCAGTAAGAGGTGGAAGATTCACCAGAGCTAAGAGGAGCCTGAGGAAGCAGGATCCACGGGATGGACAGGAGAAGGACCAGCTGGCACAAGAACTGCCCTGCCGGTCTGCTGTGCCCCACGCCAAGGATCCCTCGGCCCGGGCCGTGGGCTGCTCCACGGTCCCACAGCTGCTGCAGGCATGTTTTTAAAAGCCAGCCCCTCGTGTCCCAGCACAGCTCCTTTGATCTCCGGGAGGAGTGGCTCTCCAGCTAATTCAGAACACACGGGCACGGAGCGTGACGCACGCCCGGAGCCCCTCCTGGCACGCCGGGGTCCGTCCGTGGGCTGTCGAGAGCCCCCAGAGCAGGGGGGAGATCCAAAAGGCTTCGTCCTGCCCCTGTCCTGTCCCGTGGCTCCCCTGCCCCTCTTGGGGCGGTTTTCCAGTGGAAAGCCCCCGTGGATCCCTCGGCTGCTCACACGAGGTGCCGCTGCACCGCCCCACGTCCCACGCGCGGCGCTCAGGCCCGCGGCCGGGGAAGGTTCGGGGAGCTCGGGGAGATTTTGGCTGGCTGAGAGCACACAGGGCCCTGCAGACTCCGCTCCCCGTGACGATAATGTGGCCCATTCCTCATTCTTTCCATAGGAAAGTGAGAACAGGACACTTCACCTCCGAGCTGGAGGCAGGAGAACCACAGCGAACACCGCCCTCCTGGACCTGAGGCTCTGACACTTTTTTTGGATTAAGCATCAGGAAAACAAAAGGTTTTCCTTCTTTGAAAGAAAAAAAGGAACTGGGAATAAGACCTGTGCTTTAGCTCCTCTCACAGCAACAGGCACTGCTGCTTGGGGCCAGGTTATGGAATCATGGAATAGGTTGGGTGGGAAGGGACCTTAAAGCCCATCCAGTGCCACCCCTGCCAGGGCAGGGACACCTCCCACTGTCCCAGGCTGCTCCCAGCCCCAATGTCCAGCCTGGCCTTGGCCACTGCCAGGGATCCAGGGGCAGCCACAGCCGCTCTGGGGATTCCATCCCAGCCCCTCCCCACCCTCCCAGGGAAGGATTTCTTGCCGATATCTGACCTAGATCTCCCCTCTCTCAGTTTGAAGCCATTCCCCTGCTCCTGCCACTCCAGCTGCTGGTGACCAGTCCCTCTCTGGATTTACCATCAGCCCCTCAGGCACTGGAAGGGGCTGTGAGGTCTCCACACAACCTCCTCCTCCTCCTCTCCCGAGCAGCCCCAGCTCTCCCAGCCTGGAGTTCCTGTAAGAAGCATCCCTCGAGCCACAGAGGACCAGGAGATGCCCACGAGTGTCCGATGCCGCGGGCAGAGCGGGGCAGTGCCCTGGGTTCCCTGCTCCCTCTGCCTGATGGCTCCCACAGCCAGCACCACCCCCAGCAGCACACAGACCCACACTCCCTGCTGGAATCTGGGATTCTCCCTCTGGACCAGGCAGCCGTGGCCGAGCTGTGGCCCTGGGCTTGGTTCCAGCAGGGACGTGTGGCTCTCACATCCCCCCAGTGAACACTGACTCCCTAAGGATCCACACTGGTCCCCTCATTCCCTTTCCTAGGGAGACCCAGCCCCACAGCACGGATGTTCTGCCATCCCTCCACTCTGCTCCTGGCCCCAGAAATGTCTCCTGCTGTCTGACCAGCCTTGAGAGCTCCCGTGTCCCTGGGTGCCACCTCGGGGGTGTCCCTGGGTGCCACCTCGGGGCTTCAGGAGGAGGAGAATCCCCAGGGACACAGAGGAACTTGGGCAATGGGCTTCCCATGGCAGTGACACATCCAGGAGGGAGGTGGGGATGGGACAAGGTTCTGACATCCTGGCAGACAGGCTGGGCTCCATCTCCAGCTCTGGGAACGGGGGTGGCCTGAAGGCTGAACATCCCCCCCAGCACCCCACCTCCTCGGGGGCTCACGGATCATGACCACACCTGCAGAGTCTCTAAAATTCATGGATTCTCCCAAAAACCTTCAGTCACCTCCTGATTTTTAGGGCAGCAGAGAGCCGGGAGAGACCTCGTGGACATCAAGCCTGATCTCCTCGTGTCCCGGACACCCAGATCAAGTCATTGTGCCTTATCCCACCGAGAGCTTCCCTGGAGGGAGGCTGGACAGGAATTCCTGGCTGGGAGGGTGGGCAGGCCCTGGCACAGGGTGCCCAGAGCAGCTGGGGCTGCCCCTGGATCCCTGGCAGTGCCCAAGGCCAGGCTGGACATTGGGGCTGGGAGCAGCCTGGGACAGTGGGAGGTGTCCCTGCCATGGCAGGGGTGGCACTGGATGGGCTTTGGGGTCCCTTCCCACCCCGAGCAGTCGGGGATCCCGGGGCCCTGGTTGGGATGCGCAGCCCGACGCCGACACGTGTGAGTGCCCAGGGCATCATCGGAGCACAGCCCCACGAACAGGGAGCAGATCTCTCGGAATCCTGTACTCACTTAACCTGATGGACTCGTTAGCGCTGTCAGGAACGCGGGATTAAGCTGCCAACGATCTGGAGAAGGGAGGCTGCTGGAAGCAAACCTGCGCTGCTTCCAAATGAGCCCCACGCTGGGGAGGGGCAGTGGCTGACGGGGCTTTTCCAGGCCCAGGAATTCCTGATCTTTTTTAAAGCACCTCCCTCACCTCCACTTGGTGAAATTCAACAGAGAAAGGGTCAGAGAAAATAAAACTGAGGTTCACCTGAGCAGGGCTTGCATAGAATCATCCACTCATGGAATGGGTTGGGTGGGAAGGGATCTCAGAGCCCACCCAGTGCCACCCCTGCCATGGCAGGGACACCTCCCACTGTCCCAGGCTGCTCCCAGCCCCAGTGTCCAGCCTGGCCTGGGACACTTTCCCTAAACTGCACCAGTTAAAACACCGAGATTTTCTGTTTCTCCGCTGTTGCAATTCTTTGTGGGTCTCAGCACATCTGCTCCGGGCTGGCAAGAGCGGAGGGATATTTACAGCAGTAAATCACCGCTAAATCACAAATACAATACGAGCACTTCTCTGTAAACCCAATTTGGATTACACGACGATTCTGGTCGTTAGAACAACTTTCATTTCACTTTGATAAATAAAAAAAACCCCAAGAGGTTTCAGGCTGAAAACATCACGAGAGGCCAAAGCTGCAGCTGGAACTGATATTCCGCGCAGCCAGGCCCTTAGGTAGGACTGTTTCGGTGCAGCACTGTGGATAAATTGATTCCAGGGACAGGTTTCTCCCTGTCTGCAGCACGGTGTAACATCGACACCGGTGTTGGAGCCGTGCAGGGCTGTGATTTCCTGATAGGGGCTGTAAAGCCGCGCTGTCGCACTGCAGCAGCCGCCGCGCGAGGGGAAGCGATCGCTATCGTGGCTGACACCACGGCTGAGCCACAGCATCCAACCCCGTCGTTCCCAGGGCCTCGAGCCCGTGATATTTCTGTAATGCCAAACAGCACCGGGCCTGTGCTTTCTGGGCTTCTTTATCTCGCTTCCAGCCTGCTTCAAATCAGCTACAGCTACAAAAAAACCAAAATAAACCCCCACAGTTAAAGGGTTTTACTCTTCCAGCAGAGCCATAATTGGTCCCATTTGTCAAGGAGCTCCTTGGCCAGAGAGGAGACCCCCAAACACCTTCAGCCAATGCCCGAGCACAGAGATTGCCCCTCTCTGCCACACCCGGGATGTCTCCAAAGGATAATCGAACAACAACTGGGAACAATTCCTGCCTGGGAAGGGCTGTCCAGCCCTGGCACAGCTGCCCAGGGCAGGGGCGGATTCCCCATCCCTGGAGGGATTTAAAAGCCCCGTGGATGTGGCACCTGGGGCAGGGCTCAGTGGTGGCCCTGGCAGTGCTGGGGATGGTTGGACCCAGTGGTCTCCCAGGGCCTTTCCACCCTCTGGGATTGTGTGAATCAGCCCCAGCGTGACAACGGCGAGGCAGAGACCAAAATGCAAATCCTCCTGCAGGTGTCACAGGCCCTTCCGACCCCGTCCCGCCGGCACCAGCTCCCTGGGGACACGCTCAGACCTTGGGGATACGCTCAGACCTTGGGGACACGAACACCGGTCTGAGCCTGAACCACAGGGCCATGGAATGGTTTGGGGGGGAAGGGACCTCAAACTTCATCCAGTGCCACCCCTACCAGGGCAGGGACACCTCCCACTGTCCCAGGCTGCTCCAAGCCCCAATGTCCAGCCTGGCCTTGGGCACTGCCAGGGATCCAGGGGCAGCCACAGCTGCTCTGGGCACCCTGTGCCAGGGCCTGCCCACCCTCCCAGGGAACAATTCCTTCCCAAGATCTAATCCAAATTTCCCCTCTTTCACTTTGAGCCCATCACTCGTTGCCCTGTCATTACAGTCCCTGATGAATGGTCCCTCTCCATCTCCCTTCAGGTCCTGGAAGGTGCTGTGAGGTCTGCACAGAACCTCCTCTCCTGCAGCTGAGCAGCCCCCGCGGTTCGGGCGCGTCGTGCCGGCAGTCACGGGGCCGCGTCTCCCTGCAGCTCTTCCCTCTGCTCCAAACCCGAGTGCAGAAGTGTGTTTGTGGGCTGGGGAGGTAAAGAACAAACTGGAGAGGGGCCAAGAGCGCCGAAGAAACCACCGACTTCAAAAAGACACAAGTTTACAGCCCGGTTAGTAAAGGAGTGATTTATGCTCAACAGGATCGTTTGGCTGTGTCAGGCCATACCTAAGCCTTGGTGCTGCACAGAACATGCTTTAACAAGATGTTTCGGGGCTCCCTTTGAAAAAGACAACCCTTATAAAGAGACGAGGTGGAAAAAGGGATCGTTCCCAGCAGAGGAAAGGGCCAAAGCGGAGCAATAAAGTCTGTGCAACAGATGATGAGCGGAGCCCCAAATTGCTGCCATCTGTTAGCAACCTTTGCCCAGTGAAATGAATTTCATGTGAGGTCAAGAAATCCCAAACTGCCATTTCCTCATTACTATTAATAAGGGCCAGGTGCCACATAAACCAACAGTGGATCCAGATGTCCTTCACGTGGCTTTGATTACCCTTCCAGGCTGGATAATGATCCCGGGGAAAGTATTGCAGATGCACCCAGAGAAACACGGTCAATATTAATTCCTCTGCAATTGAGTTACTGGGCATTAGGAGCATCGTTCACCCCCAGCCCGCGGGGCGGGGGCAGGTCAGCTCCGTGGATGTTCTCCTGCAAGGAGCCCATGGGATGAAGATCTGCCGAGGCTTCTGCTGGATTTTCCGTGACTATGGATGGAAGGATTTTTGTCAACTTCTTCTAAAGTCCACAAAAAGAGAAGTTTTTGGTGGACACCTCATCCCTGGAAGGGTCCAAGGCCAGGCTGGACGGGGCTGGGAGCAGCCTGGGATAGCAGAAGGTGTCCCTGCCCATGGCAGGGGTGGAATGGGGTGGGAATTAAGCTCCCTTCCCACCCCAACCATCCTGCGACTCTGTAGGGAATCCCTTCTCCAGGTGACAGCCAAGACACCAGCAAAGGCTCTCATCTGAATTTCATCAACACCTCGGTGGACGTTCCTGAGCACCTGAAGGAGAGTCGGCTTTCCCTGCCTCTGAAACGGACACAATTCACCCCCAACAGTGGGAAAACGCTCAGTTCTGGGCTTTGGCTGAGATTAAAATGCCACGGCGAAGCTGCTGATACCCACTCCCAGTGGCAGCAGCCAGGTGCAGGTGGGTGCCACGCCGGTGCTCCGGGCCAGCAGCAGGAACCGGCAGGGAGCGGAGCGTGCGCTGGATCGCGTCCTGAGGGGGAGCACGCGCCGTCCGCGCTTCCTCCCGCTCCGATACGTGCTGGAGCACTTGACTGCGGAGTGAGGGAAGCATTGTTTCAGAGGAGTCAGCATGGCTCTGAAATTCAGCGGGGAAGCAATAAATATTTCACATCCTGGACTCCACAAGGATGAGCTTTTAACCACTTGCAGCCCGGGCCCAAAGGAAACACGGCAGGGGAGATAATTCCAGAATCCCGTCGTCGGTCCTGCCAAACTCATCGGCAGCATCGCGTTTCCCAGGGACTAAACAAACACCAGGGAAAATCGGATCTTGCCAAAACAAATGCAAATCCTCGTAGAACATCTCTGCAGTCATCGCCGTGATCTCCCCACAACGGAAACACAACTGCCACAGGCTCGGGAATATCTGTCCCCACGTGCAATGATTCCCTGGAGACCTTGATGGGAGATGGGAAATGCCACCAACACATCACAGCACATCCTCAGGAACAGGGGACAAAGGGTGGAAACACCCACGGAGTGGGAGAGTATCTTCAATAAAAACCCCACTCTGATCCTGCCAATGAGATCTTTAATGGGGATCAATAAAACACCCAAGGCCAGGTTGGACATTGGGGCTTGGAGCACCCTGGGACAGTGGGAGGTGTCCCTGCCCGTGGCAGGGGTGGCACTGGATGGGCTCTGAGGTCCCTCCCAACCCAAACCACTCTGGGGTTCTGGGATTCCTACAAGATAAACCTCAGCAGTGAATTCATGGTTCTAAATATTCAGTGACTCTGCAGGGACGCTGCTCATCAGCCTTTGGAACATTCCTGCTGCTCCGGGACATTCCTGCTGCTCTGCTCGGACACGAACCATCCTCTCCTCACGGCTCCAAAGGGTCTGGGCCTGCTGTGCCCCTGCTCTCACACCTCCCTCTCCCACCAGTGCTCGTCCCTATTTTCTGCCAAGGAGATTTAGTGGCTGCCACGAAACCATCAGCCCTGGGAACGGTGTCCAGCCCCTTCCAGGCTGGATCAGCATCTCCCAAGATCTGGGTGGTGATGGTCAGGCCAGCGATGCTGCAGCCACGGGAGCTCCTGGCTCCAGCCCCTTCCCAGGAGTGCCGTGTTTGAGCAGGACAATGCCGGGGCTCTGCCGTGCCCCTCGCAGCCCGCACGGGCAGGGCAGGGCTGCTGGCACGGGAGGGGAATGTTGAATGTTTCAGGCCAGCTTTGCTGCCACAGACAGCTCATTGTGACACTGAGCCCTGGGCAGGGCACAAACAGAGCCGGGGATTTGGGAACGCTGGGGAATGGCTGAGAGGCCAAATGTCCCCAGAGGGGACTGGTGGATGAAGCTGCTGTTGGTACCCCCAGGCCCTGCTCGGACCCCTCCCAGCCCCTGCTCCGACTCCGTGGCCCCTGGGCTCACCCGACCGTGGCCTGTCCTGGTCATGGACACGGGGACAGCTCAGCCCTGGGCTCGGCTCCAGAGCTGCTCCCAGGCACCTCCACATCCCAGGTCAGCTCAACACACGATGGATGCTGAGGACTGCTCTGGCACGGTGTGGAATCACAGGAGGGTGGAATGGCTGGGCTTGGAAAGGGCCTTAAATCCCATCCAGTGCCACCCCTGCCACGGGCAGGGACACCTCCCACTGTCCCAGGCTGCTCCCAGCCCCAATGTCCAACCTGGCCTTGGGCACTGCCAGGGATCCAGGGGCAGCCACAGCTGCTCTGGGCACCCTGTGCCAGGGCCTGCCCACCCTCCCAGGGAACAATTCCTTCCCAAGATCCCATCCAGCCCTGCCCTCTGGCACTGGGGAGCCATTCCCTGTGTCCTGTCCCTCCATGCCTTGTCCCCAGTCACTCCCCAGCTCTCCTGGAGCCCCTTTGGGCCCTGCAAGGGGCTCTAAAGGTGCTAAAGCAGTCCCTGCATTAGGGAGGCTGGCATGGTGCTGGGACACGAGGCTGCCCCGTGCCACCCTCCCATGGCCAGTCCTGGGCTCGGTGCTGCCTGGGGCACCCCGGGCCCGCTGCCGAAATACGGGAGAACCGCCTGTGTTTCACTGCCCTGGAGGCCCACCCGACAGGCCCTGCAGGGCACAGCACCCACAGCTGCCACACGGCCCCAGCACAGAACCCCGAGAGGTCCCGAAGGACTCGCAAGTCCTTCCCAGCAAGGGCTCCTCACACGGGGAACACACTGAACAAACACAGCCCTGGGGGCTCCTGGAGGCCCCTGTGTGGCACATCACCAAACCTCACAGCCATCCCCACCAAACCCATGGGGACAGCACGTCCCGGGGCCAACGCTCCCACACTGCTCCCTTCACCACCCTTGTCTCGCAAACAACGCGCCTCGAAACAGAAAAGTACAAAAACAAACAGAAACCCCCAGAGGGTGAACGTGGAACCATTTCCAGGCAGCCCCTGATGGGGGGACCTGTTTAGAAAATGGAACCCACCCCGTGAGCGGGGTTTGAAAGAGCTTCCCGAGGGTATTTCCCCCCTGGCAGAGCCCGTGCCTGGAGCTTTGTTCCTCCGGGCAGCGGCTCCAGAGCTGGGACTTGGCAGCCGTGACTCGCAGCGAAGGCAGGGCTTGGAAGGCAAGAAAGTGAACAAACTCCTGCCTGTTTGTAGCTGTGTGATCCAAGCCGTGATTAAGGGCGGAGGAATGTGATTCAGGGAAGGCATGAATGGAGCGGGACGGGCAGAGGCCGCTCTGCCTCCTGGCTGTTCCCTCCGCGCGGGCCGGGAGAAACCACACGGCTCTGACAGCTCTCCCCAGCCTGGAAAACACCTCTGCTTCCTACAGAGCAGGACTAAACCCATCCAGGTGCTCTCTGCTGTCCCGGCCGGGGTGTGACAAGGCTCCCTCCCTCCCTCCCTGTGGGCTCGGGACAATGGGAACAGGGCACGAGAGCCCCTCTGCACCAACAGGGACCCCACCCCAGCCGAGCATCCCAGAATGGTTTGGCTGGAAGGGACCTTAAAGATCACCCAGTGCCCCCCCTGCCATGGGCAGGGACACCTCCCACTGTCCCAGGCTGCTCCCAGCCCCAATGTCCAGCCTGGCCTTGGACACTGCCAGGGATCCAGGGGCAGCCACAGCTGCTCTGGGCACCCTGTGCCAGGGCCTGCCCACCCTCCCAGGGAACAATTCCTGCCCAAGATCCCATCCATCCCTGCCCTCTGGCAGTGGGAAGCCATTCCCTGTGTCCTGTCCCTCCAGGCCTTGTCCAAAGTCCCTCTCCAAATGCTCTTAGCTCTGCCCACCAAGCTGGGCACAGATGGCAGAAGGGGCTGGGCATGGCTCCCTGAGCCCAGAGAAATTCCTCAATGCTCCAGGAGTGAGGGGAGAGGGGGGTTCTTTCCCTCCGGATGGACACCAGCTCTCCTGCAGACACCACCTCCACACCACTGCTCCAGGAAGCTCCAGGTTCCGCGGTTCAGGGATTTGCCTCTCACCTGGCTCAGCCCCCACGGGACAGTGGAGATCCTCCAGAGCAAACCCTTCCAGACAGCAATCCTGACACGGACCCACGGCTCTTCCTGCCAAGCCTCCTCCTCACATCCCAAACTCTTCTGCCCTGGGCAGCGCTGCCAGCTGAGGAGCTGGGCGAGGTGTTCACCCCTGCGATGGCAGCACGGGCCCAGCCCTCCCTCTGGAATGTCTGCTGATGGATAAACTCCATGCCACGGAGAGCTGCATCCCTGCCCAGCCCTGAGTCCCGCTGGCTCTGCCAGGAGCCCTCTGAGGTTTGCTGCAGGCAACCTGGGATGGTGGAAGTGTCCCTGCCCACAGCAGGAGGGGGGCCTGGATGAGCTTTAACATCCCTTTCCTCCTCTGCTGCTCCAGGATTCGATGGTCCCCCCAGGACACCCATGGACAGGCACTGGGAGTGGAGCAGCTGCCCCAGGCTCACCCAGAGCTCTGTCTGTCCCCAGCACCGGGCTGAGCCAGACACGGGAGCGTTCCTGGTGCTGGACAAGGTCACTGTCAGGACCCACGTGCTGGAATGCTCGCTCTTGTGACACAACTCGGGGCACACCATTCCCAACACAGCTCTGGGAGGCTGAGGAGTCACAGAATCCCAGGATCCCTGAGGCTGGAAAGGCCCTCCCAGACCATGGAGTCCAAACTGTGCCCGATCCCCACCTTGTCCCCAGCCCAGAGCTCTGAGTGCCACGTCCAGGCCTTCCTGGGACACCTCCAGGGATGGGGACTCCACCTTTGGTCCCTTGGCAAAGCCAGATGCAGAGCTGAGCAGCAGTCTCAGGCTCCCATTTGGACACGAGACTCCTTCGGGTGGCACGGGGCTCTGGAAGGTTGGGAATTCCCGGCTCGCAGGGCTCCACATCCCTTGGGAAGGACACGGGGCTCCACATCCTTTGGGAAGGACGCAGGGCTCCATCCCTTGGGAAGGTCGCAGGGCTCCACATCCTTTGGGAAGGACACAGGGCTCCACATCCCTTGGGAAGGACACACGGCTCCACATCCCTTGGGAAGGACGCGGGGCTCCATCCCTTGGGAAGGACGCGGGGCTCCATCCCTTGGGAAGGACAGGGGGCTCCATCCCTTGGGAAGGACGCAGGGGTCCATCCCTTGGGAAGGACGCGGGGCTCCATCCCTTGGGAAGGATGTGGGGCTCCATCCCTTGGGAAGGACACAGGGCTCCATCCCTTGGGAAGGACGCGGGGCTCAGCAGGACGGGTGCCCGGGCCCAGCTTTGCTGGAGCCATGGCTGAGGTGGTTCAGCTCATCGAGGGGTTGTGCTCTGCTGCCCTGGCACCGCTGCAAGGTCTCAACACCCACTCTGAACCCTGGGAGGAAATGGGAACTCCTGACTCCCTCTCCACGGGGTTGAGGAGAAACCCTCCCACGGATCTACGGCTTCACAGGGATGGCTGGGTGAGCACGCATCCGCTTCTTCTGCTGGGTAACTCAACCCTGCAATTGCTGAGCCCCTCTGCTCTGCTGTTCCCGTGGCTCCCACCATCTCCTGGGGGAAAGGATTCCACTCCAGCCCCTCTGCTTGAAGCCGTCTCTGTGCCTGTTTGGCATTAGGGCCGTCCTCTGGTGCTGGAGCTCCCGAGGCCGCTCTGGGTTTGTTGTAGGGATTGTAGGACACGCCAAGGACACCATCCCTGTGATGCACATCCTCGGGAATCCCTGCAACGTTCCTCTGGATGCCGAGCAGCTCCTACGGCTGTTCCTTCGACTACAAAACAAAGAGGGTTTAATGTTTAGCAGACTATCCAAGCTTCTCACCAGCTGTGACATGGAAAGGGTCCTGGTGTAAATTAGGATTTTACTAGCTGGGACACAACAATCCCAGCGGTGGTGGGAACAGTGCGGCGGGCCACGAGCTCCGTCACCGCAGTGACATCTCCCCACGCCGCTCTGCTCCTCCAGGGCGTGCCCGGGACTGGGCCCCCGAGCCCAGGACAGGAACTGCCCAAGCCTCGATGGAAGATCAGCTCTGAACACGGGGCACAGAGGTGACTGGACTTCCCTGCAAATGCCAGGATCAGAAATCGTGCCTCTCTCCTGACAGGAACTCCCGACAACTTGCCACGAACTTCTGAGCAAGGCAGACAGGGACCTGCAGCCCCGGCTGGAGGAAGATCGGAGATTCCCAAAGTGGATTTGCTGCTCTTGATGTGCTGCTGGTCCCAATCCACGACTGTTCACCCTTCACAGGAGTTCTGCTGTCCCCACGCAGCCTGCCCACCTCGCCAGGGGCTGAGAGGCCCCTCAGCTCCCTGGGACCCCTGGGCCTTCTCTTCCAGGGCACCCAGAGCTGCTCCACGCTCCCCCTCATACAAGGCCAGGTTGGACGGGGCTTGGAACAAGCTGGGACAGCGGGAGGTGTCCCTGCCCAGGGCTGGGGATGGAACGAGATGAGCTTGAGGGTCCTTCCCACCCAGACCAGCCTGGGGTTCGACGTTTCCATGGCGATGCACAAATCCAGCAGCCAGTTCTGAACACGAGGGATGGTCTGAACGCTCTCCAGAGCTGCCTTCCCACCCCAGCCGGGCTGGGACGTGTGAGTGATTCTCAGCCGAGGGGAGAGCAGCTCAAGCCACTCCAGTGGCAAAGGAAGGATGCAAAGTTTCAACTCCTACAGCCCAGCGACGCGTCCTTCGCTTGGTCAAAATCCGCCTTCCTTGGGCTCCAAATCAATTTTGGCTCCCTCATTCCTGATTCCAAAGGAAGGGGCCCGCACGGAATGTCACCGTGCTGACACCGTTTCAGTTCTGGCTCCTTATCCTCCTCCTGACACAGCGTTCCAGGAAAACAGGGATGTAAAACCGGTCAGCTTCTCCCCGATCTCATATTTACCCTTTTGCTAGATCCATAATCCCGATGAAAGCTCAGCACAGGAAAATGGAGCTCATACAAAGCATGGCCTTTCCCTGCAGAGGATTACTGCTGGGAGCGGAGCTGGGCAGCAGAGGGACACCCAACAGGGCATTCCTCTGCACAGGTACAAGCTGGAGGACAGGGGCGGCTGTGTTGTGGGTGTTCTCCTTCCCCCAGGACACTCCGTGAAGCTCCTGCCACGTGCTGCAGCCTGGTCCCTTCCATGAACCAAACCACTCCTGCCAGGTGCCTCGGCAAACCCAGGGAGAGGTTTGGATTGCACAGGAGGACAAATTCTTCCCCATGAGGGTGGGCAGGCCCTGGCACAGGGTGCCCAGAGCAGCTGTGGCTGCCCCTGCATCCCTGGCAGTGCCCAAGGCCAGGCTGGACATTGGGGCTGGGAGCAGCCTGGGACAGTGGGAGGTGTCCCTGCCCATGGCAGGGGTGGCACTGGATGAGGTTTAAGGCCCCTTCCCACCCAAACCATTCCATGATTCCACGATCACCTAGCGATGAGCTGGGCTCCACTGGAAGGTGCCCACTCCCCACCACCTCAGAGCAGTGACAGAACAGCAAGGAGCGGCCATCCCGCCGCCACCAGGCGCCAGTTCCAGCGCACGTAACGCTGAGGCGCTTCCAGCAATTGCTGCCACCCCGAAATGTGCATTTCCCTGCAGAAAATCAGCCCCCAGAATCCCCAATCGCTGCATCCGATATCCAGTTACGCCCGTGAGAAACAGCACATGAAATCCCCGAGGGTGCAGAACGCGGATTAATGGTCATTAAAGCTTTGGGTATAAAGGAAACCATGTTCGAAAACGCTGCGAACGTTCTGCCGGAGAGCAGACATCGAACATCTGGCCGCTCCCGAGGAAAGCAGAAGGGCTCCCTCTGGAGTGGATCCCGAAATTAACACAGGGCTCGGGTTGGAGCGGGCGGGCAGAGAAAACGGGAACCGAACGGCAACAAAGCCAAGGCGTTCTTGTCTCCCGCTCCTTTCCTCCTCCTGTTTGCAACGAGCACCCCGGGACTCGCTCAAGGAGACTCTGGCAGGACTGAAGGATATGGATCCATGCCCAGAATATTAAGTCATTAATTAGTTTTCATGCATGGACTTGTATGTGGCAAGGAGGCAAATTAAAGGATTCCTGAAGAGACAAGAAAGCTTTCTCAGCACGTGAAACCCTCCCAGGAATCTCCCCCAAGAGCAGGTCTGAAGCCAGCTGAGAGTCCCCGTTCTCAGCCCCGCATGGCCATGCACGACCCCACAAAAGCCTCGAGTGCCCGTGGCAGCAAATTTCACTGGGGAGGGAGAGAGGAGAGACCCCGGCACACACCCACCATGCTCTGCTGGGAGCCCAGGGATGCTGCTCCCGAACTCCCGAGTGGAAAAGGCCCCCACCCCGTCCCCAGGGTTCATTTGCATACAAGCCAATTAACAGAAAATGGATTTCATGCAGGAAGGGAAAACAAAAAAAGTCAGATCACCTACAAAGTGAAGTCAACTTACTGCCTGCTTTTGCTCTTCTTCCTAGAAACGATGGCAAGAGAAAAAGGTGAAGAGAGAGAGGGAAGATTAATTATCACGTGAAAACGATCATTTCCACACAAAACACAGTGAAAGAACAGGACACGGCACTCGGTGCCAGCGCCTGCAGCGTGACAGGAGCTGAGGACACGGCACAGGAGGGCTGGGGGCAGCACAGGTGACATTGGTCCCATTAAAATGGCCTCTGGCATAGGCCAGAGTCGAGCCCATGGGATGGACAGCAGAGGGTGGAGTCCTGAGACACAGGGCAGGATATCCAGGGGATAGCTGCCCCTTCAGACAGGACCTTTACTGGCCTCAGCCCGGGGCAGGGGAAGGTGTCCCTGCCCATGGCAGGGGTGGCACTGGATGGGCTTTATGGTCCCTTCCAACCCAAACCAGTCCACGATCCTGAGATCCTCTCCTCCTCCAGACTCAGAGGCCTCTCGAGCTGCCCTCAAGCCAACACACACCAGATCCATCCCCGAAAGTCTGGAACCACCCTCAGCAGTGTCCACACACACAAAGGTGCCAGCACAGAGCCCAGCTGCCACAGCCCCAGAGGCAAAACATCCCCTTGGGCAGCTCCCCCCGGCATCCCAGGACCTCTGCCAGTGGGGATTGCAAGGGCAGAGGGAGCGGGTCTGGGAGGGGACACGCTGAGGGAAAGGCACCAGAGATGCTGAGTGAGGAAAGAGGCACGGAGAGAGCAACTCCTGCACTGCAGAGCATCTCAGGGCGGATCCCTCCTAACCTGGAGGCCAAAAAAGGTGAAATACAGGGGAATTTATCCCCTTTGGAAGCAGGGAGATGTCCACTGTGATCGGGCCTGGGCTGGGGGAGGCACATCCTGCCTTCAGCTACAGGAGAGCTGCTGGGCACGAGCAAAACGTCGCCCAGCTCGGAGTTTCCCTGGCAATTCAGACATTCCCATGGATTTTGTCCTCCCACAGCCAGGAACCAGCACGTGCCCGACCCTGCGTGTGACACGGGGGCTGCAGAACGGTGCTGGTGACCCTCATCTATCCCAAAGCAGCAATTCCAGCGTTTCCAGGTGCCCCCCTGCAGCCTGGCCTCGCACGGACCGGCGGCGCAGGGGGCAGCAGGGCCACGGCCACGCACGGCCCCCCAGAAATTCAGGTCATGGAATTAAAATTCACGGGATAAAAGCTCCTTCTGGCCTGGAAATCCACGAACCCATTTATCAACCTTCCCTCACTGATCTCCCATCTGAGCAGGATTAACCAGACCCTTTCCCTTAATTTAAAGCAGCTTCTTCTCACTGACCGCTGAAAGCTGTTTTCACCCCCCGAGCCCTGCAGAGGAGCCTGGCAGCGGCTGGGGGGAGTTCCAGGGCTTTGAGCAGATCCTTGTGGGGTTTTCTCCCCAGACCTGGGGCTCCTTCAGGTGTGTCTGGTGTCATTTGGCAGATGTGGGGCTGGCAACGGGGCCGGTGCTGCCCTCCCCACATCCCACATTTCCCGCTGTGCCTCCCACCAGCACCGGGACTCGCGGCACCAGATGGGGAGCCGGGTCAGGGAAAAGATCTTAAATGATCCCCACTCGGCAAAAAAGTTGTTAGTTTGAAAAATGAGGCTTTGGCATGAAGTGCAGATGTGGAAAAGCCCTCTCAGGAGGGCCGGAGCTCGCTGGGCTGAGCAGCGCGGGGATAAATCACCGGAGCAGCCGCGAGGAAATTGCCATGGAGGAAATGGAAGCGGTGAAATGGGATCTGTCTGCTGGATTTCCGTGGAGCTGACAGTGAGAGCCCTGTGAGGAGCAGACAGTGGTCCCCACGGAATGCTCATCGGGGCCGGGCCAGCTCCCAGGGCCTGCAGGAACTGCGGGAAAAAGGGAAAGCCAAGGCAAGGCTGGATGGAGCTGCAATCCCAGAACGGCTTGGGTGGGGAGGGACCTCAAATCCCACCTCGAATCCACGGGCAGGGACACCTCCCACTGTCCCAGGCTGCTCCAGGCCCCGTCCAGCCTGGCCTCGGACACTGACAGGGATCCAGGGGCAGCCACGGCCTCTCTTCCCTTCCTTCCCTCCTAGCCCAGTCTGCGATTCCATGAAATTCCCAAAACTGGAACCCCCGGACAGAAGGGTCAGCACTGGCTGGGGATGATTTGTGGAGGTCACTCGATGCAAAACCCAGCGCTGACTCTCCATTGCAGCGGCCTGGGGAGGTCCCTGTGAGGGCCCAGGAACACCAGGGCAGGACAGCCCAGGGGGTTAATGAACTCTGCACAAACAACCAGGGTGGTCAGAGACCACAGAACCAGAGTGGTCAGAGGTCACAGAACCAGAACAGTCAGAGAGCACAGACCCAGGGTGGTCAGAGACCACAGAACCAGAAATGGTCAGAGGTCACAGAACCAGAGGGGTCAGAGATCACAGATCCAGGGTGGGCAGAGATCACAGAACCAGGGTGGGCAGAGACCTCAGACCCAGAGGGGTCAGAGATCACAGATCCAGGGTGGGCAGAGATCACAGAACCAGGGGGGGCAGAGACCTCAGACCCAGAGGGGTCAGAGATCACAGATCCAGGGGGGGCAGAGATCACAGAACCAGGGGGGGCAGAGACCTCAGACCCAGAGGGGTCAGAGATCACAGAACCAGAAGGGTCAGAGACCACAGAACCAGAGTGGTCAGAGGTCACAGAACCAGAGGGGTCAGAGACCTCAGAACCAGAGGGGTCAAAGGTCACAGACCCAGAAGGTCTGGCCTGGAAGGGACCTTATTTCAGAGCCTTTCCCTATCCTGAGTCCAACCACCACAGCGTGGGGAAAATGGATGGAGCTCCAGAGGACAGCTCTGGACGGCCTTCCAAAGATGGGCTGTCCTGGAATCATGGAATATCCTGAGCTGGGAGGGACCCCAGGATCACCCAGTGCCAGCCCTGGCCCTGCCCAGACACCCCAACACCCCCACCCTGGGCATCCCTGGCAGCGCTGTCCAAGTCCCCCTGGAGCTCTGGCAGCCTCGGGGCCGTGCCCATTCCCTGGGGAGCCTGGGCAGTGCCAGCACCCTCTGGGGAAGAACCTTTCCCTGATCTCCATCCCAAACCCCCCTGACCCAGCTCCAGCCCTTCCCGTGTCCTGTCCCTGTCACGGGGAGCAGAGGTCGGAACTGCCCCTCAGGGGGAAGCTGTTGACACCTACAAAGTCTTTCCTCACTCTCCTTTACTTCAGAGAGGGATTTGAGGCCCCAAACCCTCAGACGAGCAGAGCTGGGTGAGCTGAATCCAGCCCTAAATGGTGAAATGAAGGCAGCATTAAAAATGTAAAAAAATCCTGCATAAGAAAATGGAAAAAACCCCATAAAAGCTTAACAGCTGATGTAAATTATACATGAACAGTTTTGAAGAGCTCCAAGTGATGAGAGAAGCTAAAACCTGGCGGGGAAAAATCGTGTCTGGCAGGGCTAAAAGCACTGCAAAGGAGAGCTGGAAATAAACACCAGCATCAGGAACAAAACCGAGCCTCGAGGCAGCGCCGCTGCTCCGGGGCCGGGGGTGAAATCCCCACCAGGGCAGGAGGGATCCCTGCGTCTGCCTCATCCCTCTCATCCCTTCCCCCCGGAGTCTGCACCGGCAGACAGGAAAGCTCTGACACCAATAATGAGAAAAGGTGTCAAAAGTATCTACTAGAAGGGATATTTTTAGCTCAGCAGGCTGGGGAACGTGCAGCTTAAAATAATTACCTGAGCGAGGAGCTACCTGGGGCAGGGCAGGGAATCTGTGATGGATCTTGGAATGCCCAGGACTGGGGTGTGGATACTCAAACAGGGAGGGGAGAGCACTTTTAGCTAAGAGAAGCTTTGGGGTGACCTAACAGGGACCTTCCAGGGCCTAAAGGGGCTCCAGGAGAGCTGGAGAGGGACTGGGGACAAGGGATGGAGGGACAGGACCCAGGGAATGGCTTCCCAGTGCCAGAGGGCAGGGCTGGATGGGATATTGGGAAGGAATTGTTCCCTGGGAGGGTGGGCAGGCCCTGGCACAGGGTGCCCAGAGCAGCTGGGGCTGCCCCTGGATCCCTGGCAGTGCCCGAGGCCAGGCTGGACATTGGGGCTGGGAGCAGCCTGGGACAGTGGGAGGTGTCCCTGCCCGTGGCAGGGGTGGCACTGGAGGGGCTCTGAGGTCCCTTCCCACCCAAACCACCCTGGGACGCCATGGCCTGACCCTGTCATTGCTTTATTCACATTTGTGCACCAGAAATGCAGACCCAGGGCCCCACTCCCAGGTCACACAGGAGCTTCAGAACTCCATGGGAAGGAAATTCTGCCGAGAAAAGCCGATTTTGTTACCTGGGTGTATCCCAGGTCTGGTGCTGGAGGCCCTGCACAGACACAGGAGATCTGCATGGCTGGGGATTCAGGATTCACCCACAACACCCTCTGCCACCAGCGACCACGGCACAAAAGGAACCCGTGGTGGGGGTGCTGGGGGGCTCACAGCCCCCACGGGGCAGCAGGAACCCCGGCAGGGAGAGCAGTGAAGCCCCTCTGGTGGCCGAGGGTCGGGGAAGGATTCAAACTCCAGCTCGCTTTTCCCAAATATAAAACATTTATATCAAAAATCTGGGCAAGGCAAAGAAGCCATCCATGAAAAGGCTGGAGCAGGGGATTGAGGGGCTCGGCTGTACCTGTGTGAGAGGTTTAAAAGCCTGAGTGAGAAGTGCCTGCGTAGGCAAAGCTCAGGGGGCAAAGTGCTCCTGGATTTAATGGAGGGAGAACCAATGGGTGCAAACCCGACTCAAACTGAAAACCAGGCATAAATTTTTAACTGTTCAGGCAAATTTGCATTGGCAGGGAATTTTCCACGTTGGATCCCTCCAGCTCCAGAGCAGATGTCTTTCTGGAAGATGCTTTAATCAAGGAGAAGCTGCGGCGCTCCACGGGGAGCTCTGGGGGGGGGATGCAAACAACCCCACTGTGCAAGGTGTGGGACCAAAACATCCCAGTGCTCACAGCTCCTGGGGTGACCCAGGTGGGAAGGGAGCTCGGGGGGCTCCAGCCCAGCCCCCTACTCAGAACAGCTCCACTGAACCTCAAGGCTGTGGCACTCGGCTCTGGGGAACCCCCGAGGACGGAGCTGGTGCAGCCCCATGGGCCCCATCCCACGGCCTGGCCATCCTCATGGGGATGGAGTTTTCCCTTCTATCCAGTCCCATGTGCTGGATAAAGTTTTTGAACAAATTTGGTAACTACAAGAGAGCTGGAGAGGGACTGGGGACAAGGGATGGAGGGACAGGACACAGGGAATGGCTTCCCAGTGCCAGAGGGCAGGGCTGGATGGGATCTTGGGCAGGAATTGTTCCCTGGGAGGGTGGGGAGGCCCTGGCACAGGGTGCCCAGAGCAGCTGTGGCTGCCCCTGGATCCCTGGCAGTGCCCAAGGCCAGGCTGGACATTGGGGCTGGGAGCAGCCTGGGACAGTGGGAGGTGTCCCTGCCCATGGCAGGGGTGGCACTGGATGGGCTCTGAGGTCCCTTCCCACCCAAACCACTCCGGGATTCCAAGGTTTCGGTGGTTTCAGAAGTCAGACACGAATGGGCTGAGCAGGAAGAACAGAGAGCAGAGCCACTGGCTGAGGAAAACCAGAATTCCCAAACACAGACAGAGTGCTGTGCTCAGGTGCACAGGGAGAGGGAATAAACCAGGCCCTGCTGAGGCTGTTTGATCCTCACCTCCTGTACGGACATCCCTGCCCCAGCATGAAGGGCAGGGGCTGCAATTCCTCCCCTGGGATGAAGGGCAGGGGCTGCAATTCCTCCCCCAGCACGAAGGGCAGGGGCTGCAATTCCTGCCCCAGGGTGAAGGGCAGGGGCTGCAATTCCTCCCCAAGCACGAAGGGCAGGGGCTGCAATTCCTGCCCCAGGACACAAGCCCAGGCTGAGGAGTGACGACACTTGTGAGCACAGACCCTGGGAATTCACTGTCCCTTCTGAGCGCGGAGCAGCTCCGAGTTTTCCTGGGACCATCCAAATGTGCCCACAGCCGATCTGTCACCCCCTGTGCCACTGTCACCCCCTGTGCCAATGTCCCCCCCTGTGCCANTCCCCCCCTGTGCCACTGTCCCCACTGCCCTGCCCCTGTCCTCACCGCCAGGTCTCTCCCTCCTCCCCCACTCCCACAGCACCGTGTCTTGCACCAAAACCTCTCCAAGGCCAAGGCTTTGCCCTTTGCTTTACATTTTGTTTCATTTAAAGCAGGGAAAGAGCAAAGGTGTGACGGAATTTCCCACTCCAGTCACAGCTGGGAGCTCAGCCCAGGGGGGACTCCCCAAAACAACACAGCACCCCGAGGAGAAACCCAAACAAAGAAACCCAAACAATGACGTCTGTTGGGGCTCAGAGCCAACACCAGAACCCTCAAACACCACCCCCAGGTGTGGCAGGGGCTGTGCGGGGTCAGCTCCTCATCCCTGGGAGCCACACCCCGCCCTGCTCCCAGTTTATTTCCCAGTGGGAGTGGGAAGCACCGAGCTGCTGCCCCAGGTACTGAACCAGACTTCTGGGCATTTCAACCACACAAACCTGGGAAACCACGGACCCCCTGCACCCCACACAAAGCTGGGATGGAAATGGCTTTTGGCAAACTGGTCCTGCTCCTCAGGAAGGGTTTTTGGGGCGTGACAGCAAAGCAGGGAAGGGAGGGACACGCTGCCTTTGCGACGGGAGGTTCCTTACTTTGAGCAGCTTCATCAGCCCTTCCAGCTGCACCATCAGCTCTCTCCTGCTCTCCTGAAGTGCTGACATCCTCTGCTCCAGCTCATCCTTCCTCTGCCTGTGCCAGGGGAGGAAGAGGCAGAAGATAAACTGGGCGTGTTCCAGACCTCCTCAGGGAATTCTCCTGTGTTAAAGTGTCTTGGGGTCCCATCATCGTCCTGCTCCCCACATAAAAACCTGGAGTGAGGCTCAGTACCCCGACCTGACCCTGGAGGTGACAATTCCCTGCTCCCCCCAGCCCCAGAGATCTGCTCCCAGCCACGGGCAGAGGGAAGCCCTGCTCAGGAGCAGAGCATTTTGAGAAAAAAAACCCATTTTTTTCTTCCTTTTAAGAACTCTCTGAGCATCAGAGCCTGGCATCCTGTGGAGCTCAGACAAACCAGGATGAGCTATGGCAGGAAAGACAGAGGGAAATGAAAGAGGAGGGAAGGCTGCAGATGTCTGGAGAGGAGAAGCTGAGGGAGACTCAGCAGAGCTGAGAGGGATGGAGCAGCCGGGACACGTTCCCTGCACCAGCACCAGGTGACAACAGCAGCAGCACAGCAGTGACCTTCCCTTCCCTTGGCTGCACAAGACCTGTCTGGAGCTATTTCAGGAATTCTGACTCGGAGGTTTGGGTTTGTGTTTAAAAAAAGCAAGGAGTGAGTAAGAGGAGGAGAGGCTCAAAGGCAGACGTCAGCCTGCCGGAGGTTCCGTGCCCCGCAGGAAGCCGGGCCCACGAGTCCCGGCCACGGGAGGGGACGAGCGACCTCGGGGAGAAGCAGCACAGAAGGGACTCTCCTTCATTCCTCTACAGCCATTCTTGAGGACACCAGAATGGCTCAGTCCCGAGTTAAAACATCACCAGTCACAGACTGAGCCTCGGATTGCCTCCGGTGCTGCCACGGGACACCGTGGGTAACCCATCCCGGGAATTGTAACAACGGGGCTGTTCTTTAAAGGACAGAAAACTCTGGAATATTAACAAATATTAACCAGCTGGGCGTTCCTTTCAGTATCTTTTTGCATGCTGAAGACTGCGGTTCTTAAATTAAGGATCTGGAGGGGCCTACGAGGAAGCTGAAGTGGGAATCTCCACCAGGAGCTGGAGGGACAGGACACAGGGAATGGCTCCCCACTGCCAGAGGGCAGGGATGGATGGGATATTGGGAAGGAATTGTTCCCTGGGAGGGTGGGCAGGCCCTGGCACAGGGTGCCCAGAGCAGCTGGGGCTGCCCCTGGATCCCTGGCAGTGCCCAAGGCCAGGCTGGACATTGGGGCTGGGAGCAGCCTGGGACAGTGGGAGGTGTCCCTGCCATGGCAGGGGTGGCACTGGGTGGCTCTGAGGTCCCTTCCCTCCCAAACCACTCTGGGATTCCAGGCTCCCTGGTCCTGCAGGCAGGAGGAGCCCGGCACAGCTGCACTTGAAGGCAGGGATCCGCCAGGACACGGACCCAGTGCCTCCCCCAAGGTCACACCTGCCGGCAGTGCCGGAGCTGACTCATCCCCACGGGCTGCCTGCGGGGTTTCAAACCTGGGACACGATTTTCCATGGATTATCATTCCCCTGCTCCCACAGCCCGAGTTCTGCGCAGAACTGAGCTCATCTGGTGGCTCATGCTCACGGACAATCACATTCCGATCATCCTGCTCGGGCTGGGAAGCATCTGGAGCTTGGGAGGCCCCTTCCCATCCCAGACAAGCTGCCAGCCGTGACCCCCAGTGCGGGCACTCCCCGAGCAGCGAGGGTTTGGGGTGGCCACGCTGGTGCTGCGAGTGCCCCCGGCAGTGACCCCCGGAGCACGGAACCCCCGAGGCTGGAAAGCACCTGTGGGACCACCCAGCCCTGCTGGCTTCCCCTTCACCAACACCCTCCTGAGCTGCACAAACGGGATCCATGCGAGGAGAGGCTTTTATTGACTTCTAAACCCACTGAACGCTCCAGGTGCTGCGCCAGCCCTCAGAGCCCTGGGCGGGAAATGGCCCAGCCCAACCCAGCCCAGCCGAGGCCTGCCCTCAGAGCCCTGGGTGTGAAATGGCCGTGCTGGGAGCTGCCTCTCCAGGGCCCCGGTCCGGCCCAGCTGAGCCGAGCTGAG
>VZTA01011743.1:51010-62308 GCA_013398855.1 Mohoua ochrocephala
GGGATCGGGGATGGGGGATCGGGGACCGGGGATGGGTCACTCACGGCGTTGCCGGCCTCGGCCGCCAGGCGGGCCGCGTAGCGGGCGATCAGCCGGTGCTCCTCGTCCAGCCGGCCCGGGCTGTCCAGGACGCTGCGGGGACAAAGCAGAGTCAGGCCGGGGCCACGGGGCTGCGCCAGGGCACGGACACAGCGAGGGCAGAGGGGAGAGCCCCACTGGAAATAATCCACGTGGTGCCCTTCTCCATTCCCCCCGCAGCGGGGACCTCGCCCCAGACTTTCCTCCGAGAGGCTTTTCCTCCAGGATTCACAGATTCCAGTTGGGATGTAGGAAAATAATTTGGATTCACAGATTCCAGTTTGGATGTAGGAGAATAATTTGGTTTAGGCCCAGATTTAATTTGTTTCTGAGGCACTCGTGTGCAAATCCCGTTGGTTACTCCAGGTCAACAGGGGCCAGTGGAAGGACGGAGGAGGAAAGCTTTGGGAATGCAGGATGGCCCAAGCCAGGATGATTTCCATGGGGAAGAGTGGGAGGGACCCTGCTGAACCCTGGGCAGAACCGGCTGTCACTCAACAACGTGGATTTAATACCAGTGGCACTTTGTAAGTCAGCCTGACTTACACCTGACTTACACCCAGGACAGGGTGGTCATTTGAGATTGGTCTTTCACCCCTCAGCTCCAGAGGGTGACACAGCTCCAGCGGCCTCGTGTGGCCAGGCTGGATGGGGCTGGGAGCTGCCTGGGACAGTGGGAGGGGTCCCGGGGACAGGGGAAGGGTCCGGGGACAGTGGGAGGGGTCCCTGGGACAGGGGAAGGGGTCCTGGGGACAGGGGAAGGGGTCCCTGGGACAGGGAAAGAGTCCCTGGGATAGGGGAAGGGGTCTCTGGGACAGGGGAAGGGGTCCCTGGGACAGTGGGAGGGGTCCCTGCCCCTGGCAGGGGCGGATGGGAGCAGCTGGTCCCAGAGCAGCCCAGGATTCCCGCCCAGGCTGCAGCTGCCTTGGAGATGGTGCTGAAATAGGTGTTAAAAGCCGCCTCCAATAATCATCAGCGACGGTGACAGAGCCCCGAGGTGACAGAGAGGGACAGGGAGGTTGGAGACAGGAAAAGCAGTGACAGCAGAGGGGACAGATCCCAGGGTGGGAGGGGACAGGCAGCACCTGGGTCTCGCTGGGCTCTGTGAGTCCCTGACACCGTTAATCCAGCCAGGGCAGGGCCTGCAGGGCTGCAGCAGCTCCTGCTGCCCCCAAATAATTCCCTTTGTCACTTTAAACCCTGGGGGACGAAGGGTGATTTTTGGGCTGTGCCAATTGAAACCATCAGGGCTGAGACCTGTTCCCAGCTGGGTTTGGTGCCACAGCCTTGCCACAAGGAACTGGGAAGGAAATGACAACTGGAGGAGCAACTTTTACAGTCAGCATCCATCATGCTGGGTTTGGGAGTCGCTGGTTGTGCCCCTGGTGCGCAGAGATCCCTCATCCCACCTCCCTTGTGAAGGGAACCTCTGGCCCAGGTACAGAAACCGAGCTGGGAGTTAATGAACACAACAGTGTGGGAATGAGGAATGTGCTCCCCGAGGCCACGGGGCCGTCCCAGAGCCGCTCCTGAGGTTCCAGTGGGATCCATGGGCAGCCCCGGGCGGTACCCGAGGGTGCTCTGGGCAAATTCAGCATCGCCACAGAGAGCAGCAAACCAAACCAGACACGTTCCTGGTGCACCACAGAAGCGATTCCCGGCCCACATTCCCACCTCGGGAGACAATTTGCATTTCTGCAAGCTTCATTTCAAGGATCTGTATTTCCTTTATTCACAGAACCGATCTGTGCTGCGGGCGTGATGGGTATTTAAAAATGCAGATTTCATTTCTTTTCAGCAACACCAAATTTACCAACTCGAACTCTTCCAGCCCCTGGGGTAGGCCAGGTGATGTCTGGGCTGGAACAGACCCATGATTATTAGCACAGATGGGGCTGGGATGGCCACAAATTGCACTGTGAGGCCTCTGCTTGGCTGGATTAAATCCTGGAGACGTCCCAGTGCACAGAGAAAGGGAGGAGCTGGAGAAAGGTGAGTGAAACCAGGGGGAAAACAGACCTGAGACAGACCAGGCCTGAGGAGCTGCACAGACACCTTCACCCTCATTTACTGCCCCAGTTTTGTTGTTAAAGGCCATTCCCCACCCCACGTTCTGAACCCGGCGCTGCTGCCCTGCGGGTGTGGCTGCACAGCTTCCCCTGCTTTCCTGAGGGATCTCTCCATCCCTTCCACCCTTTCCACCCGCTGCTGCCTCCCAATGCATCTCCCTGACACTGCCAGCTCTTCCTATCCCACTGAATTACAGAATAGTTATTGACAATCTCTGCCTCTCTTGAAAACAGCCTGTAATTCAGAAAAGAAAGAATGAGCCTCGTGCCTTTGCTTTTGGAAATATTTTACAGAGGAAGAGGAGCTCAGGTTCATCTCCTGTCCCAGGCTGCTCCCAGCTCCAATGTCCAGCCTGGCCTTGGGCACTGCCAGGGATCCAGGGGCAGCCACAGCTGCTCTGGGCACCCTGTGCCAGGGCCTCACCACCCTCCCAGGGAACAATTCCTGCCCAATATCCCATCCAGCCCTGCCCTCTGGCACTGGGAAGCCATTCCCTGTGTCCTGTCCCTCCATGCCTTGTCCCCAGTCCCTCTCCAGCTCTCCTGGAGCCCCTTCAGGCCCTGGAGGGGCTCTGAGCTCTCCCTGGATCCTTCTCCTCTCCAGGTGAACCTCCCCAGCTGTCAAGAACAGGAAAGGGAGCAGAGGGGAAGAATGAACCCAGAGCTGGGATGGGGGGAGGATACCTGGGAGAGAGTCCAGAGGGTTCCACAGCAGCAGAAGTTTGGAGAGGGCTTACACAGAATAATTCCCTGTCTTAAAAACACCACTCCAGGTGGTCTGCCCCCCCTGGACAATGTTGTGCTCCTTCCACAGTCAGTCCCTAAGCTCTGCCCCCCATCCCCGGGGAGCTGCAGGTCACAGCAGGCACGGGGGTGACACAGAGAACAGAACCAGGGAATTGGAGAGTGGTTTGGGTGGGAGGGGACATTAAAGCTCATCCAGTCACCCCCTGCCATGGCAGGGACACCTCCCACTGTCCCAGGGTGCTCCAGGCCAGCCCTGATGGGAAGGTCTGACCAGGGAGGGTTCAAGAGCTGCTCTGGGGCCACCTGGCTCGGTGACACTGAGGGGACAGACCCGAACGCGCCGGAGCCACAGCGAGGAGTCAGGGAGGGATGGGGATAGGTGATAATGGGAAAGGGCTGAGCACAGGCTCTGCCCTCCTGGCAGCAGTACCAGGACAGCGTGAGGAGCCAGGGAAGGAAATTAAATTGGCTTGGGATGGGCCTGACACGACAGTAACGAGGCGTTTGTGCCAGGACAGGGCCCTGAGCCAGCTCAGCCGTGACAGGACACGAGGGAGTCACACCCGGCTCGGGCAGGGCAGGGTGACAGGGGAAGGGGGAACTCAGCCCCATCCCATCCTGGCTGGAGGCTCCCTTGGAATCTCATCCTGCAAAACGGGGCAGGGTGGAGGGACAGCCCCTCCCTGCTGCCAAATCCCGCCAGAAATCCCAGCTGGGACCATCCAAGTGTCAGCAGGACAGGAGAGAGAGAGGCTGATGCATCCCATAATGGCTTCCCATAGGCAGGGATGGGTGGGAGATTGGGCAGGAATTGTTCCCTGGGAGGGTGGGCAGGCCCTGGCACAGGGTGCCCAGAGCAGCTGGGGCTGCCCCTGGATCCCTGGCAGTGTCCAAGGCCAGGCTGGACATTGGGGCTGGGAGCAGCCTGGGACAGTGGGAGGTGTCCCTGCCCATGGCAGGGGTGGCACTGGGTGGGCTTTGGGGTCCCTTCCCACCCAAACCAGTCTGGGATTCTCTGAGTGGATGGGATGGGATGGGATGGGATGGGATGGGATGGGATGGGATGGGACAGGACAGGACAGCACAAGACAGGCTAAGCCAGGCTGTTCCAGGGACAGGACGGGACAGGACAGGATAGGATAGGATAGGATAGGATAGGATAGGATAGGATAGGATAGGATAGGATAGGATAGGATAGGACGGGACAGGACGGGACGGGACGGGACGGGACAGGATGGGACAGGATGGGACAGGCCAGGCCAGGCCAGGCTGTTCCAGGGACAGAGGCCATCAGCACCATCAGCAGCCCCCGGGGATGCCCCCAGCTGCCAAACAGACACCGCCGTGTGAGATTTTGGGGGGTGAGGGGTGAAGGAAGACCCAGAGAAGTGACAGAGGAGCACGGATGTCCCCAGCCTCTCGTGCTGCCTTGGAAGACACTCCCGTGCCCGATGAAAGGAGGATTTCAGTGGTTCTCTCCCCTGTGGAACTCCCAGGAACTGCTGTTGCTCTGGCAACAGCACCAAGTGACTTCCTTAAAGGGCTGACCAACTCAGGAACCTTCTCTGCCGTGGATGTTCCGTGGCTGCTGCGAGCCTGCACGTGGCCCTCGGAGCTCTGGGCTGGGGACGAGGTGGGGACTGGGCACAGGCTGGGCTCCGTGGCCTCGGGGCCCTTTCCCAGCCCAGGGATTCCGGGATTCTGGGACACACCACAGCTCAACGTGTCCTGTTCTCTTCAATGTGCTCGGTACGGTTTGAAGAGAGACTCCTCTGTGTCTCCAAGTGCAGGGATTGCAGTGACTGAGAGTCTGACATTCCCTGGGTTTTAGAGCCTTGTGGAAAATGTTTTGGGCTCTCGGCTGCTGCAGGTGGGAGCAGCGATTCTCTGCCGGCCTCTCCCGGGAGGTGCCCTTCATCCACGCAGCAGCAAACAGGAATTTCTGTGTGGCAGAGATGAAACAGGGCTCCAAAAACACCGTCCAGAGGGTGAGGGCACAGACAGGGAGAGCAGCACGGAGCCCTCAGGTCCTGACCCTGCCTCTCCTTCCCGGCACAGCCCTGGCTCTGCACGGGCACCGTGGAACTGGAGCCCCCGGCCGTGTCCTGGGACGGAGCGGGAGAGCAGCTCCGGGGGCTCCGGGGGGAAATTCCCCGGCACAGACAGAGCCATGAAATATAAATGTGCACAAAGAGCGACCCCGAGATGAAAGGAATCGATTCTTCAAAGCATCGCTGCTGTTCTTTGGGAAAGGCAGAGCCAGAAGCGGCTGCACGGAGCAGGGGGGCTGCAAGAGCCGGGCCCAGGAACAGGGGCAGGGCCAGGATGGGGCTGGGGCTGCCTTTGGGGCGCAGAGAGAAAGGAGGAAGCAGAAGGAAGAACAGGGGTGAGTTACAGGACAGAGCTGGGCATGAGCTGCCTGGGAAAGAAATTCAGGGGGAAATTAAGTTTCCTCCTGGTGAAAGATGAGATTGCAGAAGGATCATGGAGAGAAAAGCAAACAGATTAACCCATCTGGGACAACAAACGGGGTTTGTGTGAGGGGTTCCTGACAGGGGAGTGCCCGAGGTGGGACGGAGATTTCGGGGCACACTGATGCTGGTCCCTCCCTCTGCCCGGGGTGTGAGGGGCGCTCGGTGTCCCCACAGCCTGGGGTGTCCCCGGAGCCTGGGGTGCCCCTACAGCTCAGGGTGTCCCCGGAGCCCGGGGTGTCCCCAGAGCCTGGGGTGCCCCCACAGCCCGGGGTGTCCCCAGAGCCCGGGGTGTCCCCAGAGCCTGGGGTGCCCCCACAGCCCGGGGTGTCCCCAGAGCCCGGGGTGTCCCCGGAGCCCGGGGTGCCCCCACAGCTCAGGGTGTCCCCACAGCTCGGGGTGTCCCCGGAGCCCGGGGTGTCCGGACTGACCGTGCCCCGCTCTGCAGGCGCCTCACAAAGGTGGCAATCAGGGCGTGCTCGTCGCGGGCGGGGTCGGGGCTGCTGCGCTGGCACCTGGGGGCGGGAGGGAGAGCAAACAAAAACAACAACATAAATACGGGCAGGGACGAGCGATGGACACGGGACGGATGGGAACGGACCGAGAGCAGCACGAGGGACAGTACAAAATGTGAATGGGTTTCCATGAGTCACTTCTGCTGCTCGGGGGCAAACACGGCGAGAGGGACCCTGGGGGACATCCGGCACTGGCAGGGGCTGCCCAGGGAGGTTCAGAGTCCCCATCCCTGGAGGTGTCCCAGGAAGGCCTGGAGGTGGCACTCAGTGCTCTGGGCTGGGGACAAGGTGGGGATGGGGCACAGCTGGGACTGGATGACTTTGAAGGACTTTTCCAACCTCAGGGATTCTGGAATTCTGTAAATATTCAACGAGTGCAGCTGTGGAGCCTCTCAGAATTCCCGGTAGGATCCATGGTCTTTAAGGAAGAGACTCCTGAGCATGGTCGGAGCCAGCAGGGCTGGGCACCGGAGAATCCAACCCCAACAGCATTCCCTGCTCTTGGAATCCCAGAATCCAGAACCATTTTAGGCTGGAAAAGCCCTCCCAGCCCATCCAGTCCCAGCTGTGCCCCATCCCCACCTTGTCCCCAGCCCAGAGCACTGAGTGCCACCTCCAGGAATTCCTCCAGGGATGGGGACTCCAAACCTCCCTGGGCAGCCCCTGCCAAGCCCTGACAATTTTTCCTATAAACAACCCAAAAAAACAGCCCCAAACCACAACCAAAGCAGGAGGGGAGCGATGACATCTGACAGATGAGGGGTTGGTCCCCAGCGCTGCCCTGCCAGGGACCCAGCATTTGATGGATGTTTTTGTTTGGTTTGAGGACTCATAAAAATAAAGCTGCTGCAGTTTGGAGAATTTCTATGAGCAGAGATGGATTGCAAGAAATGTTTGTCAGAACTAATACAGGACCATAACTAAATAAGCAATAAATAACTGTGTTTCTGTGCTACCCTGCTGACGGGTGCTGCTCTCTGCAGCAGGATCTCGGGGAATAGAGCAAAACCCCAGGAAAATGCAGCAAAACGGTTCCTTTTTTTTTAGCCCAGACACTGCACACAAAGGCACAACCCTCCCCTCTCCAGCAAAGGGAGACTCGGCCGCTCTGCCCCGCTGGATTCCCGGACCCAGGGGGTGATTCCAGCAGGGTCCGTCCCACAGGGAAGGGGGCACAGGGGGCAGAGGGGGCACCTCCCCGGGGAGATGAAGGTCCCGAGCAGTGTGGGACCGAACATCGCCCCGGCAGCGGCTCCCGGACAGGTGTCACTGTCACAGCACAGTTCCATTGTCACCCACTGTCACCCCTGCCGGCTATCGGGGCCGCTCCTTCCCTCCCTCCCCTACGGGCGGTTCCTCCCCCAGTCACGCCCGGGAAGTTTTTCCTCCAGGAGCTTTTCCGAACGGGGCGTTTCTCGAGTTCCCCGTGAGGAGGCGAACAGAACCCCCCTTTCCAGGCCCCCACAAACGCTTTTCCCCTCAGCTGTGGGCAGGGCAGAGCCAGAGCCAGACCTTGTAACAAAGGGGTGGAAAGGAGTTCCCCAGGAGCAGCCCCTCGGGGAAGGAGCAGCCTGGGGAAGGAGGGGAACGCTCCCCCCCAGCCCGGGGAATCCCTGGGGGCACCGCTGGCAAATGCGGAAAAAGCTGCATTTTAGGGGTGTTTGGAGCTGTGCCCACAGCAGATTCCCAGATATTCCCCATCCCAACCCGCTCCGGGGGCTCAGTAAAAGCCCATCGGAAGGGAAGGGCAGCAGCTGCAGCATCGAGCAGCGTTCCTGGGCTCGGGAAGGGAAACTGGGGTTACACCGAATTAACGCTAGGCTGGAGGCTCCCAGCCCGGAGCTGCTCTCCCCTTCCTGCTCCTCGATGCCTGGGGGTACCCAGCCTCTTCCAGAGCATCCCTCGGCTGCCTCCAGAAATACCAGAGAATTATAGAATGGTTTGGGTTGGGAGGGACCTTCAAAATCACCCCCTTCCCCTGTCCCATGGGCAGGGACACCTCCCACTGTCCCAGGCTGCTCCCAGCCCCAATGTCCAGCCTGGCCTTGGCCACTGCCAGGGATCCAGGGGCAGCCCCAGCTGCTCTGGGCACCCTGTGCCAGCCCCTCCCCACCCTCCCAGGGAACAATTCCTGCCCAAGATCCCATCCAGCCCTGCCCTCTGGCACTGGGGAGCCATTCCCTGGGTCCTGTCCCTCCATGCCTTGTCCCCAGTCCCTCTCCAGCTCTCCTGGAGCCCCTTTAGGCCCTGCAAGGGGCTCTCAGGTGCACCTTTCCATGTTCCTGTGATTGGCACTCCAGTGACAGCCCTGAGCTCGTGTCCCTGTCCCGGCACCTTCCCAGCCGGAGGAGCCGCTCCGTGTGGGGACAGAGGGGACAGGCGGGATGGACGGGACAGGCGGGATGTCCCCTCGGGCAGAGCTGCGTGGCAGTGCCAGCCCCGGGTCACACCAAGCTGGGTGAGGTTGCTGACAGCACCTTCAGCTCCCGTTTGCACGGACCCGGCTCTGGGTGAACCCGGGAGAGCCCGAGGGCACCGGGGCCGGGCTCAATCCTCTGTGCCCGCAGTGCCCCCGCAGCCGTGCAGAGCAATTAGTGCTCATTAGCACCTCAGCGTGCGCCCGGGGATGGGGAGAGGGGACGGGGAGAGGGGACGGCCCCGCTGGAAGGGCAGCAAAAGCAGTCCCGGAGCCGCGGCTCAAACAAGGATTTCGTGCTGGCCTCGGCCAGGGTGGGAGCCGGTTCCCGGAGCTGCCCCGTGCCCCAGCACTGCGTTCCCTGGCACCTCCCCGAGGGACAGGCGGCACCTCAGTGACACCTCGGTGGCACCGGCACACCTGAGCTGCGGCTGTGCCTCCCACTGCTGCGGGTCCTGTCCGCGGAATTACCGATGGCCAGCGGCAGCGCCGAGCCAGGAGCGCGCCGGGCCGGGCTGGGGTCACCGGGGCCGGGCTGGGGTCACCTGGGCCGGGCTGGGCTGAGCTTGGGATCACTGGGGCTGAGCTGGGAATCACCAGGGCTGAGCTGGGCTGGGAATCACCTGGGCTAGGCTGGGGATCACCTGGGCTCGGCTGGGATCATCAGGGCTGGGCTGGGAGTCACCTGGGCTGAGATCACTGGGGCTGGGAATCACCTGGGATCACCTGGGCTGGGCTGGGAATCACCGGTGCTGGGCTGGGGATCACCTGGGATCACCTGGGCTGGGCACTGCCACCTCCCTGCCCCAAGACAGATCTCAGCCTCTCCCCATCACATCCCAAGGGCGACTCCTCCCCTTCCCTCTCCTCACCTCATCCAGGGATCCCCTCAGGCGCCGGGAAGGGCCTGGTTTGGGGGCTGCCCTCCGGAGGATCCCGGTCCCCTCGGGCACCGGCCCCCGCTGTGTCTCTGTTCCCCGTCTCAGACATGAACTGAGCAGCGCTGAGCCGGGAGCTGATCCCGTGGGATCCCACCTGACACGTGCTCCCTCTGGCAGGAAAATATTGATGTTTTCCTCGCCTGCCTGCGATTTTCCCACCGGTGCTGCACCCACACAGCAGCGGGTTCGCCCGGGCCGCGTTTGCTCGCTGCCGTATGAAAACACCATCTGGGGCTGTGGCGGAGCTGAGTCAGTCCCCGGGGAATCGCTGCCTCCCCTCCTCCCCGAGGCCGCCCACCGATGCACAGCCGTTCCCCGGGGATGTGGCAGCTGGCTCTGCCCCTGCCCCACTGCTTCATTCCGTGCTCGGGACGCTGGAGGCTCCCGGCCCTCGGACCTTGGATGGGTCCTTTACCCCCCCAGAGAGCCCGAGGGACAGCAACGTCACCCCCTGACCCCCCAGGGCCACCCCAGAACCTTTCTTTGTTCTAATAACTAAAATAGAACCGTGGAATTCCAGGCTGGAACTGGCTGGGAAGGGACCTCAGAGCCCATCCAGGATCATCAGGGGCAGGGACACCTCCCACTGTCCCAGGCTGCTCCCAGCCCCAATGTCCAGCCTGGCCTTGGGCACTGCCAGGGATCCAGGGGCAGCCCCAGCTGCTCTGGGCACCCTGTGCCAGGGCCTGCCCACCCTCCCAGGGAACAATTCCTTCCCAAGATCCCACCCAAATCCCCCCTTTTCCACTTTGAAGCCATTCCCTGTGTCCTGTCCCTCCAGGCCTTGTCCCCAGTCCCTCTCCAGCTCTCCTGGAGCCCCTTTAGGCCCTGCAAGGGTCTCTGAGCTCTCCCTGGAGCCTTCTCCTCTCCAGGTGAACCCCCCCAGCTGTCCCAGCCCGGCTCCATAGGCTGGGATGGTCCCAAGGACAGGCCCCCACCTCCTCCCCCGGGTGAGCCACTGCTGTGACCCAATTCCTCATTAAACCCTGCTTTTGGGGGGGTTTTGGGGGATAATTCCCACACTCTCCATATCTCAGCAGCCACCAAACACAAACCCAGGCTCCACCAGAGCAGCCTAAGAGAGAGCAGGAAATAACAGCAACCACGGATCCCTGAGGGGAGAGGGAAGAGATGGGAGGTGGGAGGAGAGAGTCGAGGTGGGAGAGTCTGCCCAGAGCCCTGGGACTCTCCTGGTGCTGCTCCAGGCTGAGCTTTGTGCTGGGTGCCCAGCCTGGGGCTGGCACAGGCACCCACACGCCTGGGAACGGGCACTGGGAGCTTCACTGGCTCCTGCCCCAGCCTTCACCCACCGAGACTTGGCTCTGCTGCTTTACAAGGAGCTCAATAAATGAGAGGCATTTAAACTCTGCTCTCGGTGTCTTACATTCATTCCTGCTCTGAAAATCTACCAGGAAAGCCAAGCACGAGAGACGATGCATTCTAAATCCTGTAATTTGCACCCAGAAATCCCTGTACATTTCTCTTTGCTGGCTCCCACCTCGGGGGATCCTTACGGTGCTGCTCTGGCTCCTGGGAAGGGCAGAGCTTTGGGAAGGGCAGAGCTTAGGGAGGAGCTGCCAGCACGGAGCCCAGAGGGGTCCCTGGTGCTGCTTTCCCCCGATGGATTTCAAGCAAAGCTGAGGTCACAAAGGACAATCACCCCGCTCTCCATGACACCAGGACGGGATTTACCGAGTCATTCGGGAGGAATTTGGGAATCAAATGGGCTCCCATAGCATCGGCCTGGAGGGTTCAGTCCCGGGGATCACCCCCAGGGATCACCACATCCATCCCTTGAGATCCCACAGAATCTCAGAGCCCTTCAGGCTGGAGAAGCCTCTGAGGCCATCGAGTGCCACCTTTGATCCGTCACCCCCCGTCAGCCAGCCCGGCTGGGAACTCCACACCTCCCTGGGCAGTCCCTTCCAGGGCCTTCAGCCCCAGGAGGTGTCCAGGGAAGGCCTGGACGTGGCACTCGGCGCCCTGGGCTGGGGACAAGGTGGGCATCGGGCACAGCCTGGGCTCGATGGTCCTGGAGGGCTTTTCCAGCCCCAGGGATCC
>VZTA01011744.1:336-75693 GCA_013398855.1 Mohoua ochrocephala
CAACCCACCCTCAGAGCAGGGAGCAGGGTGCCAGCCAAGGGGGGAACTCTGCTCACCAACCCACCCTCAGAGCAGGGAGCGGTGCTGGCTGGAACCAGCATCGCCAGAGCCAGGCCAGACAGGTTTAAAAACACCTCCTGGAGCAGAATGCCTCTGCCAGGAATTCATCCTTTCCTGCTGCCCACTTATTGGAAATGGGCAAGTTGTTTTGCCAGGACCTTATCCATGAAAAACTCCTTTTCCTCACACCTGAAGATGAGCTGAAAGCTTTTACAAAAGCTGTTCATCAAATAACAGAGCAGCTGTGGCTGCCCCTGGATCCCTGGCAGTGTCCAAGGCCAGGCTGGATGGGGCTTGGAGCACCCTGGGACAGTGGAAGGGGTGGCACTGGATGGGCTTTAAGGTCCCTTCCAACCCACTGGATGTTTCTTCCCAGCAGTTCCCGAAGCTCCTGCTTCCCGCTCTTTTACCAGGAGCTGCTCCACAGATGGCCTGCTCCATTTTAATAATGCAGAGCAGCAAAACCCGAGATCCAGGAGGTCTAAATGCAGAACATGAGAGTGCTTTTGCTCCCTGCACAGCAGCCACCGACAAAACGCTCCGAGCGTCTCCTTGAAAGCATTTAAACTCCAGTCACCCACTTGCATAATTTAAACGAGGGTGGATACACAGAAATCCCTCCCTGTTGGGATGCAGCGACTGCAGCAACTCCTGGAGACGCTCAACAGGTTAAAATGATAATAAAGAATGAGAATGCAATGAAAACCCAAGGGGCTGCCCGGCTGCAGCACTCACACACTGAGTCCTTCCCACCCGGAGTTCATTTCCCCGTCCCTGTGCCTCGCTGCTGTGTTTCCATGTCAACAGCAGCAACTGCAGCGTGTCCCCAGAGCTGTGCAGCCTGGCACGAGTGTGCCAGCTGCCCCCTGCCACACACCCAGAGCCCCCAGAGCACACCCAGCCCCACTGCTGGCACGGGGGCACTGCTGGGGGACAGCAACAGCTCTGCCCAGCGCTGCTCCAGGCGCTGCCTGTGTCCTGCAGAGCCAGAGCTGTGCCCAGGGCAGCCAGGGCACGGCTGGCACAGGGGCCAGGGCTCGGCTCAGAGCTCTGCAGACACTGCCAGCCTCACTGCACGTTCCCCTCGACACAGACGCGCCCAAGGAAATTGGAAGGGACCTCAAAGCCCATCCAGTGCCCCCCCTGCCATGGGCAGGGACACCTCCCACTGTCCCAGGCTGCTCCAAGCCCCATCCAACCTGGCCTTGGGCACTGCCAGGGATCCAGGGGCAGCCCCAGCTGCTCTGGGCACCCTGTGCCAGGGCCTCCCCACCCTCACAGGTAGGAATTTCTCCCCAGTATCCCATCTAACCCTGCCCTCCTCCCTCACAGGCCATCCCCCCTTCTCCAATCACCCCGTGCCCCTGTGAAAAATCCCTTCCCAGCCCTCTTGCAACCCCCTTCGGGCAAAGGAAGGGGCCCCAAGATCTCCCCAGAGCCTTCTCTTCTCTCTGGGCAATCTCAGCTCACTCAAAATAGAACCCAACCCCCTCATCACATCCTTCCCTTTTCTCCTCAGGTCCTTTTACAAAATACAAGTTCCTTGCTATTTGACAGCTGATTTGTTGACTCTCAGGCAGCTCGAACAATGCCAGCATATGCAGAGAGGTGAGCAGAGGGAGATAATTGCTGTTCTCTCCCTCCTGCCCACTCTCTGCTCAGCTGAGGCTGCTCGCCCCAGTCCCAGCTCCCCTCAGTGCCCAGCAATCACATCGAACACCAGCCAGAGCAACTGCTCAGACCTGGGCAGGCGCAGCAGAGAAACCAGGGGGGATCTCTGGGGCTGGCAGGCCTGGAACCCTCCCTCAGGCTGCCCCCAAGGCCACGGGGCCCTGCGCAGGAACACCCCCAGCACCCCAAGGGCTCCTCCTGGGCACTCCCTGCATCTCCGGGGAAAGCAAATTCCATTTCCAATGTGATGTTAAGTGTTCCAGGAGCAGAGCATCCTCTAAGCACCCATCCTCATCCTCCACCACTACTGCTTTTTTCTGCAGGGTTATCCCACCCTCAGCATTCCCTTTGGGATCCCGGCCAGGCTTTGGGACCGCCAGGCAAATCCCATGGCCAGTTCCTGGCTCAGAGCTCCCCTCGTGTCACCCGCTGCAACCACAGCACCCAGAGACCCTCGAGCCCACCCTGAGGAGCAGCACGGGGAGCTCCAAGAGGATCAATACCCAAGATCAATACCCTGGCTGCTGAGGGGAGGCTGAACCCGCAGCACCCCGGCAGAGCCACCCCCGGCCTGGCTGTGTCAGATGCTGAGGCTGCCTACACATAAGGAAACTTTTAAATGGCTCTCAAGTTGCAAGATAATTTGTATTCCCCTCTCTTCATACCAACACATTAACCAAATACATTATTTCCATAATGAGGAGATGAACATCTGTGTGGCTTCCCAAAATTTCAAGTGGCAATACTCGAGACAAGTATTCCCTCTTTGGGGACTGAAACATCAGCATTTCAAATAACTGCCATAACTAAAAATATAATTTAAATTCTACGGAGGTCAAAGACAGTTCAGGTGTGGTTTAGATTTCAGGTTTTTTAGATAAAGCAAACCAATTTGATTCCACAAAATTAAGTCACTGCAGTATTGTATTAAATCATTTGCGCTTGGCCCTGTGTAAATGAAGTGCTCGATGCAAACTTTAGCGGGAATGGGAAAGAAAAATCCCTGAAGCAGTGCTGTGCCACTGAAAATCCCTGAAGCAGTGCTGTGCCACTGAAAAGGGCTGTGAGAGAGCTGAAGAGCTCTGGTCAGGCACCCCCATGGCAGCAGAGCAGCCCCAGCTCACACGGCCTCACCTCTTCCCGGCGTTGGCACAACAAACCTGCCCAAAGCCACCAAAAAAACCAACTCAGCCCATCAGATCCGGAATATTTTTCTTTGGAAATTTATGCTACGGGAAGCAGTAATTAAACAGAGAAACAAAAAACCAAACTTGAAAACAAAGATGAGAAGGATTTCTTCGTTACATTTAGGACTCGATCCTTGCAGGTCCCTTCCAGCTCAGGGTATTCTGTGATTTGACAACGGGAGCTGAGGGCTGCTCTGCACAGGTGAACCACTGTGAGCACCCCAGGGAAGAAATCTGCGAGGGAAACAGCAGTGAAAGCCTGGCTTCCCTTCAGGGATCCCCGGGGAGCTCGGGGAGGCGTCGCTGTGGGGAGAAGCCGAGTCTCATGCCCCTGCTGGGAGACGCGGAGCTGCTGGGGCTGTCCCTGCCCAGGCGCCGCGGGTGCTCAGGAGCGGTGTGATGGCCCAACACTGGCTCTAACTCGGCCTCACCACTGCTCACCAGCAATCACACCGTTCCTCTGCCAGCAGCAGTGACCAGCTCGAGGCCCCTCACTCGCCTCACGCTTTTCTCGCCCGTTCCAACACCATCGCCTTTGGAAGGAGGGACGCCCCAGGAGCGGCCACTGCCGAGCCCGGGGAGCCCTCCCACAAGGGTTTCTCGAACTGTCTTCCCCTGCGTTTCCTACATTGCAGCAGTTTGCCTGGCCCTTCTCTATTAAATACCCGCATGATTAATCACCTCATTAACTGTGTGCTAAGGGCAGGAAAGCCACAGGGGCAAAAGCTGTGGCTGGGTGTGCACGGGAGGGCTCAGAGCCAAAGGGAGCGAGAGGTTCCACCAGGGCCGTGTCTGCAGGGACGAGGGAATTCCTTTCAGGGGGACGATGCCCTGTAATGGAAATAAGGCCTGAGCTCCCCTTCCCAGGCCCTTCCCTTCAGCTGCACAGAGCAGCACCTTCCCTGGCCAGCTCCCAGCTCCTCACCACCCTGCACTTAGAGCTGAGACACCAACGGGTTGTGTTTATCCAGCCCCAGCAGGAGACCCAGGCCATCGATCTGTTGACTCCAGCTTCCCCTTCCGAGCAGCCAGCACAGGGGGCTACACGGAGGAGCTTCTCCTAAATCGTCTTCCATCCCTTTGTTGTCATGCAGTCAAGTCAACAGAATGAAAACACGCTCCTGAAGCAGATCTGCAAACCCAGCAGGAGTGAAGTGGGCACTTCTGCATTCATTGTATCATCTTTAAGGAAATTATGTGTATTATTATGTGCATTATTTCCTAAACTATTACTTTCAAAAGCCTATAATCAGTGAAGCATTAACAATACAGACTAGAAGACAAAAACGCAGGGAAACAAACAAGACAAGCCTTTCAAACCTCTGCTCGCTTCCTAAAATTAGCACACTTCTCTTTGTGCCTGAGCCTGCCTCACCCAGAGGCGTCAGTAACACACTCCTGGTGTGCCTGGGGGGTGTGGAGCCCCAGCAGAGAGGGGCTGGAGCCCCTGGGAACTGTCCTGGGATGCGCTGGGTGCCCACGGCGAGAGCCAGGGTGGGAACCAGCAGCTGCTCGGGCACCACAAACACGTGACAGTGGCACAGTGAAAGCGCTCTTGGTGTGTGATGCAGACATTTGCTCTTTGCAAACTCTGCCCCAGCACGGGCACCCATCAGAGCCTCCTGCAGAAGAGGCCTGGGGGTCCCCTGGAGCTGCTGCACGCAGGCAGCAGCTTCCTAAAAATACAATCCTTCCTTTCTGGCTGTAAATACTCTGCCCAAACACATCCAACTGACAGCTCCCGTGTCACATCATCGAGAGGAAAATTGGTCTTGAGAAGATGCGATTCAGGGTATCCCGAAAGTGATGATCCATCTGAAGGGTGATCAATAGCTGTGTGTTCCTCTGGGGATGATCTCTTCCCACACCTCCCTGCGTGTCTCCATGCACTCATCTCCCTCTCTCAGAACACCCACACCATCTCCCGTGTCCTGGAATCACAGCTGAATGGGAAGAGCAGGGGGGAAATGCCAGCGAAGCCCAGGGAGCAGTACCCACACCACAGACCTGGAGACAAGTCCCACACGACGAGGAACAGCTGGATCCCAGCAGAGATCCTGGATTCTGGCAGGGCCAGATCGGCTGGGGGCTGGGAGAGCAGCTCATTTCCTTCCAAGGGGCCCCAGAGAAAGCTCCTAAATCTCTATTTTACAGCAGTTCTTTATGGTCCAATTAGAGCTTCCCACCTCATTTCTGTGCTGGAAGCAGCAGCAGCGCTTGGTTCAAGCCCCACTTGGGAGAGGATTTCTTGTTAATGCCGTGCTGGTTATGGGCTGTGCCTTGCACCGAGCAGTGGCAGATAATTCTCTTTAATGCTCCAAAACCATCACCCCTTCAAACTGTCTCGCAAACCCCAAGCGATCTGCAGGGCCCGAGCCCCACACAGGGGCCAGGGGGTCACTCCAGCAGAATCCCGGAATGGGTGAGCAGGGAGGGAAGGTGTCCTCCTGAGACCCCACCTGCAGCGCTGCCTCCAGCTTTTGCTCCAGCCCTGTGAAGCTCAGCACCTCAATTCCACAGGAATTCTCCTGGCAGGAACAGGCCTTGTTTGCCCAAATCTCCAGCATTTCCAGAGGGATCCCTCTCGGGACACTGGGCACCACCACACCCACATACTCAAGCCAATATTTACCTGCACAACCCTGACCTGGCCCCACTGCTCCCAGCCAGCCTGGAGGGGCCAAGGAAGGACAGACCCCAGGGCTGGAGCCCTTCAGCAGTGTGGGAAGGAAAACGGGTGGGGAGGGGAAGGCCAGGGGATGGATGAGAGGGAATTCAGGGAGGTAACGGGGAGAGTAAGCAAATCTGGGAGTGATGGTGCAAGGGACTGACGGTCCAAGCTACACCTCTTGTGCCTTTTCCCTCGGGACTGGGGTCCCCTCTGGCTTTTGGTGTTCCTGGGCTCTGCTCCAGCCAGGCTGCAGCCCCACAGCCCTGGAGGAACAGACCCCTGCAGCCACATCTTTCCATCCCAGTTCCTCTCTCAAAAGCACATGGCTCACGCCCCAGGGACACAGAAAAAGCAGGAGAACAACAGAGAACTGGAAAAGACCCCGCACCAGGCTGTAAACAAACCACAAAAATCCGAAGTGAAGTGTTTTACAAGTCTTATTACGCAATTTACGCCGGCCTGCTGCTCCCCTCAGGGGGAGGCAGGAAGGAGGGCTGTGGGCAGCACCTCATTGCCAGGGAACATCCCAGGGGGATGCAGGGCAGCGTGACCCTGTTTGGAACACTGGATAAAATCCAGCACTGCCTCTAACACACAGCAAAAAGAACCCTGAGCTCCTTCCCTTTGCCACACTGGGGCTGTGAAGGTAGAACAATTCAGAGCCACTAAACAGGGAGAGAGAATTTCACTCTCAATTTTGCTTAAATCACCACTCTTTCATTGGTTTTTCCCGAGTTCATACCGCCCGAACAAAAAAGGAGCAGACCAGCTCTGGTTGGAAATGAAACAAAAGCAGGATTCACCATCTCTGTGGAAGACAAACAACTGAAAATTCCAGGGCCAGTTTTGTTGGTTTGCAGTGCTTGCAGCTTTTATTTTGTAAAATATCTGAGCACATCCCTGTGCTGGATTTGAGCCATCCCTCAACCTTCAAGCCCAGAGCTTCACAAACTCCAGCCTCAGCCCCATCCACAGCCTCTGGAATTGAGTCATTAATCTGAAATCTTCTTGAATCCCACTATCCAGTTGCATCAATTCTGAACTCAGACAGTAAAGACCCTTTTTTTCCACATCAGCAAAGCTTTTGCCAGACTTTCTAAATGATTAAGATCAAATCTATGTATTACCCTCTGTATTTCTCTTACAGCTGCTCCCCTCTGTGGTTCCATCTCCCTGGGAGCTGGTGTCCATGAGGACGGAGCACACACACACGTGAGAGAGGCAAGGAAGACTCTTTGAAAACAAAAGCACTGGAGACAAACCCAGAGCTCTGGAAGTGCTCAGTCAGTAACGCTGATGGTAACAGCTGTTCCCAGTAACAGAGACTGGGAACCACAGGGAACTACCCAGTGTGGTAAATACTGCACAGGAAAAGGTGCAGGAACAAGAGAAAGGGAGAGCTGAGGAGGTCGTTGTTCACCTGCCTCACAGCTGAGGTTAAAGGGAAAACAATCTCTGGGACTCATGATGAAGCCTGGGAATCTCCTCTCTGCGGAGGAGGGCCCAGCACAGCTCTGCTTTGGAAGAGTTCAGAGCACCAAGAACCAGGACACAACATCCTGCTGCCACAGTTGCTCTATAAATAAATGAATAAATGAATGAATAAATAAATAAATAAATAAATACAATCTGCTTTTTCCCTCTGAAAGCCTCTCCAAGCCTTTCAAGTTCCCTGTACCTGGCTGAGCTGGCAGTGGAGCCTGCTCCCGACTTCCCAAGGAGTGATTCCTCTTTCATGTGCACTTCTCTGGCTCACTGTCTACTGCAATTATGCAAATAAAATGCAACTTTATCCTTTCAGCATAATTACATCAAACACAATCAGGCTATATTAAGACTGACTTAAGATGAATGAATTCAGTTCATCTAATGATTTCCTAAATCCCCCCCATGGGACTGTGGCAAAGAAAATTCTGTCCCAAGAGTGACATCAAGTACCAAGACAAATAACTGTGGATCTGGGGCCTGATCCTGCAAAAAGCCAAACACTTCAGGCCCCTCTGGAGTCAGAGGCTGCTGGGATATTCTCACTGCCAGAAAAACAGGAACATCAGCCGGTACCTACGTGCAGAGGTGTAAAACCACAGAGCACCTGCATTTCTCACCTGTATTTTGAATTGAACTCATGGCTGGGGGTGAAGAATTATTAGGAAAATGTTTTTTTTTTCTGTACAATGAGTGCTTCAGTTTGTGACTTGTGTGCCCGACAGCTCTGCAGACAAAGCCCTGCTAATCCCAAGCGTGCCACGCACCCTTGAACTCGCAGGCACATCCACTTTCAGTGCAGCTGAACGCTCCCTGGCTGATTAGCCAAACATTATTCCCTTTGCTGTGGCAAGAGGCAGCGTCAATATTCAGGGCAAGGCACGGGAGCCGCAGTGCTCTCACTGCTTCCAGCAAGGTTTCTTAGGAATCTGCTTCCAACGTATTCCAAATACTACTTAAGACAGCGATAAAAGGAAAGGAAAAAAAAAGAAGAGATGCTTTTGAGGAGTAAAATAAGGGCAGCCCCCTCATTCACGACTCTAACACAGAGTTCTCACTAAGTCCAGTGGGAGTTGAGCCGGTGCTTTACTGTGGCCCTGACCTGGAGCCTGGGAGCCCCAGGATGCTGCAGGGAAGGGAGCTGGGCTGGGATCTGCTCAAGGCACGGGGCTCCAGTCTGCTCATGCAGTTTGTTTCCTTCCATTGGCAGGGGAAATCAAGGGGCCTCATTTCTTTTATTTTATGCCCTCGTCAAAAGAAATGCGTTGCTGAATTTTGGGAAGCAGATGCTCCTTTCTGGGTGATGAAAAAATGACATTAAAATGTCTAATTCCTTTCTCTGGCTCTCGTGGCCAAATGAAGTTACAACAACAGAAAGGAAAACAGAACAACCTCCAGCAGCCTGAGCACGAGGAAGGCAGTGATCCAGAGGGATCAGGGCCTCCCTGAGCACGGAAACACCAGTGCCTGAGGATTCCTGACTCCTGTGAGTAACAGAGCCACTGGCTGCTCCTCTTGGTGACTGAGACAGAAATGGGATCGGCCTGAAAGGGGAATGTGGGATCCGGAAAACTGCTCCAGTAGCACCGGGATGTGCTCTGCTCCCTTAGCCACCCCTCCACCCCTGTGACAGCAGGAGCAGATGGCACATCCAGATGGCAATTAGGGACGGCTGGATGGGGCTGGGAAGGGCAGGAACCAGCCCGAGCCTTTGGAGTGGGCAGGGAGCAGCCAGGAACCCTCTGCCCTGCACAGGGACACCTCCCTCTGCCTCCCTCCCCCAGGCACAGCACCCACTCCTACCCGAGGCCTTCCCTTCCCAGAAAGTCTCATGGAACACACAGACCCCAAAATGTGTGTCTGCTCCTAAAGGACACCTCCCTTACAGAGATTTGCAGGCAAAATGTCATTTGGGCACCACAGTAATCCCCCAACCTCCGTGGCCACGAGTGCAGAACGCACCCAGCCAGCCTCAGGCAGCTCTCCAACAGAGTCACTGAGTAGGGAGATATTTGCAGGCTCAATAAACACTTTTTTTTTTGCAGAAACACCAAATACACTGATATTTATAACTCTTATTTAACTGGCTTTCTATACCTGAGCTCTTCCACTCTGCTGCCCTCACTCGTTGTGTCCAAAACCCCCTCATGCTTCCCGTGATGGGTTTAACGTGCACCGTAAAAGGAAGATATTTTAAAACAAACAAACGGGGAAAGTTTTTGTTTCTGTGTACTGTTGACAGAATTTTCGTTTCTGTGTCAGAAACCCTCAGGGATGAATACAGACAGTGTGAAAAGCTTATTAAAATATCCTGGTTTTCAGAAACAAACCACTTCATTGTCTGTCAACTTTCTGTATTTACGGAGAAATAACATCCAAGAGTGCCTCGGGGGGTTAAAAATGTAAAAGAATGAAGCAGATGATCTACCTGAAAGGAATAACTGATGAGCAGGGAGTGCAGGCACAGGAAAAATGCAAATATTTGGTTTTCCAGGGAGTGAAGACACCAGAACCCTTTTTAATTGTGGGCAATGTGTTCGAGGACTGTCTGCAGATCCTGCCCAGCCAGGGCCAGCAGAGGAGTTGGGTTTCTCTACTCAGTGCCTGCCCTGGAAACAACTTTCCCTCCATATTCCAGAGAACACAGACTCTGATCGGCCTCTCTGGTGCCCAGAGGAAGCCATGTGGATGCTGAAGCATCTTTACACACAACAGGATTAACAAACTGAGGCGAGATCGGGCAACAAACACTTCAGAGCACAAAGCAAAGTTGAGAAACAAAGGGATTAAGTAAAACAAGCTGCCCAAAATTCACTGTACACATGCATCTGTACAGGTGTGGACATTTCTGAAGCACACAAGCAACATGGAGAGATACAGTGCTTGATGTGAAATAAAAGTTATGCTGAGTTTAAATGGAAACCGCCGATCGAAAAACGAAGTTTTACTCCTTCAGCAGCAAACTTCTCCTCTGCTTCAGAGAGGAGACATAAATTGCCCAAGATCCTCCCTCCCCTGTATGCACATGACAGGTTCAGATCAGTTGGGGTTTTTCTTTTCAGTGCTAAAGTCCTGTCACATCCCCCCAGCTTAATGCAAGCTCTGAAATCAGGCCTCTGACAACCAACTGCTGGCAGCTCCTCAGCTGGGGAAACAGCCTCGAGTTTCCACATGAGCAACACGGACATTTAGGGGGAAATCGGGAGAGGGAGACATATTCCATGGATGGAGACTCTGTCTGTGCACACACATTCACCCCCAAACACTCAGGAGCAGGAAGAGGGGCAGCACAGGCTCTTACCCTCGATGGTGGCTCTCTTGGGCAGGATGGTGATGGCTCCCTCGGCCACGTCCTCCTGCTGCAGCAGCGGGCTCACCTTGGAGCCCCACGTGTCCGAGCCCACCCACAGGAAATGTCCCACCTGATCCGCCCTCTTGGCAGCCGCCAGGATTTGCCTGTGGAAAGGAACATTTGGTTTGCAACGCGATTTTGTTGAACTGTGGAGCTGCTTTAGGAAATGGCGCGTGGCAGTGGCAGAATGGCTGGACTCGAGGAGCTCGGAGGTGCTTTCCAAGCTGATTGACTCCGTGAGGAACAGGAACAGCACATTCCTGAACCCCGCAGAGCTCAGGGGCTTGGGACACTCAGCATCACCAGGGCTCTGAGCAGCCTGGGCCAGGGAAGGATGAAACTGGATGATCTTCAAAGGTCCTTCCCAACCCAAACCATCCCATGATCCATGCAGCACCAAAGGGACTTCTCTTTAAATTCACCCTATATCCCATGACTGAGTTACCAATTCCACTAAAACTTAAGGAGTTTTTTCCATTGACTTTACTGAAACTTTTTCCTAAATTCTTTTTGTCTCATTTTGTGGGACCGAGCCTCTCAGCAACTGATGACTCCATCACAATTTTAAGCTAATTTCAAATTCTGGACCCAGAATACACAAGTGAGCAATGAAATATAAAATATTCTTTGTGTTATTTTATGAGCCCATTCCATGCGGTTTAACCTTGAGCATCCAAGTCACTTTATCACCATTAACTTTCCTTCGCCATAAAATAGACTCTGAATTAATGAATTACACAAAGCAGAATGAGCCAGGAGAGGGGGGCGTGTTCTTAATTCCTCTGAGAGGAAAGGTCAGCTCTGCCATCCAACACGAGTAACCCCAGGCCAGGAAAAGCTCCCAGATCCTGGTCCCCAATCCTGTCCCTCCAGCACGGTCTGGGCACCCCATGAGCCGGGGCAGCAGCAGCAGCCTCGTGCCTGGTGCTTTCCCCACATTCCCAACTCCACATCCCCCCACGGCTCCCCCCAACAGACCTTTCCCTCCCTCACTCAGAGCTTCCTTCACTGGCTCTCCCTTTCCTGCCGAGCCCCAGGGGACGGGTCCCCCCAGCCACCCTTACTTGATGTCCTCGTCGTTGGCGAAGATGACGATGGCCCTGGCGTTGGGGGTCTCCAGCAGCTGCCGGATGATTTTGTCGAAGTCGATGCTCTTGTCCTTGCGGTCCTGGGGGATCTTCAGGGACTGGGCGATGCAGAGCCCACCTGTGCCAGAGAACAAAGGACAAAGGGACCTTCAGAGGAGGAAAAGGAAACGTCAGGGGAGAGCACAGGACAGGCAGTGGGGAATGCACGGCTCGAAGGGGAGCCCGGCAGGGGAGGAACTCTCCCATGGGATCACTGCCCTTCCAGGCACTCCACGGCCGGCTTCCCGAGGGATCCATGCAGCTCCTTCTCTGATACCCAGTCTGCATGGCCGGGGACAGTCAGGGATCACACAGACTGTGCCCAACCCACTGCAGAAAAGCAAAATAAGCAAGGAAATGGGCAGCACAAGGATGAAAAGGAGAGGAATTAAAAAAGGAAACAACAGCAACCTGAGCAAGCTTGAACTGATGAACAAACCCCCAAAACAAGGGACTGAGAGGCAAAAGGTGCTGACAGGGTACTGGGTAGATCTTATCTCAGTGAAGGGCTGAGATGCTTTTTGATTTTGCAACTGGAGGGCTACTGGGGGAAAAGGCTTCCACTGGAATGGCTTATCTGGAATAAGAACAGCCAAAGTTGGGATATTGGCAAAACCCACACTGTTCAAGAAAATCCTTATTCATTCAAGTGCCCACCACCAAACAGGACGGAGAGACCCAAATATTGAAGCCTCAAGGTAAAGTAGGTCTGGGAATGGGACTTCTCACAAACGCCCAGGGAACACAGCAAAGAGCATCAGCACGGTCACAGATACCTGTGGCCAGACCAAAAAATGCCCACTTTTAGCACAGTTCCCACATTACAGTTGTTTAGTTTGTTTTAGAAAAAATAAAGTTACAGAAATCCCATCTCCACTGACATTCTGGTTGTTGCTGGCAGATGAAAACACAACTTTTGCCTTAATTATTTTGTTTCTCAGTAGTAAACACTTTCATCTTTTACGGCATCTTTGATACCAACCTCCTCACCATAGTGCACAGTGTGTTAATTAACAACGTATCAGAGCTCTTAATAAAAACCAGCAGTGGGGATGAGTTAATTAAAAGACAGAGATTCACAGATAGGCTTTAAAACCCAGATTTAAACATCCCGGCAAATGAAGCACTGGAGAAGGTGTTGGTGGGTGAAGAACCTGGAGGAGGAGGAGGCTCAGCTCCGGAGCATCCTCCCCATCCCAGGGCAAAGCAGCCGCGGCAGCACCCGGAGAGAACCACGGGACAGCCGGGAAAGCCAAACTCCTGCTCGGAAATGGTGAAATCCGGCTCTCAGGCGCATCCCTGAGCCCCTCACAAAGCAGGTCAGGCTCGTTGTCCCTGATTTCTGACCGAGAGGAGCTGAGCTGCAGAGGCTGCCTGAAGGCAAGGGAGCTCTGCTGGACCGGCTGCTCCAAACACTCAGAGGGAAAACAATTGTTTCAGTGGGAAGAAAGAAAACAGAGAAAAGGAAAGGCTGGGAAAGAATGAAGGAGAATAATAACCCCCAAGTTTTCCTCTGACTCACACAAAACATTTCATTTTGTTTCGCAATTATCACGACCTGGGCTTTCTGCAGCCTTTTTTTCCCCCTTTAAAAGCAAACAATACTGAGTTTTAAAAATAAACTTCATTTTAAATGAAGATCAAAAGTCTCACTGCCAGCGAGTTCAAAAAACCTGAACAGTTTTAAATGCTCTTTCTATTTTCCCCAGTCAAAATTATATGGAATGAACCCAAGCCCACGAGCAGCGCTCTCCAGCTTTCCCAAAGCGTCCCACTTGGCAGAGATTATGCTGCGTAAAAGCACAACCCCCAGCCAGCCCTGGTCCTGAGCATCCCGAGCACTGTCCCTGCCCATGGCAGGGGTGGCACTGGATGGGCTTTAAGGTCCCTCCCCACCCAACCCCTTCTACCAACCCCGTGATTCTGATAAACAACCACCCCCGGTGTGCAGAGAGGCAGGAACAAAAGGGTCTCTCACCCACACCCAGGACAGTGACAGCTCTGCAGATGAGAGTCTATCTACATTAAAGAGTCTGTGAACCCGGGGGGGGGAAAGAACAACCCTCCCGGACCAGGTGACACCCTGTTGTTGCAAAACTATAATTAAAAAAAAAATAAAATTATTTCGTATTAAGTAAATGTGACCAGCATGATGGAAGTGCTTGGGAAAGGGGCTGGAATGGCTGGAAGGCTGCTGGCTCTGCAGCCACCCTGGAGCAATTACACCCATTGTGTGGGTCACTCAGCCAGGGCCCGCATGGAGAAGCCAAAGCTCCCATTGTTGTGGATAATGGTCACAGCTGAACGGAGCAGCCTTGGACAGAGCCACAGCTGTGGCCGGGCTTCCACAGCCAGCAAAAACCCTCTAACGCAGCATATGCTGCCAAGGCTGTAATTTCCAGGGGCTTTTGAAAGGAAAGAGGAGCCAGGGTGGGGAAAGGAAACAGTCTGGAATTGGAGAGGGCAGGTCTCAGACCCTGCTTGTGACAGTTTTCCACTCCCTTTGGGAGGTCAGCTCCTGCTTTCCCTGCTGTCCAGTGGGGAGGGCGAAAACCAGAGCTCTGTTTTAAGCTGCCCACCTGGGAAGGGTGCCCCGGGCAGACCCCGTGGGCTCAGCCCCTCGGGATGGGGAGCTGCTGTCAATCCAGGGAGTGGGAGAGCTTTCCCAAAAGCAGCAGATCACCTGGAACCCTGCTAGCCTTGGCACCACCTCTGGTCCAAGGAACTGTGGATAAATGGTAAGGAGGAATTATGGATAAATGGCAAATATCAGTGTGCCTTTTGCCATCCCTCAGCAGGCAGAGTGCCCAGGGAATTGGGTGTTTATTGTCCAAAAGGCACAACGGACTAAGTTCAGCTTTCACATCCTCACCCCGCATCCCATTACAGCAGGAAACGTGCACAGTTATTGAAACTGTCAGGTGAATTCACAGCGCTGCCGAGGGAAAAACCTCCGAGGGAATTAAGTGGTAAAAACATGAAAGTTGCAAATTCAGGATCCTGTCACAGGATTCCTGCAGTAATTCATTGCCCCTGGTGGCCTGGAGAAGTGACAAATGCTCTAAGCAGCACAAAGTGCCGTGGCAATGGATGAGAGCCTGGGAGCCAAAGACACCCTGGGACTGAGCGGGGGCTGCTCGGACATGTCCAGAGAAGCTGTGGCTGCCCCTGGATCCCTGGCAGTGTCCAAGGCCAGGCTGGACGGGGCTTGGAGCACCCTGGGACAGTGGAAGGTGTCCCTGCCCATGGCAGGGGGTGTGGAACAAGATGATCCTTAAGGTGCCTCCCAAGCCAAACCATTATAGGATTTCGTGATCCCATGAATTTGCAGATCCCACACCACGAAGTATCCAACACGCTCGTGTTGCTGGGATAAAGGGTGGATACACAGAGCCCATCCACCCCCTGTGGAGTGAGATCCAACAGCACAAGCCCTCTGAAGGACGAGCACGTGATGATTGTTTCCCTGGGGATCCCAGTCCCCTGTCAGAGCCGTGGCCGGAGGTCAGGCCCCACCGCAGGACGCTCCAGCTCCCGCAGCCGGGGGCAGGCAGGGACCAAACCAGCAGGGGCTGGGGACACGACAGAGCCTGAACAATGCCCTGGCTGCTCCTGTCACCCCTGGCAGCCCCTGAGCCGTGCCTGTGACAGGCAGAGCCCCGGAGAACTCTCACAGCAGCCACCATGACATTGGCCAGGGCGCTGAACACCCAGCGCCGGTGTTTAGGGGGATCATGGACCTGGGAATCAAAGAGCTGCTCCAGTAGCCATGGATACCCCTGATTATGTGCTATTTGGATTCTGCTACAACACTAAGTACATTATTCTGCTTCCCTGAAATTCTCCAGGAGCTGTTTTTCTTATCACCACTTAATTGGATTATCAGGTAGCAAAAGAGACAATTTAACACTTTTTCAGCTGATTTATCTGCAGAGATCCTCTTTTGGGGGGAATCACTTTTAGCAACACTGAAAACATCACGTCACGAAGTTATGTTGGTGCTGATGATCATTAAAAGGAACTCTCAATTAATTTGATTAATACGTTCCTTTAAAATTAGCAGCTGCCAAGAGCTGCCTCCTGGATGTTTATCAGAGTTATGGGAACAACAGACAAAGCCCCTGGCACAGCTCGGCTGCTCCTCCACTGGCAGCGATTCCAGGAGCTTCCTCACTGCACACCAGCACAGAAAACACCCCAAAATGAAGATTTCAAGGATGGTTTGGTGGGAAGGGTGAGAAAAGCTCAGGTTAAGTACAGATGGTACCTGGGCTTTTTAATGTAAACAATAAAAATAAAAAGTCTTCAAGTGCAGGAGAGTTGTGATCCCTTGCAAAGACCCTGCCAGGGAGCTGCTGTGGCCCCACGATGCTCCACCAAGCAGGAGCCCCCCCACTCAAGGGGAAACGAATCAGTCAAACACTTTCACTGAAGTTTGGGAGAGCCAAAGGAGAGGAATTAACTGGGGAAGAAACGAAACAAACCTCAAAGGCTCACAGTAGGCCTGTGCATTTCATTGTACATTTTCTATATCGCCGCTGGGTTCTGGCATTTCCTGCCATACCCTGCACATGCAATTTATGAGCTGCACTGAATCTGACTTGTGAACCTCCTGTGTTCTGAACAGGACAAGACAAGAAACCAGTGGCAGTAACACTGGAGACTGAGTTTAAAGAAGTCAGGATGCTCCCCAGGTGAAAACTTCAACACCACAATTGAGGAGACTTCCCTGATAAAGCAGAATCACATCCCAAAGAACCAGAATGACAAAAGATCATTTTATAGTCCTGGAATACAGCTGGGGCTGCCAGCTTGCACCAAACTCCTCAGCAGGGACAGAGTTGTTCAAACAACTCCAAATCCTCAAAGCCCAGAGGCTGGAAATCGATCTGCGATTCCCACGCGGCTCTGCAGCAGCAGCCACGTCCCAGGGAGGGGTTTAGGGCCAAGCTTTGGTTTATGTTCAACTGAAAACCAGAATAAACCCCTCAACGTCCACGTTCCAGGACCTGCCTTCAGCCTCACACAGGAAACAATCAGATCTTCAGGAAGTTAAACAAGTGCAGGAAAACTTCCAGCCCCATTCACGGTAAAACAAGTGAGCAGAGTAAATCCCGGCCTGGATGCCCAATATTGCCCTGTCCCATCATGGGACAAGCTGCCACCAGCGTGGAAGCTCACCAGGGGCTGGGCTGAGCCCATCAGAACACTCCCAACACAAGATCCCAGGGATTTATCCACAAACTCCAGTCCATCTCCCTGGAGAGGCTGGGATGCAGAGCCCAGGAGATGCCCAGGGAGATCTGCCCCAGCACCAGCCCTGCCCGAGGCGCTCCAAAGGAATTTCAGTCTCTGGAAACGAGCTGAGGGACAGGAAAGCTCCTGCCATTCCATGCAGCAGAAACGGAAATAAATGGATTTATCCTGCCCCCCAATTAAACCAGATCAAGGCATATTCACAGAGAGCTGGGTGGATTTCATCCTGCTGCCCTCCACCCACCACACACAGGTCAGGGAAATGGAACATCCTGGGCATGGAGCTACCACACTGCAAGGGAAAAAATAAATGGAGAGGCCAAATCAGCACAGAATATGCAGAATCCTCAAGAAAAAGGAACTTCACGTTAAAAAAAAAAAGGCTTATAGAGAGATCCAGAAATGCCAGCTGGGCCCTTGTGTCCTAAATCAAAGTCCTAATGAGGCTCTGGATTGGACGGTTGTTCCTTTACTTGAACAATTAATATCCTACTCCCCAGGAATCCTCACTCTCCTGCCTGCCAAGAGCTACAAAGTCCTTGCTTATGGCAGTAAAAGAAGTTTACAACTGCCCTGATCTGCAGATGGGCTCGAATTTAAATTACATCTCCATGGCACGGTAATTCAATTGTAAAAATGGAAAGTGCACCAATAATAAAATTACATTAAAACATGGAATGACAACAATTTATCCAAGGAAAAGGATCCCTGTGGATACCCAACAGCTTTTACTTAGAAACTTTCTACACATGAAGAAGCTACTGAACCACTTGGAAATTTTATTTTCACTAATCTTGTTTATTGTTTCATTTTTTCACATTAGCCCTCATCATAAGCCAACAGCAGAACACCTAAACTAATATGGAAGACTAATATTTCTAGTATGTTATTCATTAATGCTTAATTCCATTGTGTCAGACCTTTGCTGCCTATTTAATGACATTCCCGGTGTGTTTTATCACCTCAAAATTGTCCTTTATTATGGCAGTTAAACTCCAGTAATATACAAAAACTTAAGACTCTCCTTGGGAACACTAAATTAAATTACAAGAATGGTGTGAGACCATGTTGAAAGATGTAGGAAAGCTCTGTTTGTGAGACAGAAGAGAAGGAAAATGAGGATGTGCTGCAGGACCAAGCGCTGCCTGCGCCCGGGAACCACGAGTGAGAACAGCCCCAGCCCAGGGCTTGGCTGGAGAAGGGACTGGGATTTATTGGCTTCCCAAAATCTGATACAAAACGTGCACTGGGGCCACGCGGTGCAACCATGTAGAAAAAAGCAACATAAAACAGAACTTCTGCTCCTGCTTCAAACATTTAAATCACTTTTGTTGTTAGAGCTCCATGCCAGGAGTGCTGCCATGGCATGGCCTGGAGCAGAGCCCAACTCAGCCCCTGCTCAGAGGGGCTCTGAGCTCCACCTAACAATGAAATGTTACCCACTGGACAGGAGATTGGGTTGCAGGGAATCAAGAAGAAAACCCCTACATTGATAAACCATTCCCTGTTTTCTTTGACAGACCCAGAACAGGAAGCTCCTCAGCTGAACCACCTTATTTATGCTTTGAATCTTGTCATTCAGCTGTTTCTGACCGCAAAGGGAAAGGAGAGACCCCAGATTCAGACAGCTGGATTAAGGTGAAGGGTGGAACTGGAGAGCTGTGGGATCCTGTGAGATCCCGATCCTGGGGGCACCTGCTGAGCCATGGGATGCACCACCCCAGGGGGGCAAAACGCTTTGTCTGACCTCAAACAGCACAAACCCCAAATAATGCAAGGATAAAACAGAATCACAGAGTTGGCCAGGTTGGAGCAGACCTCCAAGAGCCAGCTGGGAACCCAGCACCACCCCCGTGGGCCCCGCTAAGCCTCAGCCCTGTCCTTGCAGAGCCGGCTCTGAGCCTGAGCGCAGCTCTACAGCATCCTGAGCAAAAATAGCCCAGGCAGTGTCAGAACGCTCCCCGAGACACATTTGCTGCGGGAACAGCCGTGGGCGGTGCGAGCTCCGGCTGGGGGAGAGACAGAAACAAAGCGCCCAAAATACCCCAGTTACAGCAAACCTCCAGCCCAGCCGTGGCACCAGCAGGACTGGGCTCCAGCACAACACCAGCTGAGCGAGCCAGGCCTGCAGCTGCTCCAGAAATCCTCAAAACTGGCAATAAACTGAAATTCCGCAGGAGAAGCGCGGGAGGCAGCCCCTGCTGGTGCCCTCGGAATACCCTGGAGGAGCCCCTGCCCAACCCAGCACCGAGGGGACAAATTCCTGGAGCACCACCAGTGGCACCTGATGTCCCAACCTCAGGAGAGGGAACCCCAGAGAGGCTGGTCCTGAAATGAAATGAGTACAGTGTGAAACAGGTTGGATTCCAGGGAATCGACAAAGAAACAAACAGGGAAAACATTCCCTGCTTTTCTGTAAATAAATGCTGTGATTAAGGCAGAATCACAGAATTGCTGGAAAAGATCTTCAAGGTCATCGAGTCCGACTCTTCCCCCAGCCCTGCCAAGGCCACCACTGCCCCACGTCCCCAAGTGCCACATCCACACGGCTTTTAAATCCCCCCAGGGATGGATAACACTTTCAGGGAAGAAATTCCTGCTGGTGTCCAACCTGAGCCTCCCCTGGCCCAGCCTGAGGCCAGTCCCTCTCCTCCTGTCCCTGTTCCCTGCGAGCAGAGCCCGACCCCCCCCGGCTGCCCCCTCCTGTCAGGGACTTGTGCAGAGCCACAAGGGCCCCCCTGAGCCTCCTTTGCTCCAGGCTGAGCCCCTTTCCCAGCTCCCTCAGCCGCTCCTGGGGCTCCAGCCCCTTCCCAGCTCTGTGAGCTGCCCTGGCTCCATGCAGGAAGCAATTTCCTGCCTCCTCCGCACACGGATCCAGAGCCGGGTCTGTTGGTGGGAGCTGCCTCGCGGAGCTCCGCTCTGTAATTTAGGGAGCTGCTCAGTGCTGGGCTGTTCCTGCAGGGATATTTCCCCCCCAGCACTAATGATGCCACCTCTGGATAATGAATCATTATAAACTGCAAGCACAAAATGGTCTCTAATGATGAAGCTTTCCTAACTCGGGTTTGGAGTGTTCCCGTGGTCCCAGTCGGTTTTTCCTCGGAGCAGGAACACGGCATTTCAGCCTGCTCCGGGATAATGGCATTGCTGTGGCTGGTATGTGTCTGTCAGGGCAAGCAAAGACTTGTCACTTCTTCAAAGAGTGACAAATCCAGAGAGCAGCGAGGACACCACGAGACATCTCAGTGGGAAGGGAGGGAGGAGGAGTGATCTCTGATATGTAATTTTGGAAGGAAACATGTTTCCTGGTTTTTCCACCCAAGACGAGACCAGCACTTACAGCATGACAAAATTCTTTCATGAGCCCAGTGCCAGGCTTACAGAAGCTCTGCAACAGATCAGGGACGTGGCACAAGGCCCACAGGGTAAGGGTCAAAACAGGGTTGAAGAGATGAACCCCAGAGTGAACTTCTATAACCAGACCCACCGGTCCCCATCCCTCCGAGTGGTCCCTGGGTCAGGTCTGCAGGTGCCAGCTGGGATGGCTGAGATACCAAACCAGTGTTTTGTTAGGTCCCACCTGGGTTTCAGATCAGTCCTCCCTCGCTGCAGCACATTCTCCCTCCAGATTCACGCCCAAGGTCATTGCTGGGAGCTCGTACAGTGACCACTGTTCTTCCGGGACTCAAAATGGACACATTCAGCAAAGCTGGGAATTATTTAAACAGGTTCCGTCCCCAGCCCTTGGACAGGGAAATGGAAAATAGAAACAGAACTCTAATTCCTTGGTCTTGTCGTTCTCATAATCCCCATCTCCTTCACACTGGAGTAATGTTCTTAATGTACTCGACTGAGCCTTAATGACCCTCTCTCAAATGAGTACTAAAAATGCAATATAGTTCAATAAAACCACTCTTGCAGCCTGGCAGAACCCACCCCCTGCACTGCCTGGGCATGAGCCACTCGATTTAATGGAGCTCTGCCACAGGAGGTTGTAAAAGGCACAGGAGTTAGGAGCAAGCTCTGGGAAGGCGGTCCAGGATTCATCCCAGCAGTGCCTTATCTCATGGAAAATGACCGTGGCAGGTCCCAGTCAGACACCACCACTCAGCTGGGGACTCTGGGGACAGGGACTGAGAGAGGGGCCTCGGCCAGGGGACACTCAGTCACACCCCAGGCCAGGCTGGATGGGGCTTGGAGCAGCCTGGTCCAGTGCAAGTGTCCCTGCAAGTGTCCCTGCCCAGAGCAGGGGTGGAACTGGACGGGCTTTAAGGTCTCTTCCAGCCCCACTCCCCGGCCACACGTTCACTTCTCCCAGGAACCCCGGAGAAGAGATGGAATATGGATATTCCTGCGTGACCTCGGCACAAAGCTCTTCACTGACTGCTTTCCAAAGAGCCTTTCCAATGAACAGCCCATTAAACACGGAGTGATTCTCTTAATTTGACGCCGGACTTGAGAGACCTATGAAATACCTGCCAATATTCGGAGTGCCCAAAGTGTTTAACCGAACAGAGATTCCTGCAGGATCCCTCCAGGAAAGCCCACACCGCCCTAAAAGCTTCCAAAAACATCATCAATCTTTAAAGCCTCCATTTGCCTTGATGCTGCAGCCCTGAGTTTATGAACTGGGCACCCAGACCTGTGACAGTGTAGGAGAGGCTGCACTGTGTTACACCAAGAATAAACCCAAGGAAATTCACTGTACAGCAAGAACTGTGGAGAGTCAAAATATTAATGGATCAGAAATGAGGTCACAGCCTCAAATCAATCAATCAATCAATCAATCAATATTTAAACAATCTCTATGCTGCAAAGAAGTTTTATCACTACTTTTTTTGCAGAATCTTGATAGGGCAAGGCAGCACCAGGAAATCTGGGATTCAGAAGACGAAAGAAAGATGCCAACAAAAGGATAAGGAAGAATTAATGTGCTGAATGTGCCCCTTTCCCTTACTGTGGGGCACTCCTCACATTAGCCTAGCCTTCATTAAATCTCCTTCTGTTATTTGCAGATCAAATTTCCCACTGTCCCCCCTGCATCCCTGGCATGCACCTGCAGCTGCCCCGCTGTGCAGCCTTTATCCCAGGGCATCATCACATCCCACGGGAACTGGAGAGACCGAGAGCTCCACTCCAGAGCTGCCAACGTCCACGTGCAGCTGATGGCAATGCAGAGGGATTGCTGCCTGCCCTGTAAATCCCTGGGCTGCAGGACGGGGCTCCCCCACAGAAATGTCCCTGCCAGACTCCGCTGCTCCGAGGGCCTCGTCCCACCGGGACCGGCCTTGGAAGCTGCAGCTCTTTCAATCTGGAACGAGTGATAAGGGCCAACACATTTTCTCTTAAAAGGAGTCTGACTTGTATGGAGGAATTTAAATGATGTTCTGAGTATTACATAAATGAAAAGTAATTAAATCAATGTAACTTCTAAGAAAACAGATGTTAACTGTTATTTCACATAAGACATCCACTTCCTTTATCTTTAATTCATTTTGTGGTCGGAAAAGATGACCAAAGTTATCTTTACTTTGCAAAAAACTATTGCGACGTGAGTGGGGGAAATTAACACTTTGATTAACACTTTTAATATTTGAAATTAATTTCAAAGCTTGGTCTCAGTTTCCAAGGTTTGTATTAATCATTTCTCCCAATATTACGGCATATTGAAAGAACTTGATTAGATTGAGTCCAAACCAGTGAGTGAAGAGACAGCTCCACCGCCACTGATTAAATTCCTCTCTGGCATTCCATGTCAGGGAACTTGCACTGCGGAGGAGCTGCTTTGCTACCACCTCTCTTTTAACAGAAAACGTGGAATTTTCAACGCAAAATTCTCTTTCTCAGAGCTCGCACACAGAGCAGTTCATTCCAGGGCTCGGATCTGGGGTTGGGACACCCACAGAGCTCTGGCAAACCATGGCTGGTTGGGAACTCTGTCAACTCGCAGAATCATGGAATGGTTTAGGCTGGAAAAATGCCCTTAGATCAGAATCCAGCAATTCCCACAGCGCTGCCAAGGCCACCACCGCCCCGTGTCCCCAAGTGCCACATCCACACGGCTTTTAAATCCCCTCAGGGACAGGGACTCCACCACTGGACAACCCTTTCCATGAAGGAATTTTCCCCAATATCCACCCTGAACCTCCCCTGGCCCAGCCTGAGGCCGTTCCCTCTCCTCCTGTCCCTGTTCCCTGGGAGCAGAGCCCGACCCCCCCCGGCTGCCCCCTCCTGTCAGGGACTTGTGCAGAGCCACAAGGTCCCCCCTGAGCCTCCTTTGCTCCAGGCTGAGCCCCTTTCCCAGCTCCCTCAGCCGCTCCTGGGGCTCCAGCCCCTTCCCCAGCTCCGTTCCCTTCCCTGGACAAATCCCTGTTTCACCCCACAGAGCTGTGTCCAGCACACTCTGGGCGTGGAACAGACCCTGCATCCGCAGGGGAACTCTCCTGAAAAAGCACCTTTATTTACAAGTCATGAAGTTGACTTTTGCCCTTCCGGATGCCTCTCTCAGAGCAAAGCAATGTTCCCTGCATAAAAATAAAGGATAAAAGAAGAATATCCACAAAATTCCAGCGAGTCTCGTTTAATCCACTTGCTCTCATTTGTTCTGCAAACTTCTTATTTTGGGGAAATAAATGTTTTTAATTAAGTTGACTGCACAGCTGCTGAAGCAAGAGCTGACTGTCAAAGCTTTGGAGCAGTCCCTGCACATCCGCCCCGATAGCTTCGCTGTGTGGTGATAAAGCAATTTGTTGAGTCATGCTCTTTTCCCTCTCTCCAATCTTGATTCCCCAGACAGTGTCAGTTCTCCATTTGTTAATCCATATTTAATTTTTATATCACAAAACATCGTGGCTTTAAAGATAAGCTTTTAAAGCGCCCTCCTACACAGTCTCTCTTGCCATCTCCCGGGATATTGCTGATAACAAGCAAGAATCAGACGCTTCAAATATTAATGAAGGAGCTGCTGCTGGAAACCGGGAAGTTCGAGGCCAGGTGATGATTGTGTGGAGATGGGATGTGAAGTGAAACCCGGGGAGAAGCAAGGCTGAGGATAAAAGAGCACTGAAGGAAGGCAGCAGCAGGCCAGTGTCGGATCAGGATCCGGGAAAATGCCGCTTCCCAAAGCCAGGGAGCAGGGAAGGAGCTCTCCCAGGTGGGGGCGAGAACCCCGTGGCACAGGGGAAGGAAGGTCCCCAGATTCCTCCATTCTGGGAACACAGAAAATGGACAAAAACCCCACCAAGCTGTTGGTTTCTCTCCCCTGGAGAGTCCTTGGGACACGCAATGGACAGCACAAACCCTCCCAGCAGCAGCCGCCCCACCGAAACCCAGGCACTGGTTAAAACCCCTGGGAAACATCACGGAGCCACTGACCTGCTTTGGTTTCCAGTGAAATGCCACTGGGATGGGAATTCCCAACCACCCCAAATCAGGGCTGGAAGCTGCTGTCCCCTGGAGCCCCAGGGCTGTCCCAAACCCCACCAGGGGAGAGTGGGGAAGGCACCGGGTGACACCGGGGCCGCCCCACCCCTGCACTGGTGCAGCACCGTTTCCAGCACCCCTGGAATTCCCAAAGGACAACACAGCCCTCCACACACGGAGAATCCTGTTTTTCTATGTTTTCAAAGACACAAAGCCACGGAGGAGCCCTGCTCCCTTCCCAGCGCCTCAGTAAAGATTTAAAATGTAAACTTGATTTCTGTTACACTGGGAAAAGAGTGCTATTAAAACTGAAGTTACTTTGATGATAAATTTTAATTAGTACTATCCACAAAATGCTAAAATAATCTGATGGAGGAGGCAAATTCCAGCTGAAACAGCAGAACATGTAAATCCTCTGCCTGATTTACAGATCTTGGAAGCAAATCTGGAGCAGTTCCCTCAGCCTTCCATGCAATATTTTTTATTTTTCTCTAGAAAAGTTACACTGCCAAGGAGACATCTCTTTTTTTGGTAGATCCTTGTTAATTACTAGCATGGAACAGTCCTACTAATTGAGCAGCCAGCCAACACACCAACTTAGAGATGCACAGTTTGCTGCAATCTGAGCTACAGCGTGCAAAAATGAACGGATTCTTCTTTAAAAAGAAATAAAAGCATTTCACCAATGGTTGAAAGAGAAATGGAAACACTTTTTACCTACCAAAATATGGAGTTCACTGTTCTGTTTCCCCTGCCACAGCTGAAGGCATCACTAACACCTAAAACAGAGCAGAGAGCTGCACTTGCACATTAAATGTCTACAGACAGGTGCAGAGATAGTGCAGGTTACATCATCTCCTCACAGAGCGCATTCCAGAGCAAGCACAGAACTCCAGCCCACGCAAAATCTCCTTTCCACACCAAATAAATAAACGTGGGGCACACATGTACTGGGGAGAAGGGGAACAGAACCCTCGGGGCAGCTGGGCATGGGGCACTCGGGGCTGAGTCCTCACAGATGTCAGTGACTGTTTTGGCACAAGCCCAAAGAGAAGATGCAGGAACAAAACCAAGGATGAATTCGGAAGTGGGAGGAAGAAAACGAGAACATCTCTTTTACCACAGCTCCAGTCCCGCTGCCCGCAGGTACCCAGGGATGCCGAAACGCTGCCTGGTTGCACCTGCCCTGAGCAAACCCCTCACGCTGCTCTGTGGGCTCAACAAATTCCCTAAACCAGCTCTGCCTTCGGAATGGGTCTGAGGTTCACTCACATAACCAGAGTTCCAAAGCAGGGGATGCGGTGTCTGCTTCAAACCAGCAGATTGATTCACTGATACATTGCTTTTTCAAGCAGGCACTCAGAACAGCTTGAAATTTCTGCTGCAACTGGGTAGGGGAAGAAACTAAACTCGAGAGGAAAAACTAAACCAGAGAGGAAAAAATAACTAGAGGAAAAAATAACTAGAGAAAAAAATCTAAACCAGAGAGGAAAAATGAAACTAGATAGGAAAAACTAAACTAAGAGAGGAAAGAAGACAAAGTGCGAGCGTGACATCCAGGGGCACAAATGCACAAACAAGACTTGCCTGAGGCTGTAACTCTGCTCTGAAGTTGGCCAGGCAAAACCACATCCTGATCAATACTTTTGGAGACAGATTATATCTCATTAGGATCTCCTGCTTCATTTGCTGCTTTCCGTACCATTCCTCCCAACAACCCCCAATCCTCAGCCAATGAGATCTGCCTTCTCCAAGAGTAATGCCCAAAGAATTTTCCCAGGATCAAGCTGGACGCAGTGGAGTGCTGCTGCAGACTGCAGCAGAACGTGGCTCTCTCCATCCCCGTTGTGCTTTAAGGACTCCTGGGCTCCCCGGGGCTGCCCAGGGCCTGGCTCTGTCGGGGCAGCAGCGACTGGGAAACGAAATTCCCAAAGAACACCACTCGGAGCCATCCCCCCGTGCTCCTCTCACTGAGCTGCACCTGCTCACACAGGAGCCGTCACACAGAGCTCTCTGCTGCCTGCCCTTTCTGAACAGCTCCACAAAGCAGCTCCCGAGCTCCCTGAGAGGGATGTCTGACAAAACCACCCCCGAAATCTTCGGGAGGAGCCACGTGGAACCTCTGCCGCCACTCTCTGTGCTCCCTGCTCTAACCCAGTGGAGGAGCTTCTGGAAAACCACCTGCAGTGGGCTGCTGGGTGAGAACAAAGCTGGGTGCACAAGGGAGAGCTGAGCGCTCACCAAGCCACTCCTGTTCCTGGGGAAATGCAAGGAAGGAAGGATAATTCATCCTGCCAGGGGCTGCTCCTCGTTGTCAAGTCAGAACTCACTGCTACACGGTGTTTGCCACATTCCTGCACCCAGAAGAAATAATTTCCTCGGAAAAAAAAAAGTAAAAGCTTTAAAAAAAGAAAAGATAAATTCCTTAGAATAAGTAAAAAGCAAAATCCCCACCCACTGCAGCGCTCAGGCTCCAGACCAGCTCTGTGCCTGAGTCGTCCCGAATCACTTGCAGTTTATCATGAGACAGTCAGAGGTGAAAAGGTTGAGTTCGGTGGCAGCAACTTCCAAATTCTAGTGGCTGTATCTGGATTCTTGCCTGCCAGCTGGAATAGGAGCTAAAGTGAAATTACCCTCCTGCTAACAGCTGGAAACAACTCCCAGGAGTCAGCCCCGTGCCCCTGGAACGCTTTGACGGGTTAAATTCCCAGAGATTTTACTGCGGACGGCCACTTGTGCCTCCTTATTTCATGGGAGGATTTCATCTTGGCTGCAGCGTATTTTCTGCAGACAAATTTTCTCTCTAGCCTTTTTGTCCTTTATTTGACAGAAGCAGAACTCAAACTTAAATAGCAAAATACCCATAATTTTGTATCGAGGTTCTCCAATCATCTTAAAAGTGGCGGTTGATGCAGCCAGTTCAAACCCTGTCTGGACAGAAGATGTGCTGGAAATATAATTCAGGGATCTCCTGTTTCCATGGTAAATTAGGATGAACAACAATGAAATCAGGAGAGACAAATCTGGGAAAAAACCAGGTTATGGAAAAAGGAACAAGAAGTGTTCCCAAATTAGGCTCATTAAGCTGTGGATGTGTGTAACAACAATTAAATCTCTGCAGTGGGGCAGGGAGAGGGGGCCTGGATGGTCCCATCCTTCTGTGGCACGTGGAGCTGGTGCCGACCCAGAGCAGAGGCTCCTGCTCCCTGGGGAGCTCGGGACACCAACTGTGCTCCTCATTATCTGCTTATAAATCACGGAATTACAGCTCGAAACTTCCAGATTCCTCAAACTCATCCTCAAACCCAGCACTTGGGTGGGAACTGAGACCACAGGGCAGCGTCACCTGGGAGATCATAAATGATATGGTTTGGTGGCATGGCAGTACTCGGTCTAAGGCTGGACTTGATGGTCTTCTCCCACCTCAATGATTCTGTGGTTCTATATGAGCTCAATTTTCAAGAAGACACCTTCATGTCAGCCAGCTTGTGGAGAAGTCTGCCAGACATGGAGAGCAAGAGAAGAAAACTTTTCTAATCAAGGCCGTGATCAATCCCTTCGTCCCTTCACTTTTCCAGACACAGTTATTGAGCTGCCTTGACAGAAACTGTCTCCACTAGAGATAATTTTGGGAAGATTTCCGAGATTACAGGAATCCAGCTCTGGTCACAGTCCAGTGTTTGGAGCTGTGGTCAGCGGAGGCAGGCGAGGCTCACGGGCTGCTCCCTGAGGGGACAGTGCCAGGAGCACCTCCCAGGCCACAGAGGCTCTGGCACACACATCAATCACCTTGCTCAGGCCATTTCAGGCTGGAAACTGCAAACATTCGGGCAGCCACTGCATTCACCATACATTTTATAATTACCCCTCACCCTACAAACTCAGGCAGCTGGGTTTTGTCAGGTGAGTGCACTCCAGGAGTCACCTCGTGCCCTCAGCACCCGCAGGGCTCCAGGACCACCCCTGGCTCACAGAGCAGCAGCACTTGAGCTTTACAGCCCCAGCAGGCACATAAAAGGTTTACACCAATAAAAGCTTTGCACCGCTCTGCAGGAACCTGGGGCTCGTCAGAAACCTCTCCCTGAAGTCCTGCTGCATGATGATGACACAGGGTAAAGCTTGGAGCAGTTAAAAATTCTGCCTGTAAATGAACGCTGCAGCCCTTGAGAGGGAGGTCCCGAGCTCTGCAGGCAGCAAGGACAGCCAGGCCGGGACAGGTAAGGCAGACCCACATTTAGGGCACACGGAACAGATGGTGTTTCACTAACTGCCGCTTGATGGAAGTTTTCAGCCACTCCAAGAACTGTTTTTGCCAAAATCCAAATAAAACGTAAGACACAATAATCGGGACAAAGGATGATGAGGCCACAGGCAGCATTCAAATGTGGTGAATCCAAACGGATTTAATCTGTTCATTAACACAAAAGCTGTTTATTGGGAATTTACTGTAGCTGTCCCCACACCATGTTCCCCAAAAGGAAAAGAATCTGATCGTGCCCAACAGAAATCAGGCTTTTCTGTTGCTTCATTAAAGATCTACATTCCTGCCTTCTGAAAGTGGTGCCTGATTGCAGTTGGAGCATCTGTCACGCTGGAAAAAACCCCAAACAACAGCAAATCATCCAGAAATGGTCTGAAATGACAAGTATCAAGGAGGCTCTGGCTGTGCCTTTCCAGAAGCCCAGACCTGGTATTAGCAGGGAACGGGAACCAAGAGAAGCAGTTTGCTCCCCAGAAGGTTCAAACTTTCTCTGACTGTGTTAAATACCCTCGGTATTTGCATTTGAAATTCAGTTCCAGGCACGTGTTATTCCTGTCTCCAAATCCACCCGAGGCAGCACCATGGCAGAGCTCCCCAAAGCCCAAACCCCAGCATTCCAAGGACAGGACGGAGCAGAGTTTTCCTCTCCAGGAGCAGGCTCTGCAGAAAGCCCAGGGGCAGCGTGGGACGCCAGCACCCATGGGGCTCAGAACACGCTAGAGTGAAAAATCCAGGAATTTCTGACAATTCCTCTTATGTTTCAATCCTGTTCTTAGCCACTTTTCCTTCAAGCAACTCCTTCCACCGGTGAGTGTGTCTCACAGGGACACGAGCTGCTCCGTCCTTTCCCGGTGAAGCTGCCCTGCCCTCACCCCATCTCCTGGGGCTGCGGGTCCCAGCCTGTCCCCGCTGCGAGGGGACCAGGGCCTCTCACAGCTCAATCATGTCTCCAATTTCTTGCCTGGTTTCAGAAAAGGCAGAACATTTTCCAAAGGCTGCAGAGGTCTTCCAAGCCCAACCATCGAGGAAAATGAAAGATAATTTACAAAAATCACACTGAATTTCCCGTGAATTATCACCATTATGGCAGTTATCCATTTTTTGGCTACTTTTACACATCTCTTTGTTTCAGGGGAACGGCAATTGGGATTTTTACCACCGTCATTTGGTAGAGAGTCTGGAGGAGAGGTGAGCAAAGCACAGTGCTGAGCAGTGCCTCAGGAATCCTGAATCCTCTGGGATGAAACACCGAGTGGGTACCTGTGATATCCTTACTCAAAGCTTCTTGTATTTTCTGTTGACTTTTCTTTGGCAATGTCACTTTTAATAACAGGTCCAGAACCAGGCTGACCTACATAATCCTTCTAGTACAGAAGCACACACTGCCTCCCACTATTTTTGGAGAACATAAATGGAAATGTCTATGCTTTGCTTGGTTATTGTGTCCCTCCAGAGCTATAAAAATCAAATTGGAACAAATGTCCCAGACTTGTCCAATTCACCAGGCAAACTCCCAGATCCGTTCTTTTTTCCAACAGAAGGGCCCAGCAATGCAAGAGAGTCTGATTATTTCATATCAAGGCATAAATCTCCCTGCTCTACACTCACAGGGCACCGGGGACCTTCGGTCTCCCGGGTCAGCCACTGCTGGCCCCCGGGAGGAGGAGATGGAACTTCTCCCTCTCTCCCTGTCAATGTTCATCAATTCAGCAGAAGAACCCAACGTGGGGAGATAGGATGGCAGATGGAGCAAAGTAATTTCGAGACTTTTCCCTATTATTCTGTTGCCCTTTAATTGTCCTGAATTAACCCTGCCACATGACAGGCCTCTCGTTCTCCTTGCTGGCTGTCTCGCTTTCCTTTCCCCGGGATTCAACAGCAGCCTGACCTGCACACAGCCCCTGCTTCCAGGCCCAGGCCTCAAACCAGCAGGCCATAAACAAAACCCCCTTGGGTTATTTGTCTGAATCACATCTGATTTAGAAAGGTGCAGGAGCTGCACATGCAGGCCCGCTGGCGGTCCCAGACACCCTTTGCCAGGCGGGCATTCCCAGAGCTTTGCTGTGCAGCCTCGTCCCCCAGCCCCACAGGGCGAGCGAGCGTCCCGCCCGCGGGAGGGGCACGGCCGGGCTGTGGCCGGGGCCGGGCTGTGCCCGGGGCCAGGCTGTGCCCGGGGCAGGCCTGTGCCCGGGNGCCAGGCTGTGCCCGGGGCAGGGCTGTGCCCGGGGCCAGGCTGTGCCCGGGGCAGGGCTGTGCCCGGGGCAGTCCCTGCAGAGCCGGCCCTGCAGAGGCCGGGCAGGTGCGATCCCGCAGCCCTGAAGGGAGCAGAGCACTGCCGGCAAAGGGTTCCAGCTGCAGGCGCGGGGCCGGCCCGGCTCCGAGCCNCGCCGCAGCCGCGCCGCTGTGCCCTTCCCACAGCAGCTCAGCACAGCCTTGCCTGAACGAACCGAGCCCTGCCCCGCTGCGGGGGAGAGGCTGAGCCCAGCCCCCGTGCCAGCCCCAGGAAATCCCTGCTTCGGGATGGGGAGAGGCTGAGCCCAGCCCCCGTGCCAGCCCCAGGAAATCCCTGCTTCGGGATGGGGAGAAGCGGAGCTGCAGCACCCCGGGCCCCAGGGCTCTCCCGGAGAGCGGGAGCTGCTGGAAACAACAAGACCCATCAGAAGGAAGGTCACTCCCCAGGGATGAGCCGTGGGGTGTCCCCCAAAGCCTGCTCCAGGCATCTGCCCCTTTCACTGTCCACACTCTGTCCTGGCAGAGCAGAGATTAAAATGTCGCAGGAGATACAGGCTGGAGTCACAAACACGAGATGGGAATGACGACCCAGGAGCTCCCTCCTGGCTCCCAGCACTCTGCTCTGGCCCAGTTACTGACACTCGGCTCACGAGTCCATGGACATTCTGAAGCTTCTGTTTATGGAGGTGTTAAGGAAAAGGATGTTCTCGAGCAAACCAAACCCTAAAAACTGGCCATGCAACTGGAGATGTAAAACACAACAGCAAAATGAATCTTAATAAAGAAATTAATGAAGAGCTTAAAACCTGCTCTTCTGCATCTATCCCGACCTGCTGCAAATCCTGAGGCTGTATAAATAAATGCATTCCATCACCGAGGGAGCAAAAATGGCACCGGACACCAAAGCACAGGTGAGCAGAGTCAGAGATTGGGAGAACAGGAGAAAAGTGTCACCTGCCATCACCCAACACTGCTGCCTGGGAGGAGAGCAGCCAAAGGGGATAAAACCGTCCAGAAACAAACATGGCAAAAGGCTCTGCCTGCCAAAGGAACGTGTACCCCATCACTGTGCTGCAAACTTAATCCATCCCCGTTCATCTCCATTCCCTCACCTTGGCACTCCCCATCCTTCCTTTTAATACCAACAGAGAAAACATTTCCCCCGCCAGTAATCTTGTTTATTCTAATAAAGAATCACTGACTAAAACAAAATCCTGAGAATTGACTGTTGACTCACAACTGAAGAGAAATTCCCATAGGCAAATCTTTTTAGCATTCCAAAAGCATGACTAATTCAATTAACACCAGCCAGAAGAAGATTATGTAAAGCTATGAAGTTATACATCTATATATGTATAGAATAAATAATAATTACATGTTAAGGAACACAGGTAAGAGCTGAAAGGTTTGCATTTTGTATTTCAAATACTGGTATAAAAATCCGTGCCCGGAGGTCTCTTCCCAACACATCAAAGCTCCTGGAACCCCCAGCCATACACACTCCTCAGGTACACCTGTACCTAAAAAATGCCAATGTTTTTTCCCCAAACGCCAGACATACGCAGACATATGCGAACATAAAATTTCAGAATCGTGTGGTTTTAATTACCTTTTCTTTACTCAAATCGTAATTGGATGTTGTTATGGCAGAGTTGTCTTTGTCCATCGGTGACTGTACACGTGCCAAGCCACCCTCTACCCTTCTTTTTCCTCTACTCATTCAAAATCTTCATAAATCTCATGAAAAGAAAAAGCCAGAAAAGCAAGGAAGTGGAAAGGAGCTTGTCTTGTGGAGATCACTCATGCAAGGAGAGGATTCAGGAATGCCCTTGAAAGACTTTTCTGAAGACTTCACAAACCCAGAGCACAATTAAACGATGAGTCTGAAAGTTCTTGTGCCAGAAAACAACTTCTTGTATTTTTCTTTGACTCAGAAGCTGGAGGTTAATAAACCCAACCAACAATGAAATGAATGCGACTTCTGGGCTCAGCCAGTGCAGCTGATCTGGCTGGCTCTGCTCCAGAGCCAGAGCCCATCGTGACAAACCGGGCACCAGAGGTGACGTGACTTTCCCTGACTGGATCGATCTAAGAATATGAAAGCTTTTCAGAACAAGTCCCACCTTTTCTTTCCTGTAAAAAGCCTCTCAATCTCCTGCCTTGAGTTTTCCATCAGGCTCGTTTAAAATTTCAGATCAGCCAGAGCAAAGTTGAACTTTTCCCATCATGCACACTGCGATAAGATGAGGCTCCACATTCACGTCATATTTGCCTGAAAAATGAACTTACAGGGAAAATGATGTGCTTTTTATAAAGGTGTGAATTAGGGCTAGCTGAAACTTAAATCCCAAAATAAACTGTTAGTTAAGCAGCCATCTGGGCGGATCCTGGAGGGCGAGGCCAGGAGCAGCACATCCCACAGGGCAGGGACCCGCAGGGCGTGGCTGGGTCTGAGCACAGCTCGTGTGCAGTGGCCCAGGTGACAGCACAGCTGCTCTGCAGCCTCTGCCACCACATCTCAGGGCCATCGGCTGAAGACATTCGGGAGCCTAAACCTGCAGCAAACGTACATCGCTCTCATGGTGTCCTCAAGGAAGTTCAAACACCGTGGTGAAAAACTTCACTGACAACTTCTGAGCGCAGCCAGCCTCGGAACACGGCACAGAACCCAGGGCCAAAGCTGAACCAAACCCCGCCACAGCTGCAGACTGGGCTCTGTCTCTGCCCAGCCTGGATGTGTGACCACACGTCTGTCCCCGGGGCCTGGAGCAAGCCCAGGGACGTTCTGAACGCCACCCACCGCGTCATTTTAGACAGAACGAAGTAGAAGTCGGGGGAGTTGCCCTCTTTTTTTAAAAAAAAAAAACATTTTAAATTATTATTTAAGCTATGAGGGTAAGATCTGTTCCCGGCAGCCTGCCAGGCCCGGGCTGAGCCAGCGGGGCGGGCAGCACACGAGCGGGGCTGCGGGGCTGTCATCCTGACACAGCAGCAGCACATTCCTGCTGTCACACACACACCCTGACTCAGCAGCTCCTTCCCAAGCACTTCCTAATCCCAACAAATGGGTTATGGCAGCACAACAACACACGGCTCCTCCCTGGGCTGCCCAGGGCAGGGGGGAGTCCCCTTCCCTGCAGGGATTTAACAGCCACAGGGGGAATGTGGCACTTGGGGACACAGGCTCATTGTTGGATGGGCTTTTCCAACTTCAGTGGTTCTGATTATTCCCGCAGAAAAGCGTTGTGTTTGGGGTGTTCACAAACACGAGTGCAGGATCACAGCAGCGACCACTCCTCTCCTCTGCTATCCTCCTTCCAAAGGGGAAATGTGACCCGGGCCAGACGTGGCACAGGATTGCACAGCATGGAAGAGACCTGACCTGCCACCCCCTGCCACCTGCAGGGACAACAACCCCGGTCCTTGCGCTCCCTCCTGGGGCAGAAACCTGGGACAGTAATGCCATTGATCCACGAGGTTTGGGGAACGTGGATGAGCAGGGACCGAGCTGGGGATCACAGAATGGTTTGGGTTGGAAGAGACCTGAAACCTGAAAGATCATCCCGTTCCACCCCCTGCCGTGGGCAGGGACACCTCTCTTAGAGCAGGCTGTTCAGGTGCTGCTGTTCAGGATGCATCACATGCTATAAATACATACACACCAATATAAACAAATATCCATCGACAGAGCTCTGCACTCCTGAGAGCACCCAGGACACTCTGAGGCACAGCTGGGGCAGTCACTGCTGCCTTGGTACCCCAGCCCGTCCAGGAGCTCCTCTGGTGGGCTCAGCCAGAGCAAAGGTGAGCTGCCAGAGCTTTTTTTAATCCCATCCTTGAGGGAATCATGCCTACACCAACCTGCAGAGGGGAACAGCAATCTGTACAGCTAACGTAAGTGTTAGAGCACCTTATGTAACAGGCAGCGAGAAAAGCTCCCAGGAAAATAACGCTTTCTGTTCTCCGAGAAACTTTCTTGCACAACATCAACACGAGGATTCGCAGCCACAGGCTCCCTGTCAAAGCTGGAGGTGCTGCAGGGAGAGCTGGGGCTGCGCTGGCAGGCCTGGGCTTTGTCTGGCTCCCTTTCATCTGCAGCTGCACGGCCACCGTGCCCTCTGCCTTCCCAATGCCCATTTGATTTGGTTTAGAGTAAATCATTGAGGGTAGATTTAATTTCTTGGAGCTGATAATGAGTGTAGCTAGATATGGATCCTTTCATTTAAAAGTCTGCTTTGCAATTTAATCAGCCTCCACAGCCTCAACACCAGCCTGAAAGTAATGTGGGATGGTTGGAATGGTGAATGAAGAATAGAAAAATTAGACCAAAATTAGATTAATGATTTTATCAGAAATCCTGAGCTGCTGTCTGTAATCAAGTTTCACTGCAATGTGCTCTCTCAACACACTGGTGTCTCTGGGGAGGATTACACATCTCCAGAAGCAGCCTTGGGGTTTGTCCAGTGCTGAGTAATTCCATCCCACCTCACAGCACAGCTCCTGTCCACACACAGGAAAGCAGGAGAGAAGCACCACTATTTGCAGCAATTTTCCCCCCAGAGGGGCAGCTCCTCAGGCACACCCAGACCTGAGCCTTGAGACTGGACACACACACCCGGCCTGGCAGTGCCACAGGGAGCAGAACTGCCGCAGTCCCCCCTGAGCAGCCCTCCCTGCACACCCCATCTTCCCTGGCCTGCTGTCACTGCTGCCATTTCCCGATAAAACCCCTTCGTTCAGAGAGCCGGGGCACCCTTGGCTCACAAATCTGTCACAAATCAATCCAGAGGTTATTCCCAGACCCGAGAGCTGTCCCAGACCCTCTGACAGCCGCACGCTTCCCCCTGTGCCCGAGTGCCACTGACCACAGCCGGCGGCTCTTGCTGCCAATTACTCTCCAGGCTTTTCCCCTAATTAATTTAGCCTGGAAACCTGTCCATGCCCAGCCCCAGTGCCCAGCACTTCCAGGGAGTCGCACTGATGGAACGACAGGGCTGATCTTCGTTCGAAAACCATTTTCAAGTCCGTACACTGAATCATGAAGAGCAGAAATTGAGAGGATAATTCATTTTTCTCACTTAGGCAGACTCAGCTCCCCAGAAAATGTTCTCCCAGGCTGTTCTAAATCTGGCTCTTAGTTAAAATAATGTGACTCTTTGTCTCATCATGTCATTGTCATACACTTTGCCTCGAATATTTCATATTTTGCACTTTTCTGATCCTGTCTGCAAATCTTTGGTTTCCCTTACATGACTTTCTTTGCATATTTGGAGCTGTCACTCACTTTTGCTCGATCGATTCCCCAGCACTGCTCTTCCCTGTAATTCAGCACACAAGGAAACTCTGCACCACGGCAAGCACACCTCCAGACAGCTCATACCTGTTCACCTTGGAGCTGGGAGCCATCTGCGCTTCACTTTTTCCTATGAAAAAGCAGGATATTTTCCTTTTTCCACACCGAGACCGAGAACTGCATCACGCCTGAACCTCAGCTGTCCCACACAGACACCTTTGAGGGTCTCCTGCAGGAGCACCGAGCCACATCCAACACAAATCACACAGCAGAGATGCTCCTGGAGCACGGGATAACGTCACCGCTTCCCACAGGTGGCATTCCTGCTGGAGCAGAGAGGCAGGGAGGCTTGAAATCGGGATAATTGCCTGCTTCCTGCTTAAAACAGGAGATTGGAGACAAATCCCTTCAAGAGACTCTGAAGCCCACGGCCAATGCCACTGAGCCAGTCCCTGACCTCCTGGAGCAGCAGGAGGGGAGAGCAGGGATTTGAACTTGGTGGTGCCCAGACAGCCCCAAATCTGTGTGAGGATCCCCAGGCAGCCCCAAATCTGTGTGGGGCTCCTCAGGCAGCCCCAAATCTGTGTTGGGGGCCCCAGACAGCCCCAAATCTATGTGGAGGGAACCCAGGCAGCCCCGAATCTGTGGGGTGGGACCCCAGACGGCCCCAAATCCATGTTGGGGGGCCCCTAGGCAGCCCCCTGGCCTCGGACAGCTCAGTCCCCACCGCCCCTGCACTCAGCCCATTGCTGACACTGGAATCGAGAGCTGAGCTGGGAAGGATTTTTCACACATGGATTTGCCATCACAAGCAACACGATATCCATGGATTGGCTGGTTAGAGCAGAGAAAGAGAGAGCTCCTCGTGGCCGAGATCAATTCCTGACACATTCCCTGGATGAGCAGAGGACAGATCTGCGCATCAGCTCTCAGCACCAGATATTTCCACCCATTTGTTGATACAGGAAAAATCCTGCATTCACAGCCAGCTGCTAATACACCTGTGCACATTCACCTACTGAAGAGAAAAGCAGCTTAAGCACTAATGACATCCAAATTATATCTTTGCTATCTTTGATGTTTATGATTCTTGGCTCCTTTCTAAGTAAAAGATGTCGTTAGAGTTTAATCAATAGCATTCTGCTCGGAGAAAGGCCTTCTGAAGCTGACAAAACTGCACAGGTTTTGCTTTGAGACCTGCTTGAATCTGAAGAACGATAAAAAGAAAGTGCTTTACTTTTCATGCTGGGGAGGTTGTTGAGATTTCTGAGGAAATCAAACAGCGACTGCAAACACGATGTTATCTCAGTGCTGATGTGCAACGCGGGGCTGAAACCAGGGACAAGCTGGGTACGTGGCTATGGATGCAGCTCTGTGCTCGCTGCAGGGCTCGGGAACACTCAGAAACCAGAGATTAATAAAATATAACCAAATATATTCCACCAAGAATCGGGAAGATGATCATCCCTGGATTCAGTCATTACATTTCTCAGAGACCCGCTCTGCTCCTGGTCACCGACACAGAATCTCCTTCAGCAGCCAGGGCTGCCCCCTCAGCAGGAATAAAGTGGCAAACCCAGGTCTGAGGCTCTGGAGGGAGGTGTCAGTGCCAGCCTGGGGCTGCCAGGCCACGCTGGCCTTTGTTCCCGTGCAGGAGGTGGCAATTGCTGCCCACGGGTTCCCTGTGCCAGCCATAAATATTCCTGCAAGCAACTGGGTTTTGTTTTGTTGGGGTTTTTGGGGTGTTTGTCTAAATCCTGGAGTGCCAGTGATTTTTCCCTGTTTCCCAGTGAAATCACAGAATGGTTTGGGTTGGAAGGGACCCTAAAGCCCACCCAGTGCCACCCCTGCCATGGGCAGGGACACCTCCCACTGTCCCAGGCTGCTCCAAGCCCCATCCAGGGGGAACACTGCCAGGGATCCAGGGGCACCTGGGAAACTTGAGGAAATTATTAAGACGGCCCAGATGTGTCTGTTCTGAAGTTAAATGACGACTTCCTCAGACACCAAAGCTCCTGCTGCCCTTCCCCTGGGATCTCAGGGGCAGTAACACCAACGCAAGGGAAGGAAGGGGAGGGAAGCAGGGAGGGAACACAGCGAGGCTTCAGAAGGAGATGGTGCTTTTAATGAGTAGGGAGGTTCTCAGGAAGCAGGGCTGTAATTTGCTGGGTTGATTGCACTGAAACCTCGGCTCTTGCATTTGTTCTTGGAAAAGTCTGAGGGAAAACACTGCATCAAAGCACCCTGTGCACAGCAGCAGCATCATTGGCCAGAGCCTCCAGAGGCGCAAGACTAAGAAAATTTTGCAAATCCCTCAAAAGTGCTAATTGCTTTTTTAGTGCGTCCTACAGAGCAGGGGCACTGCAGGGCAGCTGTGTGTGAAGGAACTGGAGAGGGGCTGAGCTTGCTCAGAGCTCCTGCAGAGGTTTCTCCAAGGGAAATGTTTGTTCCAAGGAACAGTTTGGGCACTACAGACTTTGGCTGCGATTTTGTGAGGCTGCCTCCCTGCCTTCCCTCCTGATGTTGATAAATAAAAGTTCTTTGATTACAGCAATTGGAGGTTTGAGGTCAATTCTGGCTGCACTGAAGGAGCTGGGCTTTCCTGAGAACAAACAACATCAGGAATGAACTGGCACAGGGATTAGTAAGAGGCAAAAATTCCAGGATGGGAATATCCAAGCTCAAATTCATCCTGGCTCGGGGTAAGCAGGACATGTCCTGATCACACAGTCTGAGCTGGCCCTGGCACAGGGTGCCCAGAGCAGCTGTGGCTGCCCCTGGATCCCTGGCAGTGCCCAAGGCCAGGCTGGATGGGGCTCGGAGCCCCCTGGGACAGTGGGAAGTGTCCCTGGATGGGCTTTAAGGTCCCTTCCCACCCAAACCTTTCTGATGAGCTGCAAACAGAACCACGTTTGACACCCAGGTGTCCACAGCCGCTTGCCTCATCCCAAACTCCAAAGAAATGCTGGCTGTGGATAACCCAGCCAGCCCAGGCCAGGGGTGAGCTCCCCACACAGCATCACCCTGCGAGCACCTCCTGGGGCTCTGCCTCTGACCACCCACGGCCCCAGGTCACTGCAGGGTGGCACCAGAGCTGCTGGCCCAGGGCCACCCTCTCCCAGCTCCCACAGATGCTGAGGCCACAGCGCTGAGGCTCAGCCCTGGAAGGCCGCATTGATTTCCGTGCGTGCAGAGCAGCTGCAGCTCCAATCAACTTGAACAGAAGCCACGAATGCTCAGCACTCTGGAAAAAAAAAATCAAGGTGCTCCGGTTCCTTTATCCAGGCTCAGATGTCCAAACATGAGACTTCAAGTGGCATTTGCTTTTGACATTGAAATAGATATGAAAAAAGCCCTCCCAAGGAATAACAGAAAACTTGGCAAAAGGCGCCCGCTGCAAAAAATAAAGGCCATTCCTTAAGCAGAGTCCGTGCTATCCAGCAGAGATATACCAGCAGTATAATCTTAATTAGCCAATAAAAGTTTTTAGACAATCTGTCTAGACTTGCTTTTGCCTGGGTATAAAATTGGCTTTAAAAGAAATATATAAACAGCAATGAAACGTCAATGAAGAGCTGTCAAAAAAAGCTCCCTGCTGCTCTACATCTGCACCCTGCTCTTCTTAAAACATGAGCATTTATGTGAAATCCTTCAGCTTTTTAAGCAGAAAAGCTGCTATATTTGGGCTGACTGCACTGCAAGCTCAGTCAGCTCAAGTCCCTGAGCTGCTGCTACAGAAGTTAACAGGAGCACAGCTCTCCTGGAAAGCTCTGACCAGCACAGCTCAACAGGGCCCTTGTCTGGAGGCAGCCGAGTCTTTATAAATAATGATAACTGAGAACAGCCATGTCTGGAGAACAACTGGGTTTGTCCCTGCCTGCTCCAAACAGCAGGACAGGCGTGGGACCAAAGGACAGCACAGGGGACACTTGTGAGGAAACAGAAGGGAAAGGGAACCAAGTCATCTGAGGAAAAGGCATTAGGCTGGAAAAGGAACAAAATCCAGATAGAGCCCAGCAAACACAATTTCAAACACTGCCTCGACAAATAACTTCCCTAAGAACACAAAGGGAAGGCTAAAAACTCCACTGATCCTCATTCCCTACCCACCAGGACTCTGCAAGGTGGGAACAGATGGGATCTTCTCCTCGCACTGAACTTTTCTCCCTACCCAAGGAAGGCTCAGACACCTCTGGGGCCACACCAGGGAGTGCTTCTGGCTGCCCAGAAGATCATTAGGAGTGCATGAAAACCATCTTCCAAGAGCGTGGAGGGTTCAGGGTGTTTGTCATCCTCAGCTGTCTGAGGAAGGGTGAGGAACGAAGGAGGCAGGGGAGGATGTGATGGAAGAGGCATCTCCGAATTATTTATGTGCTGCTATTCCCCCGTGGCTGGCAGAGCTGTTCCCTGCTTCAGCACAAAGGGAAGAGCCACTGTGAAGTATGGAGGGTATGAGCTGAGACAATATTTTGTGTTTCCTCCTGGGACACGGGATTTCGGTGACAGAAGCTGGAATAACTTACTGCATCCCATTATCTATTCCCCTTCAGATGCACAGGCACATTTAGGGCCGGTCCCCAGCGAAGTCCCAACAAATTCATCCTGCTTCGCACAACAGACGCGTCCCAGGGGAGGGCCTCGGTGTAATCACAGCATTTCTGCTTTCCGAGGGGAAAGTCAAAGTGACAGCAGGGGCTTCCTCTGCAGCAGGTTTTTACGAAATCCATTTGATTCCTTCAGGAAAGCTGGCAAGCTGCTCCGCAGCACGCGCGGGGAGAGGCGCCGGAGGCGAGCTGGGAGCCGGGATTCTCGGGATTCACAGGCTCCACGTGTCCCTCCGGGCAGGCTGGGAGGCAGGGAAGAGCCAGCCGAGGAGCAAAGGCACTCTGAGACAAACCTCTAGCAAGCCTGGTTTCCCTGCCCCCGGCACAAAAGAGAGACTTTGGGAAGGATTCCTGTCTTATCTTCCAGAAGTTTTAGGTTTTCACAATCAAAGTCAGTTCTGCTCCTGAAATCAGGTTTTTCTGGATGAAACAAATGTGATTTTCCAGCCCACTCTCTATGGCAAATCTTCTTTACTCATGGATGTTCTTTCCCTGCCACGGCTCAGTCTTTGCAACCCTGGCCACTTCTATCCACCTTTGTTCTACAGCTTTTCATCCCTCCCTCTCCTCAGCCTCATGCCTCCCTTGCTCTTTCCACAGACTCATTCCTTTTATCGTTCTCTAACCCCAAACTCTCTCCTTTCCCTCTTCTCCTCCCCAACTCAGCAGCCTCTGCACTTCAAGGGGATCTTCTCCTCAAGCTTCCTAATGCACATTAACGAACTTCGTGTCCATTTCCTCAGTATCTCCACCTTTTTTCCCCCAGTTTCCATCCTCCCCAGCAGCACTTGGCTGCAGAACAAACACCAGGAGGAACCATTACCCTTGAGGTGCAGAGATCCTGCCAAAGAACAAATGGAAACACCTGGACTGGAGTGAAGAACCTCCCGAGCCTGCAGCAAACCAACACCTTCCCTTCTGCACCCTGCGGGGTGTGCGTGGCCAAAAGCAGCAGGGAAACCAAGGACCAGCGGTGCATTCTCCTGCTCTGTATCAACGAGGATTTAACAGATCCCTTCTCTGCAGCTGATCCACGCAGCATTCCCTCGGCCACGCCAGCCATGGTTTATTAAAGCCGGGGTGACGCTCTGGAGGGACGCTGGCAGTTATTTGTTCAGCAGCGAGAATTGCCTATTTCAATTTGAGTCTGTCCTTGAGATGCAATCTCCACATGGTCAATAAGCACCATAAAAGGCAGATATTTATCATTAAAGTGGCTGATGGGCTGAGGGAACAGCAGCCTGTTACAGCTCTCCAATAACACTCCCCAAGAAGCAGCTGGGGGAGCTCATTCCGGAGGACATTCCGATTTCCGTGCGGATCGGGAGGAGCTGCTCTCCCATTCCACAGAACGGCCACACAAAGGCAGTCATCCCATCAGATCCACACCCGTTTTCCTTCTCCCCAGCTCTGCTTGACTGATTTTCCATGAGCGTGGTGGAGAAGGAGGGATTGCTGAGGTTCCATCACGGAATTACAACACGGACAGAGGCCCCAGCAGGGGCACATCCAGCCCCTCGTTCCCAGCGCCCATCAGCCTCCCTGCTCTCCTGAGCGGGATCATAAGGACCCTATAAATCCTCACCAGGTACTTATCTCCCGATGATGGCAAGAGATAAGAAAACACATCTATCACTAGGCACCAATGATTGGATTTTTTTTTTTAATTCAAGCTCTTTAACGATGCGCTTATATTCGGTGCCAACACTGCCTGTGTAGTCAGGAGAGAAATGGATGTTTCCAAAGGGCAGCTGAGATCTCATCACTCCTCTTTACTGAGCAGGGAACAGCGCCAGCCAGCTCAGGACATCTGTTATGCCTTAGGTGGGAGAGGCCTCGCTGAAGAGGTGAAGATTGCAGCCACAAGGTTTTGGTGATCTAAAAACACAAGCTGGTGCCTCGGGGGGGTTGCAACACCTCAGCCAGGCACAAAAGGAGTTTTAGAGTCCAGAAATCACCTTAAGGACCTCACCCATCCCCTCCTCTGCACAGCATCACTGCTCACAAGTTACCAGAGGAGCCACAGCAGCACTGACCCCTCACAGGGACAGATTTTGCTTTCCCACTCTCAGAAGTGCCTCAACTCCCAGTGCAACCCCAACCACCCGGATCAAGGCCAGGGCATCTTCTCCCAGCTCAGCTACAATTAACAGGAAATCTCATTAACCCTGCCAGACTGCAGCACATCACCCAAGTCAGTGCTACCTCACACAGCAATTTTTCCCGATTGTTTTTTTCTGAAATGACAAAACATTTGTTATTTGACAATAGGAAGGAGAACAATAGATTTCATAATGTTGTTATTTAACATCGCTGCACACTGAAAGGACACGTGCCTGAGTACTTGGGAAAAGTGGAAAGAAAAATGGAAAACACTTGAAGTGCCTGGATATAAATGGCTTGATTTTATGAGTGGTTTATACATTTGTTTTTGCTGTGTTTGATCCAGAGAACAGGCTCCCAAGAGAATGAATAGAGGCTATGCCCATCAAAGCAGAATCACTGAACACAACCAGAGACAGAGGGACAGCCCTGCCCTGCAGCCCCTCCTGCCACCGCTGAGCCCCCCAGGAGGGGTCTGCGGGACCGGGAATTCCCTGGGAAGCCTCCCCCGTCCTCTACACTCTCAAACTCCGTGAATGCCCCAGAGCCCGGACACGTTCCCCCGCACACCCACAGCTCTGGGTTCCTCAGGCTGCGCTTCAAGCCCGCATTCACAGCAGCCTGGTCTGAGTGCCCTGCCCGAGGGGCTGCACAGGCTGCTGCCCCCGGGTGTGCAGAGCGAGGGGCACCGAGCCCAGCCTGCGGACGCTGCTCGCTCGGGGTGAGCAGCACGGACACCTCATCCCGTCCTCCTCCAGCACTGACTGATGGGGGAACGGCTGAGCAGGGGCTGGGAATGGCTGGGCTCCGTTCGCGGGGAGCGGAGATCAGGGAGCGGCAATGGGGGCAGCCCTGGAGGGGGGGCAGCCCTGGAGGGGGGCAGCCCTGGAGGGGGGCAGCCCTGGAGGGGGGCAGCCCTGGAGGGGGGCAGCCCTGGAGGGGGGCAGCCCTGGAGTGTTGCCGCTTCTGCCTGGCTTTGGCTCGGCCGATTCTGCCCAGAGGCGACCACCCTCACAGGATATCCGTGTCTGGTACGATCTCATTCTGGCCTCCAGCCCTTTGTAACAAGCAGTCTCTCGGCTTATGCGTAATGCCAGGAGCAAAGACAAGGAGGAAAGAGCTGGAATTGCTGTACCTTTAATCCAAGTTTATTTTCTTGAAGGGGAGCTCGCAGAAAGACCCCTTAGTTCTTTGGTTACCTGTTTTTATAGGGTCACAAAGTGAGTGAGGTAGCAAATCAAAGGGTGACACGAATAACAGTGAGCTAATAGGAACATCTCAGGGGAGGAACAAACCTAGGTTAACAAATGACAGTACAGCTAAAGATAATCTTGAAACACGCTGTCCTGTGAGAGAGCCCCTGGAGCAATGAGGGAGGGCAGGCTGGTGATCTCAGGGGTTAAGAATTTTTTGCTGTGGACTCTTCTTCCTCAGAGGCAGAGTCAGGCACGGTGAAATGAACCCGTTCTGAATCACCCAGGCCAGTCTGGGTCAGTGCCACACTGCAGGGTGGGCAGCGCCCGTGCTGTGCAAAGCCTCGCTCAAACTCTGTGCTGTGTGATCACAGCCACAGCAACCTCTGCCCACCGCTTCTGCCACCTTCCCTCCTCGTTCCTACCCTTGGGTCTGTCCTAAAGTGCCTGCTCCTTGTAATGAGCGTTCTAAAGCCATGCAGCAGGGCTTTAATGGAGCCGGAGGAAAACAGAGACGTTTCATTAGCATCAGAACGTAGGACAAAAAGGAAATAAATCAGGATTTTCTACTTGGCACTGGGAATCGGCACTGCATTTGAGATGTGCAGACAGAGCAGTCTCCTCTCAACCCCAGACAGCGGTACAACTCCCTCCTAGCAGTGATTTCACTCTCTCGTGTTATCCAGCACTAATTTGTGCTAATGGAATTCCCAACAGACAGCATAAAAATTAAGTTCTATTACAAAAATGCAGATTCAGGATCAGAGCAGGCAGCAGAACAGACCTACAGGAGCCTACAAAAGTGCTGTGTGAATCACTGAGGGATGACAGAGCAGCTCTGGGCTTTTATCAGTGTCAGCTTCCGTCAGCAAGGGGTGAGTGAGAGCAGAGTGCTCTGATAGCACTGAGGGGGTCAGGGAGCCTCGGGACATGACTCACACCCCCAAAACCCCCAGCAAAAGATTCAGATCTTCTGAGAAACACAAGTCAGCGGAGAAAACAAGCATCAAGGCTCTAGGAAAAGTTGTTGCATTTTCAGTTTTCGGTGGGTAAAAGGGTTTAAAACAGTCTGCTACAGACAGCAAACCCACGGAGAACAACTTCTGCAGTGAGTACTCGATTGCATGCCATTGCTTTGTAACGACACCCGTGAATTTGGACAGGATGATATTTAATGCAGTGCAGAACAGCACTTCATCGATTCTGGTGGGGTCACCCAGAATCATGGAATGCCCCGAGCTGGAAGGGACCCACAGGACTAAAAATCCAGCCCCTGGCCCTGCCCAGACACCCCAACAACCCCACCCTGGGCATCCCTGGCAGCGCTGTCTAAGCCCCCCTGGAGCTCTGGCAGCCTCGGGGCCATGCCCATTCCCTGGGGAACCTTTCCCTGATACCCAACCTGACCCTCCCTGGCACAGTTTCGCTTGATAAACACAAGGATAACGTGTCTCACACAGGTTTGTGCCTGTGTGAATACACGGGGGGTTCGTAGCAAGTACAAAGCTAAAGGGAAAAACAAGATAAAGAAATTCAAGTTTATATTGAGAAATGCTGTTCAGGAGCACTGCTGGGAAAAAATTCTGCTTATGAGGGCAGGAAGGATTGAAAATCGGAGTGGTTTGGGTTGAAAGGGACCTTGAGCAATCTTGTTGCACCTGCCATGGGCAGGGAGCCGTGTGAAGGGTCCCTTCTCTGGGGGCTGGAGTTTCTGTTCCTGAGCGAGTCCAGCTCCCGCCCTGCCGCAGAGACATTCCCAGCTTACGTAAGAGATGTCTGTGGGATCACGGACACCGAGGCATTACAGACAGGAGGATCTACAAAAAGCCTGCAGTGAAAGCAGGAGGAAGGAAGATCAGGAGGCTGTTGGGAGGGTTGTGCTTTCCATGTTACAAGGGCTTAGAGGCGATTCTGCTGTCAGGGTGACGCTGGCTTTTAACAACCACACCACTGGCACTAAAGCCTCCAGCAGGACCTTCAGTCACACCAGCGCCCCGGTACAGAACTGGAACCCCCGGGCCACGTCTGCAGCACACAGACAAAGGTGCAAGTTCCCCCAGAATCCTTCTCCAGCCCCTCCCAATGGCTGAGAACGTCGTCAGCTGCACTTTGGCCATGAAGATTCTCCCTCGTGGCCACCCTGCCCCGCACACGGCCACAGCTCTGCCCCGCGCGGACACAGAGCCCCGCTCTGAACCAGCCCTGCTGAGCCCCAGTGCTCAGTGCTGGCACCAGCACGGGGAGCTGGGGAAGGCAGGGGAGGGAGGTGAAGGAGGGACACACGTCCTGCAGCTCCAGCCCCCTCCTCACCCCCGTGAGCTGCGGCCCAGGAGTCAGAGAGCATCCAAACCCCACCAGCAACGCAGCCAGCAAACTCAGCTGTGAAAATGGGCCATTTGGGGAGAGCAGAACATTAATAAATGCACTCCAGATCTTTCATTTATCTGTTAGGAGGCATTCAAGTGGTCTTTTGCTAACGACTTCAATATATATATTTCTTACAGATAGCAATTAACCTTCTGGTACAGATTAATCTTTTAAAAAAAAATCAAAGATGAATTAATCTTTGAAATTCAAGTATTCAGTCGTTTCATTAATAATCTGAAATTGTCCTTTAGATTTCCCATAATTAGACCATTCCCCTAATTTATTAATCCCACAGACTGCAGAGCATGTTTCAAATCTTCATCTCCTGCCACAATGACATATTCAAACTCGCTTGAAGTGCTCATAATAAAAGTCACTTTGTGAAGAATTATTAACTCAGAGGATCAAGCAAAGTCTTTATATGCCAAAGCATATTTGAAAACTAAGCAGGGGTAGCACTTTCTACTGATGCTCAGATTTCCTAAGATCCCAGCTGATCAGACACAAGTTTGGATGAAACACTGACTTTAGGATAATTGGCTTGCTACAGACCCGAGGCCAAAGCCAGGAAATGTGTCGGTACCCACGGACTAAACCTTCCTTTGTGCCAAAGGAAAGCGATTGTGAGACGCCAGACAGTTCTCCGGGAGCTGACAACCGCTGCTCCCTGCCGGGATGTCTCAGATTTGGGCTGAATTCCCTCCACCCTGGGGCTGCTCCTGCTCTGGCAGATCTGCCTGGTCCTATGGGGCCACGCAGCAGCCCCCAGCACAGGGACTCTGCTCCCACACCTCCCCAGCTCTGCTCCTCCAGCGCCACATCCAAACCTCTTCTGAGCCCTCCCGGGGCTGGTGACTCCACACTGCCCTGGGCAGCCCCTGCCAGGGCTGGACAACACTTTCTGTAAGAAGTTTTCATTCATACCCAACCTGCCCCTCCCCTGGGGCACCCTGAGGCCGTTTCCTCTCATCCTGTCCCTTGTCCCCTGTGCAGAGCCCGACCACCCCGGCCCCAGGCTCCTGCCAGGGAGTTTTAGGGAGCAATGGCACAGCTCCTCCCAGCGAACACCACGGGCTTTAGCTCACTGGGAGATGAGCTCACAACCCAAAGTCGGGCGAGAAGGTGCCACTCCCCCACAGGGAAGATCAGGACCTGCATCTCCAGGCAGCACAGCTCCATTAAACCTCCAGACAACAGGATCTTCTTGCACTTCCCAGGGCTTTAAAGCCCCAGGGAACTCGTTGACAGGTGTTAAATCCCATCAGAACTTCACCTGAGCTTTATCTGTGTGACACAAGAAGCTGAGCACAGCCCTAAGCGGCAGCAGCAGCGCCGGGGATCGGATTATTCCCGTCCCGGGCTCTGTGGAAGAAGTTCAGGCACGGCCCCTGTTAGTGCCTTAATCTCCCAGGCATCGCCCACCCCCCTGCACGCAGAGCTGCGGGAAGCAGGGCGCTGCTTCGGGTTCGTGCTGTGCTTTTCCTGGAGGATGCTGAGCTACGCGTTGGCTGCACGAGCAGCTCGCAGAACGAACGTAATTCTGCACGAGGTCTGTGAAATGGGGTCCTGCTCTGCAGCCAGAGCCTGTCCTTGGCACAGGGAACACATTTCAGCTACGATTTTGCAACAGTGGATATTTGCAAATAAAGTCAATTTTAAATTCTAATGAACGCTGGCATTTGTCACTTCCTGCTGTATTAAATCCAAACCCATTTGCTCTAATACCACATAAATATGCATTCGTAGGAGCAGACGAATTTCTGCAAATGTGGGTTCCTTCTGTGACACCAACAGAAGGAGACAATTCCGGAGCCCCCTCTCCAAAGCCCCCTTCCTTTAAGCCCGGGTGCTTTCCCTGCTTGTTCCCTGGAAAATGCTGCGGGGAGGGATCCATCAGCCCCCGGGGACAGTTTGGGACCCAGCTGGGGCCTCTCCCTGCTGCAGAGCTGTGGGACAAGCCCTGCAACAGCCACGGCCATGGGAACCCCTGAGGCTGCTCCAGAGCAGCTCCTGCTCCTGTCCTGCACTACCCTGGCTGGGATTCACGTGGTTCTGTGAGCTGGGGCCTGTGCTGGTTTTATTTAAGGCAATGCCAGGCAGGTACAGGCTGGGAGACCCGTGAGTTCCATTTGGGGAACGCGACAGAGCTTGTCCTTGCCCCGTGATGATGGGTTCTATCACCAGAGCCTCCTGGAGACAGCCCTTGCATTCATCACGAGTAATGAATTCCATCATCTGCTTCTTTTCCCTTCCCAGCACAGGAATCGACTTCAAACATTTCAGTTTCCAAACCCTTACGAATCTGGGTTGCAGATCAGCTCGCCAAGGACTCACACCCGAGGTCTGGCATGTCTCATCCCACACCACTGGGCTCGCTCACATCCCACACCAGCAACCCCTGAGCCTTCAAGGGAAAGGCTCTGAATTCCCTCCATTGAACCGGGCAGAGAAATGCCAAAGCAAAGCAACACAAATGAGGCTGGACCCGAAAGCTGAGCACCAACAGTGACACGAGTCAGTGGCTGTCACCAGCAGTCACAGCAGAATTCCAGGCTGTGGAGACAGAAAAGCTCAGCCTTTCCAAATCCGGCTTCTCCCCGTGCCAGCACGAGGAAACCTCAGCCAGTGCAACAGGAGGAGCTCGGCACGACTCGAGGATTTCTATTTTCCCCAGGAATGACTAAAAACCACCGAGGGTTCCCACTCTCTGAAACTCCACGAGCAATTCAGGAACGACAGTATCCGGGAGCCATGGCAGAGCATTGCAAAGAACTGGAGCAACTTTAGAATCAAATATCAGTTCTAGAAAAACACGATCACATTTGGTACAACACGACATTCATTACTTCCGCAGCGCTTTCTGGAGGGAGGACGGGCGTTGCCTACCTGCCTCTCTGGAAATTTGCATGAAGGACTCGACTCCTTTTTCTCCATAATTCCCTTCAGATGCCAAAGTGGATACATAATTCCATCCCAAAGCTTTCACAATGTCCACCATTGCTTGTGCTTGGAAGGAATCTGGAGGAACCACCCGTGAGAAGAAATCATAGCGCCTGTCATCGCTCAACTCTGGTGCAGTTGAGGCATAACTGATTTGTGGGATCTGTAGAAAAAAACAATTTCTGATAAATACACACATTCACATACTCATGGCACTTCTTGCAGCAGCAGCCAAAGCACTTGGCTTCAGCTGAGCTTTGGCTCTGCTGTATCCAGCTGCATTTCTCCACCACGTTTCTTTACAACGTCCAAGCCAAAGGAGCAATCCTTGCATTGGCTTCAAGTTACCCAAATCAAATTATGAACCAAGTGAAGACAACTCTGTACGTGCACATCCATCATTCCTTCCTTTAGGGCAATCAGATACAGCACACAAATCATTTTAATCACTGCCCTTGTCCCGGTGTTCTGGTTTCACCGGATTTGGGATCCTGGGTAAGGTGAGGTTAACTCTACACCTGCCACCGCTGGCTGAAAGCCAGGCAGACCCTGCCTCAGCTTTTGGAGGCTGAAGGCTCCAGACTTAAGGAAAAGTAGGTTTATTTTTTATTCTTTCTGATGAAGAACAGTGTGGAGGTTGCTGATCGTGGACATCTCTGTTCCACAGACACAGCCTGGGCACCATTCAGCTCTGTCCCCAAAAAGCAGCCTCTGCTTTTCCTTCTCTCAGCAGAGTGTGAAGGGGTCTGACAGTGACTTTGGTAACAGAGAGAGCAGAACAGTGTTCAGGGCTGTTCTCCCCTGGTAACACAGGGCCCTGAGCAGTTCCTGAGCTGACAGGATGTTAATCCCCAAGCCCATTATGCAGTTGTTTGAGTAACAGTCTGGGACTGCTCCTTAAGTTAAGGAACCTGCCGTAATTCTCACTTGAGACGGCACGGAGGGGAAAGCAGACGTCTGCAATCCACCCAAACAGGATCGTGTGTAACGATCTGAGCCGTGCAGCCCGGGCAGGGGGCAGCGCTCCGTGCCTCAGCACCAGCGTCTTCTGCACGCTCAGACCTGGCCTCTGCGCAGCACTCTGCGAGCATTTATTATTCTACAAGTATTTATCAGCTCTCCTGCCTCCTCAGAAAAATAAACACTGCATTTCCCCAGGATCAGCGCTGCAAAGGGCTCGGCACCTTTGGTTCCACAGAGAGCAGGGGCAAAGGAGAGCAGATTTCCCCAGAATTAACATTATATCTACACAGGCATTTACAACCCCCAGAGCAGAGGAAATGCAGACACTGGAAGCCAAATTGCGGCTGGAGAGCCGAAAGAGTGAACAGAGAAGTGAACTTCATTAACTACCCCAAGAGCTGTTATCCAACCTAAACAAACACAAACTTTCACAGAAGCATAAAATCTCCAGAGCTGGAAGGGACCCCCAAGGATCATCAGTCCCAGCCCTGGCCCTGCAGACACCCCAACAATCCCACCCTGAGCCCGATCTGGAGCTCCCTCCCAGGGTGCCGATCCCTCACCCCAGCTGCCACAGAGCACAGAAACTGCTGGGCATCCTGGCCAGCCACATGAGATGCATTCCACTGTGTCCCTGCTCCAGCTGCTGCTGCAACCAGTGACCTTTGGGTGGACACTTGACCAGTCACCCCCAGGACACAGAGAGCACCCGGCGCTCACCCCAGCCCCACACAGAGCGGTGCTGACACAGCCAAGTGCTGCTTTTTGCAATTACAATAAAAGTCAGGCTGAAATATCAGGTTTTATCTGTGGCAACTCTTTGTATTCCAACTTGCCAACAACTGCTTTTTCAACTGAAAATCAAGAGGAGCACATTCTGCACTTTTAAAACAACCAAAGCTTCTGCGGAATTTGCTGCATTGCTTATATTCCTTAGGAGACTTTTTGGATTTTAAATCTTTTTCTACTGTTCATAAAATATTAACTACTGCTGGCTGCTTCAATCATTTGGAGTATAAAAAGCAGATATTAGGGGTTTTACCAACATTTCTTACAGGGTATCTAAAAGCAACATAAAGTCATATATATGCCAAGTAGAATTTTCCTCACGTTTTGTGTGAACACAGGGAGGAAAGTCCTTCAGTGGCTGTGACAGGGACTGCAGCCACCACAGTTCCACCCTGCCCAGCGTGTCAGAGCACGCTGCAGACACCTGCAAAAGGCACTTTCTCCTCCAGCCCAGCTTCCCATGCACACCAGCAGCGTCCCAGATGTCCAAACTGGGCACCCACGTGCACCAGCTAAAATCGGGGCTTGGCTCACCAGGGAGCTCCCCACGGGCACCTCCAGCTCCTGCCAGCACTGAAGTGCACTTGAAAATAAAAATGGGTTGCCCCAGGTCATCGAGACCCCAGCCCAGGCTGAGCAATGTCCCTGTTCCCTGTTCCCAGTGATGCTGCAGATGGTGTCACTGTGCAAGGAGGATGAGCAGGGCCCAGGGGAGAACCAGAGAGTCTTAAATCAGGTTGCTCTGTTGAGGGTTTTTTGATTATCCAGATAAATATTTTCTGTCTCTTCACTGATTTATTTTTCTTTCATTTGGGTAAAATCTGTTCTTTATCATCAATTCAGAACTGGAGCTGAAAGAAGCAAGATTTCTCTTCCGTCACCTTTTTCCTGTTTTCTGTTCTGAAACATCAGAAAGCTCCAGAGAATCACGGAGTGCTTCCCAAAGGGCTCCAACATCCTGGCAGAGGGCTGTGATGCACAAAGCCCCAGGGACCCCGATCCCCTGCCCCAGCACACACTCCAGCAAGGGCTGAGCCGGAGCTTTCCGCAGGACACGGTGCTGGCAGGGGAGGGAGCATTCACTGGCGTGGGAAGCAGATCGTCCTCAAGTCCCTGCGTTTGCAGGACCATGGCAAACGCCACACTCAGGAGTTTCAGGTGTGGTTTGCCTGGCTGATGTTCTGATTACAGCAAGAGGGAATGATTAATGCTGGGAACATTGTCTTAGTCGGTGATTAATTAATGTTAATTCATTTTTAACGCTGACCATTATTCTTCATTTATTTCATTTTCTTCTGCTAATGAAGAGCTGTCTCTGGGTCCCACTTGTTGTCTTGCTTGCAAAGCAGCTCCTGTTTGAGAGCAGCTGCACCAAGAGCAGCAGCACAAACACACCAGGGAGCAGGAGTCTCCTCAGCCTCTCCTTCCACCATCCACCATCCTCCAACAGCAGGTTTGGAACAGCAAAAGCCCACTGAAATACAAACCTGCTGTTTCAGTTTTTCATCTCAAACTCATTTTGTATTATTATCCGATCCCATATCCTCCTCCTCTCCCTGTTCAACAGACCCTTTTTTCCAAGAAAAATGACAGAATGTGGCGAGTTCCTCACCAAAGCCAAGCGTCTCGACCTGGGACACACAAAGCCCGGTGCCAGAGCACAAACCACCCCTCCCTGAGGCTGCAGGAGCTGCCAAGCCCTGGCCTGCCTGCCCACCCCGACCCCTGCCCGAGAGCCACCCCCAGGCCAAGCACCCGAAACACAAACGATTATTGATTATCGATTATCGCTGCTGTGCTGCCCCCGCTGGGACTGAGCTCAGCTCCACCTCCTCAGTCACTTCTTACAAGATTAAGGAAAGGTGCACCTGAACCCACCTCACCAAGTGACAGCAGCCAGGAAACTTCAGAAAAGGCAATTTCCCCGAGGACCTGCTGCAATTAAGATAATGCAGGAGTGCACCTATTGAGATATTAATGAGCTCCTACCAGGGCAGCATTAAGTTCACAGTTTGCTGCATTTTTACTTTCAATTTCCTATTAAGTTTTATTGATATGGTTTCCTGACAATAGGAAAACCTCACCCTGCTCCGGCAGAGCCTCTTGAACCCAGTGTCAGGCTCCACCAACTGCAAATCCCTCCCAACAACCCAACTTCACAAAAATGAGGTGCCTGAAGACTGCACTCGGCTGCAAAACTCTTTGGTGTGAACTGATGGATGAGCAACAGCCTGGGATCCGTTCAGGGCTCGGGTTTTATTCATGTAGAAATTTATCCTGTCAGGATTTAATCATCAGTTATCACAGCTCCTCTTTGTTCCCCATCCACATCTCACATTGCAGAACAAACAGCTCCAGCACCCCGAGCTGCAGAGAATTGGTTCCATTGTCTCCAGCTCAAGTTGTCTGAAGTTTCTCACTGGCTGTTTTCGCTGGGCAAAACTCCTCCAGATTCTTTTCTTTCTCACTTTGCCTTCTGAACAGGAAGGAAATCTGGCAGGAATTTTTAGAAATCCAGATACCCAGGGGAAGGTGTCTCTGCCCTTGGCAGGGGCTTGAACAGACCTTTAAGGTCCGTTGGTCCCACCACGCTGTGATTCTATGGAAATTTTACCGAATTTCCTAAATAAGATCAGAGCGTGGCTGAAAGCTTGCAGAGGTAACAGGAATGACTCTTCCTGCTGTTTGCCAGGGGCTGGAACTCGAGTTCTCCATTTCCTCAGGAGCTGCCAGCCCTGGGGTGGTGCCCACAGCCCCCAGCCAGGGGGGCACAGCACAAAGAACATCTCTGCCTCCTGCTCAGCCCTCCCAGTGATGCCTTGAGTGGCCACCTAAAACACAGGGACTAAAACAAGAATTAAGAGAATAAAAGGAGGGATTTGTTTGTAGGGCCTTTGACCCTGGGCAGTCCAGAGGCTCCACCCCAGATGGACCCTGGCTCACGAGTTCTTCACCCTTTGATAAGTTGGGTTCATTTGCAGATCAGGGTTCATTCTCCAGTGATCACCTCAGTCCATGATGGAATCACCCCGAGTTTGCCCCCCTTGAGAGGCTTTGAGTTGCCACCTTTGGGGCCCGGTGTCCTTGGAGTGGGAACCTGCAGAGGTTTGTTGTGTGTGAGCAGCAGGAGAGAACAGCAGCTCCCAGGGCACAGGAACTGCAGAGTCACACACCAGGCAGGGCAGGGTTTGAGAAACAGAAAAGTTAAAACCGAAGGCATCACCAGCAACCAAACCCTGCCCATGGGCAGCGCTGGGAGGGTTCTCCCAAGGTGTCCATCAAGCAGCACGTGCCCCCTCTCTGTCCTGGAAAGTGCACAGGAAAACACTGCAAGTTCTGCTCCAGGGCTCTTAAAAGACCTGGGAACGGCATTCCCAGTGGCCTTGGGTAACGATGAGAACAAATCCTACTAAAGCACTTGGATGATCCCTCCTTATCACATCCTAGGATGAAGCACTCTGAGGTGGTTTTCACACGCGAGAATCAAATGTTGCCAATGAGGAAATGAGGAAGAACAGTTAGGAAAGTTTTCATGTAAATCAATTTCAGGAGCAATAGAAAATATTTCTGTGCAGCTGTGCTGAAGGTGTTCAGAGATGACAAACCTGCTGCTGAGTACAGGAGTCACACCACGAGCAAAGTCTGCGCAGTGACCAGAACCAGCTCACCCAGAGGAGGGCATTTTCACCCCATTCATTCATTTACAGCTCCCCTCAGCTTCTCCCTGTTTACCAATCACTGCAGCCCCCGCTGTTCAAACCCTGTTTGCCCCCATCACCCCCTCGCCTGCCACCCCACAGGGAACTCCTGATGATGCCTTAGGGAGCAGCACAATCACCTGGCAGGGAGCTGGCTCCATGTTTCACAGGGCACAGGAACACGAACACGAACAACACCCAGTGCAAAGGAGAAGCTGAGCCTGGAGGAGACCAAGTGCGTTTAATTAACCAGAAATGTCTTCAGGAGCAACGAAAGGAACGCGGAGAAAATAAAACCCAGAAATGATTCGTGTACTTGAATTTTGCTTAGACCTACACTGGCTCATTCCACCAATCCTGCCAGGCTGGGTGAGCTCCCTCTCCCGCTCCTTGTCCAGCATCAGGATTAAGCAGCACCTTTTAAAACTCCCAACTCCTCAATACCATTACTATAAAGGATGGAACCCATTACTGAAACAAACACTTCCAAAGCTACTTTGGGTTTCTCAAACAGCTGCCTTTCTAATTGAACACATTTCTTTTTAATTAATTTCGAACCTGGAAAGAGCCCGTTTCCAGGCACACAAATCAGTCCTCATCCCCACCACAACGGCCATGGCACTAAGGTGGAAAGGCATCCTGAGTGATATTGGCAAGCTGGGAGCCTTTTCCATATCTACAAGGCCTCTCCTGCTTCCTTTTCTAGAGTGAGAAAGTGCTCCTGAAAAAAAATAATTGTAGCAATTAAGGGAACAATAATTACAGCAATTAGTACTGTCCACATGGCTCATGGGAGCACTTTGTCAGCTCAGAAAACAGGAAAAAAAAATCATAAACACCCAGTAAAATGAGATGTGTCCATAAATATGAGATATCCTGTATTTCATCTTGATGACCTGTGCCGGGACCAAGGTCTGCTTGTGACAGTGATGAGCTCATGGCACAGATTGGTTTTTTACAGAAAAACAGGGGGTGATTTCTTAGCTTTTAAATGCTAAAAGAACCTTGGACACATGACTCGAAACCTGGACCCAAAATTGTAATGAAAATTAGTCACAGCACAAAAATAAACATCTTACCCCCTTCTAAAGCTGTAGATACAGCTGTCCTTGAATAAACAAGGACATGACCCCTGTCTCAACAAGTTCACGTACTGGGGGTTAGGACTTGGCCATTTGTACTTTCCTGGGAATACATTATTTACTGGAATGCTTTACTTTCCATCCCTGGCAGTGTCCAGGGCCAGCTTGGACGGGGCTTGGAGCAGCCTGGGACAGTGGGAGGTGTCCCTGCCCATGGCAGGGGTGGCACTGGGTGGGCTTTAAGGAGCCTTCCAGCCCAAACCAGTCTGTGATTCTGTGATCTTTTCCACTGGCAGAAAGCATTCTTTAGAGCCCAGCTCCTTTGAGCTGGGCCTGTGAACCCATTCAAACAGTTCTTTATACTTAAAAACAATTCCCTGAAAGCTCCGGACCAGGCTGTGCCAGGCAGCAGAGCTCCCAGGGCACTGCTGAGACAGAAATAGAGCACCTGGGAGGAGGCAGAGCAGGCTCCAAGCCCCCTGTCCAGGCAGCACGTGGGCTCAGAAATAGGTGAGGCCCGGGAGGAATTCAGCTGCTCTCTCCCTGCCCTCAGAGAACGATGAAATCAAACTCCCCACCGGTGCTGCAGCTCGGACACCGAGCCTCCTGCACGCTGAACATCGCTTTAGGAGGTGAAAATCTGTTCTCTGAGCACCAAAGCCAGCGTGTTCCTCACCATTCCCTCCCTGCTGCGTTCCAGCACACCCACAGCACAGCAAAAATAGGCTCCTCTTGTGTGCAGGTATTATTTGTGTTTGCAAGCCCAGCCCTCACCATCTGAATTGCTAATTGCTCCAGTAAGTTGCCATACCTTGGGACTTACTCTGCTTAAAAACACTCCTTGAAAAATGCGTCCAGAAAGCAGGATCTGAATTTCTACTGACACGGAAAGGGTTTTAGATACACACTTGCCTAATTTGTGTGTGCAAATTCCTCTTTGTGAATGAAGCTGTGTTTATGTAATCACGAAGATCCTGAGTGAGCACTTCTCAGAAGTAAAATTAACTGGCGTTTATATTACTCCCGTTTTAATTTATCTCGGTTTATCTGCATTGTGATTCAATGATATTAGAGCAAAAAATCTAATTTCTAATTGTTAACTACTATTTCTAAGCCCCTGATCTACAGCCACCCTTCTTGGAGGGGAGGCTGCTGGAAGTCACCACCCGCCCAGCCCTTGGCATGGCAGAGGTGCCCTTGCTGAGCCCTGAGCAGGCAGGACAAGGCACAAACTCTGTCACACACACACACACAGAGGAGCCACAATTTTCCCTGCGTGCCACAACAAACACGTCCAGCAGCAGAGAACCCCTCCCATCCCCAAGGAGGGATATTTATCTCCTGCACCAGAGGGATTATTGATACCCAAGGCAAAGGCACAGGTACAAGTATGACGCTTCCCCATTTAATATTTTAAAGCGAAATATTCAGCTTGTTAAGAATTTTAGCTGGCTTGCCCATAAAGCAGCGTGGCAATAAAGCTTTCCTGGTTTGCAGATCCTGGGGATGAGCTATGACCAGCACAGCACATTGGGTTTTACAGCACTAAGTAGAATATTCCTCCTAGGATACATCAGTTAGAACATCAGTGCTGATGGCCCATCTACTGCAGTGCAAGAATGCACAGCTCTTCATATTTTAACTCCAGCCCTGATAGACTGAGAGCTGGAGAGTGATATTAAACTAATAGATGGTACTTGGCTAGAGGCAATTCGAAATCTTAACAAAGCTTCAAAGGATCTTGGCTATTAGGAGCCAATTCTTCAAGCCAATTTTGAGCTGAGCTCGTGTAAGGTGATGAGAGCACGGGGACCCTGCAGCCCTTTAATGGGCCCGGTTTGGGGATCAGATGCTGCACCCAGGCTGCTTATGCAGCAAGGCTCTGCTCAGCCTCCTGCTGGGACTCAGATCCGGCCTCCAAATAGCACACACAGGGATATCCTGTCACTCTGATCCCATGACACACACCACAAGGTCACAGAATCACAGACATTGCATGAAGGAGAGAATGAACAAGCAAGACACGTTTCTGTGTTCTCCGAGTTTGTGCTGAGCCCAGATCTAGCTCTGGGGTTGCTGCCTCCTACCACAGCCTGAGGAAGCACAAGCACCAGCTCCAGCAGACAGAACAGACAATGGGATTTAGAAAGGAACAAACCAAGGTCTGGCCACCAAATGCTACAGAAAACAAAAGAACTTGTGCCAAAAATGCAAAACTGCAGCTGTATTTGCAGCCCACTGCTAAGACCAAGATTAAGGGTTGTCCAACACCCTCAGGGCTTGGGAATGGAAAGGACGTTGGGGTCCCATTTTGGAAGGGCTGACATCAGGATTTTCACACATGGACAGTCTCCTCCTGGTGTTGCTCCCTCCACCCCCATGTCCTTGACAGGACAAGGGGAATAGCTGTAAGCTGAGAGGTGGCAGATTTAGAGGGGCTGCCAGGAAGGAATCCTTCCTTGGGAGGGTGGAGAGGCCCTGGCACAGGGTGCCCAGAGCAGCTGTGGCTGCCCCTGGATCCCTGGCAGTGCCCAAGGCCAGGTTGGACGGGGCTTGGAGCAGCCTGGGACAGTGGGAGGTGTCCCTGCCATGGCAGGGGTGGCACTGGATGGGCTTTAAGGTCCTTCCCCACCCAAACCATCCTGGGATTCTGTGACCGTTCTATGCACAATGGAGGGAGATGAAGGACATGTCTGCCTCTCCCATGGCCTGAACACACCCTGCAAGGTCTTCTGGATGCCAAAAAATATTCCCATTCCTCTGGTGTTCAGATTTATACCAATCAGGGCATTCTCAGAAGGGTCCTGTCACCATCCAAAGTGCTGAGCAGAGGATCAGGGTCCATACGCTCAGTTATGGTGATGCCTTACGTGGCCACCTAAAACACAGAGACTAAACAAGAATTAAGAGAATAAAAGGAGGTGTTTATTTGAAGGGCCTTTGACCCTGGGCAGCCCAGAGGCTCCACCCCAGATGGACCCTGGGTCACGGGTTCTTCACCCTTTGATAAGTTTGGTTCATTTGCATCTCAGGGTTCATTCTCCAGTGATCACCTCAGTTCATGATGGAATTACCCCAAGTTTGCCCCCCTGAAGAGGCTCTGAGTTGACACACTTGGGGCCCGGTGTCCTTGGAGTGGGAACCTGCAGAGGTTTGTTGTGTGTGAGCAGCAGGAGAGAACAGCAGCTCCCAGGGCACAGGGAACTGCAGAGTCACACACCAGGCAGGGCAGGGTTTGAGAAATAGAAAAGTTAAAACCTAAAGCACCAGTGGGACTGGGTAGATTTGTTTTCCTCTCCTTCCTCGTGCACCACTCCCATATTCCTGCCTGCATTCCCAAAAGCTGAGAAGCCAGTCTCTGCGAGGAGGCAGAGGAGCGATGTATGGACACCAAGCACACACAGAGGCACAAACGTTCTTGCAGCGACTGGAGCTCCCACAGCCAAATATGGACTCACCAATTCTAATTCTTTTGAAAATAAATCAGAAGCAGAATATAAACAGAGTGAAGCAGCTTTTATGTTTTATTTATGTGTACACATTGCTCCATTCATCCCAAACAGATAATTGAACCTTATATTGTCTATGCATATTTTAAAAGGTTTTTAATCTGCAAGTATAAATCTCATTGATTTTGAAAGTAGCCCGATAAAGACAACACCAGTAACGACTTATTCAGCAGCCAGGCTGAGACAGAAAATGTTCTCGGTGGCAGAACACAGTTTTGTGAAAGTAATCCACAAACGCAGACACACAAACCCAGCCCAGCGGAAACAAATTGCAGTGTGGTACAAGGGGAAACAATCATCCCTCCGAGCCGAGTTATTGGGCTAAATGAGAGCTGTCAGGCTCCGATTTGAGCATATCTCATAATTGCATTTCTAGGAGAGCATCCATGTTTATGTTGTGGAAAATAAGGCTGTGATTTGAATATTTATTCCTAAATTTTTAATATAGCCGAGAGTCTGACAGCCAAGGAGAATAAAGCCTCTGGCCTTCCTGCCCTGACAGAGCAACGCATCCAAAATCTGGCAATACAGATTTAGCTACAAGAAGTGGCTATTTCTAATTTCAGTGTAAAGTTAAACTTTGGCCAAGCAGCTCAATACCACAGTGAGCAAAACCGAGTTCCTGTGAACGACTTCCACAGAACAGATATTGCAGAAGTAGGAGTCTGTTCTCGTTAGAATGTCTCCAAGTGGCCTCACGTTCAGGGAGAGGCGCAGACAATGTGATCTCCTCCAGCTCCCCTCCCTGGATCCTCTAACACCCCCAAGGGCACCAGCTGCATTTCAAGCAGTAAATGATGTTTTAAACAGGGTTTCTGGAGCTCATTTCCCTCCGTGCAACATTGGAAGTATTTCTGAATTTAAAAATGTGTCAAATAATAAAAACCCCTGGGTTTTTAATGCGCTCACACACTGTGGTTGACTGAACGGTTCTGCTTGAGCTTAAACTGTCTTGGTTTGGATTGGCACTTTATTAAAAGCTCGAGGCAAGAGGAAAGCTGTGAATTATAAAGAATACGTGTAAGCTGCTGTCTGACCTCCCTGCAGCCCTGGTCACTCACACCTACGAGCCTCAACAGGTTGTTCCACCTCCTCCTTCCACCCTGAGCTCGGGGTGAGACGTGGTTACATAACTCCAGCTGGAGATGACGAACCCAGAGCTATAAAATTAATCCAAATTTATGAGCAGAGCCACAAACCTCCTCAGCCTGCCCTTACGGGAGCAGCGTCACTGCTGCCAGCGTCCCAGTGACGTCAAGGAGATAAATTCCCCCTGACGGGCCCGTGACGCTCCACACGCTGGCAGGGAGGGTGGCACCTGCACAGAGCCGTGTGTGGGGACAGGGGGGACAGAAACCTGTCACAGCTATCGATCCACAGCCTGAACATTACACAGGGGTCTGACACTGCCCTCAGCCAGGGTGGGACAGCACACAGAGCTGATTATCCCGTGTCTGCGTGGACAGGCGGGTTTGAACTGATTCCAGAGACGTGGCACGGCCTAAATGAAGGATAAAATCTACATCGAGGATAAAATCTACATCATCCATTCCTATCTTCCTTTTTCTACCAACACACATCATCTTCTTTTACATTATAAAACCCAGAAGAGCATTTCAGGGCACCTGAGCTGCACTGAGTTTTGGAGGCCGCACACCCAGCACTGAGCTCTGTCCTACAGGAGGGGAAAGCACTGCCTGGGCAAGGGCCCAGCTGGGAGCTCTCACCTCATAACCCTCACAACCCCTGTGCTCAACAGCAAATTCCTACATGGAATTTCAGCAAACACACGACACAAACGTGTCCTCAGATAAGTAATGATTTGCTCCAGGTGAGAACAGCCTTTAGTTCAGGCGTTCGTTCCTGCTGTGGCCCCGCTCCAGTGGAGTTCACTCCTCCAACAACACCCTGGATACTCCGGCTGTGTCTCTCAGGTCAAAGTCACCACCTGCTGCAGCAAGGGTGACTCCACCACATCGCTGGGGCTGGAAAAACACTCCAGGATCAAGTCTGACCATTCCCACAGCCCTGCCAAGGCCACCACTGCCCCGTGTCCCCAAGTGCCACATCCACATGGTTTTAAATCCCCTCAGGGATGGGGACTCCACGCCTGCCCTGGGCAGCTGTGCCAGGGCTGGACAGCCCTTTCCACAAAGGAATTGTTCCCGATATCCACCCTGAGCCTGCCCTGGCCCAGCCTGAGGCCGTTTCCCCTTGTCCTGTCCCTGTTCCCTGGGAGCAGAGCCCGACCCCCCCCGGCTGCCCCCTCCTGTCAGGGACTTGTGCAGAGCCACAGGGTCCCCCCTGAGCCTCCTTTGCTCCAGGCTGAGCCCCTTCCCCAGCTCCCTCAGCCTCTCCTGGGGCTCCAGCCCCTTCCCCAGCTCCGTTCCCTGCCCTGGACACCCCCCAGCCCCTCCAGGTCTCCCTTGCACTGAGGGAGAAGCAGCGACTGCCGGGAGGGGCTCAGAGAGCACAAATTGTTCCATTTCCTTCATCGTCTGCAAGGTCAAACATTTCCTCCTTTGAATCCCAGGCATTTAATATTCCCTCAGAACGTGTGGGAGGCACGGCTGACCCGGGCGTGGGGATGGTTTCACCAGGGACACTGAGGGATTATATTTAGACTGCCTTTGATTTCATATTTTCTTTAATCCAAAATAAACATTATCACAAGTAAAAAGGCCTGTTGTGTCCTCTGAGCATCAGAAACAGAACAAGGTCCTTCAGGACACAGACTCTGGGTATAAAGGAGAGCGAGAAAATGCAGTGAGGAGAGATGTGAGGGAGAATGGATCGTAATTATGGGAGAAATCTGCATTTGACATTTCTTCCACTACATATCCAAGAGTTATAGGGTATAATGAAGTTCCAGTGAATATCTATACCTTTTATTTCCTTATATTTCATCTCTGGCCTTTTACAAAGTGCATCATCACCATGTAATTCTACAGATATCTAAATATTTCTGCATTATTACAGGAAAAAACACAAGGCAATCACACTTTTACCTTCACTGGTTTTCTTCACCTCAACATTAAGCTTGCCAGCTAAATAATTACATTTCTTCTTATCTAACTTGTGGGAAAACAAATTTAATAACAGAAATACAGCCAGAAAGACGAATACTTTGGGGAGAATAATTTTCAGACTTAAACTTCACAAGCTCAATAGATTATTCTGGACACTGGATAATTACTCTGCATGTCTTTATCGCAAAAGTGCCCGGACATTCTAATTAATCCAAATTACTTTCTAAGGGCCATGTTATTAGACTCATGCAGGAACAGCCAGATATAGAAATATTTTTATTTTTTTAAAGGTCTCTAACGGCTCAGTCTTTCAGCACCCCGATGAAAAGCACACCAGAGCAGCTCCTTCCCTCGCCTGGAGCCAGCCCAGAGCCAGGAGAGGAGCCCCGTGAATCCTGAGCAACAGGAAACCTGCAGGAAAAGCTGCCCAGCCTGATCAGGGCCTTCCTTAAAAGATAAAAATCAGTGTCCAGTGCTGATTTCACCGACAGCACCGACCCCGGCTCACAACCTGTGTCCGTGATGAAACTGATCCTAAACCACACACCAACAGCCCCTGCCACTGACTAAACCAACCCTTCCCACCTGTACCTGCCTTGCTCTCACTTTTGCAATGTTATTTCATCATTAACTCACTTCTCAGTCATTAAAAAAGGTTCACAACTCTCCATCAAGTGTCCTTTGGAAGTTCCGTGTGTCAAATTCGGTGTAAATTGCTGCCAGTGTTCAATAAATGGGATATTCAAGTTACTGTTCATCAAAGCAAACATCTGGGCCTGGTGCACACCTAAAGTAAGCCAGGGGTGGTTTGTTTTCTCTCCTGAGAGCAGAACTATCACAGTAGACCTGACCTGTTACACCTGCCATGGTGCACAGAGCTGGCCTCATCCATAGCTTGAAGTGAAAAGAGTAGAAAATAAAGAGCAAATAAAGCCACTTGCACTCAGATTCTAAAACACGTTCAAACCAAACTTGATGGTTTCTCCTGGCAATTCCTTTAGCAGAAAAAAAAATCCAGGTACTCTGGAAATGTGAATGGTACCTGGAGGAGCCTCCCATCAAAATCTGGAACAGCTTTGTCTTCAACAGCCTGAGGACTTGGGCTCTGTGGCACTGGATGGGCCCCTCGGCAGCTCCTACAAGTCAGCTTCCAGCTCCAAGACATCAAACTAAAGGGCTCCCAGTGCCCTGTACTTCCCTAACCTTCCTTCCCATGTCTCACTCAGTGCCCTGTATTTCCCTAACCTTCCTTCCCATGTCTGGCTCCCAGTGCCCTGTGTTTCCCTAACCTTCCTTCCCATGTCGGGCTCCCAGTGCCCTGTGTTTCCCTAACCTTCCTTCCCATGTCTCACTCAGTGCCCTGTATTTCCCTAACCTTCCTTCCCATGTCTCACTCAGTGCCCTGTACTTCCCTAACCTTCTTCCCCATGTCGGGCTCCCAGTGCCGAGGATTTCGCTGGCAGCTCTGTCTGGAGCTCCATCAGGTTCTCCAGCTGTTCCACGCACAGGGCAGGGAGCTCTGGGAAGATGAAAGCGATTGCTCTGACCCTGCAAAGCCCTGAAGATAAAAGGTACAGGACCTGTTTCTGGAAAGCACTCAATATTTCAAGCTCCCTGCTCTGTGTAAAGGCTGCTAATGCTGGGAGTGCTCAGAATTCCTGAGGGATTGATCCTGCACGGGGGTCGTGCACGGAGCCAGCAGAGCAGAACAACCTGTTTACCTTCAGGAGCCACGTGAAGCGAGGCAGCGATGGAGGCAGAGCCCAGCAGCAGCTGCAGGCAAGAAGGGATGATGTGAGATCGTGCGCTTTCCTTTCATGAAAGGAAACTGTACTGGAGCATCGCATCCTCAGCTGGTGCGAGCCGCCATGGGCCTCAATGGAGCTCCACAGCATCCCACAGCTGGAAGAGCTGATGCACAAAATTAACACGGCAATGAATGGCTCTGCAAACACTCCTGCATCTGTATTTATCACATTAGAATGAGCACCATGGCTCTGGAGATCACCTCATGTTTATGCATGTGCAGTTTAGACCCTAAATCACCGCTTTTTTTTTTTTTTTACTTCTCACTGAATAGCTATTTCTGAGAGGAAGTTTATGCAGAATGTCGGGTGTCAGATCATTTTGAACAACTGACTGTAACAGGTCCTCATCAGCTCTCCCAGAACAAACGAAGCAGCGCCGGAAGGAAGGGCCGTGGGAAGGGAGCTCGTTGGGATGCAGTGATGGGATGTGATGTCCCCCATTAGTCCCTGACCAGCAGGGCCATCCCAGCGCAGCAGCCTCGCCGACGGGAATCACAACCCTGCTTACAGGAGCCTGGGGCCACCGCAGGGCCGGGGCTCCCTGCAAGAACAGATCGGCCCTTCCAGCCCCGCTCCACAAACCCGGGACAGTGGGGAGAGGAGAGGAAGGGGAGAACGGGGAGGGAGAAGGGGTCTTTACTATCCACTTAAAAACATTTGAGAATCTGAATGAAAGCAGCACCTCCAGGAATGCTAAACGCCAGTGTGAGCTTTCCCAGGCAAGCAGGGGCTCTCGTTTCCCTGTGATCAGCCGGAATCAGACCCGAGTGACAAATGAAACCCCAGATATTTCTCCAAGCGCTCAGCGCACGTTTTGCACCTCCTGCTCCCACTCCGTGCCACAACAGCATTTTCTGGGCATGCTGGTGGCTTTTGAAATGCCACCCCCGTACCCTCAGATCTCACAAGTGTCTATCAGAGCCCTCGCTGCCGGCTTTAGAAACGAGCGCACGGGGTTTATTTCCTTCTCCTTCATTACATCTTTTTTCAATTCCCTTCCCTCCAGTTATTTATTCCTCTGGAGGGCAAAAGCACAGCGCAGAGGAACAAGCCCCCTGTGCATTCTTCATCAAGATCTGCAGACTCGCTGCTAATTACTGCAGTGGCAGCTCTGCCCTGCCTCGGCTCGGAGGATGGAGCTCGGCAGGTTGTGCTAACCCTGCAGTTTGCCCAGGCTCTGCAGCACGCCGGCTCTGGAGCCCAGGAGCACAGGAATGTTTTTTTGAAACGCTGTGTTCTGGTATCACAAGCAACCAACAGGAAAATTAGCATTGTAAAATGGCAACCTCATTTAGATAAGCACCATGTGAATCCATCTAATTTGTATACAGAGTCATTATATGGTCACAGCCGAGTGACTCAAGCCTCTTTCTCTTCTCCTGCTTCCCCCCGCTCCTAAATACCAGAGCTCTGGGAGTATCCTGAGTTAGCTGAGCCTTGCTGCCAGCACGAAAGAGCAGGAGCATTATTGTCCCTGGCTGGGGAGTGACAGTGGCAGCATGGGGGCAGCAGCTCAGCCCCGTGCCCGGGGAGCCCCAGCAGCCACCCCGCCACCGCCCTGGGTGCTGCCACCTCCCTGGGCTCCAAACCTTCACCAATCCCCCAAACATCCCTCACCCAGCTGCTCACGGGGCTTTTCCAGAGCTGCAGAAGGGGTGCGAGCCCCTCCCCACCATCACAGCACCTGCTCCGGACACTCCTCGGGGAGTGGGTGACACCTGCGGGCACAGGCAGGACCTCCCCGGAGTGGCACAGGTGCCACACACCCTGGGCTGCACAGCTGGCAGCTGGCGGGGTCCCGGCCCCACTCCCCGCTTGGGAACACACGTGGAGCCACATCATTTGTGGGATTTGTCTTTTCCTGCAGACTCTTCCATAGGCAGAAATGCCAGAAGATTTTAACATCCATTCTGACAGCTTGGAAATCACCATGTTTAATAACAGAAAGCTGACAGGGAAACTCGATAAACAGCAATCCTTTCCACTTCCATACTGCCCCGGTCCATCTGCATTATCCCAGACACGCAGGAGATTTGTATCTATGCCGGTGCTTACACCAATTCCATCACTATGGCATCCCAGAGCTCTCAACTCCTTAAAAATAGAACTAATAGCATTTTCTCCTTACTTCTTCCTTCCAAGCTTTCAAGAGAAATGCTGGAATCATTTATGGCTTTATTTTATTTATTCCTTTATTTGTGAAAGAGGCTGAGCGAAGCACATCGCTTCCCCTATCTGCCAAGGAGAGGGAAAGAAAATCGAGGGAGGTGGAAAGGAATTTACAAGGATTGTGTGTGTTGTTGTAGGGTCCCAGCACCTGTGGGTGCTCACACACCCCGGGGGCTGGTTCCCCATCCCACTCCAGCTCCAGACTGCGGCACCGTGCGCCAGGTGGGACGGGAGAGCGGGACACGGGAAGAAAGGAAGGAGCGCTGCGTAGCTGAGAGCAATCCTTTGGAGAGCCTGGATTAATTAGTGCAGACATCCCGGCTCGGGGAGCAGTCACTGCAATGCTGCTGCATTTTTCTAATCACCTGCACACCAGAGAGCAAGGCTGGCACAGCCCCCAGGCCAGGGGAGAGGGGCCCTGCTGGCCCAGGGACCCCAGCACAGGGCAATGGCAAATCCCTCCATCGCCCCAAGAAAGGTGCCTGGCACAGCACAGCACAAAATGATCTCTGGATGCCCTCCTTCCCCACTCCTCTACCTTCTGTTTCCCAAGTCAGAGAAACGGATCAGGGTATTATTATGGGAATTATCTGTATTTGCTCTTTTACCATCCCTCTCAACAAGTTTTTTGTTTAATGAGACAGCAAGAGCCACACAGGTCTCTTGACAAGTTCCTCTCCATCCCTCCAGCCTCCTAAAAGTGCCCCAGCCCCAAGCCCAGCCCTCGGGAATGTGGAGGTGACCAGTGGAGCACATTCCAAGCTGTGCCGGGGGACAGCAGGACTGGCCAGTTCTCAGGGGAACAACCCAGCCCTACCAAGGGGACACAGCGAGGGGGCTCTGGGGCTCAGTGAGACACTGGGGCACGGCTGCCTCCAGGGGGGACCCTCTGAACCCCGCAGGCTTGGTGTACAAACATGCTCCCAAACCCTCTGTGTCAGAGCTCCACACCTACAGATGCATTACAAACCCAGCAGGACACAGCAACAACATCCTGAGGGAGGGACACCTGTCCCCTCTCTGCTGTCCCCTCACTGCAGGCACCGACCTCACCGTGTTCATTTGACAGCCCTCAGTGAGAAGAGAAAAAACATCCCAGCAAAGCTGATTAAATCAGGCAGGATTGTCCCACTGGTACCCCGTAGGACTATGGAAATGAGAGATGGAGAAAACTCTCTCCGACCACCTCTCCCATATCTAGGCCAGTGCGGAGGAGTATTCCCGGCAGATCCCGGCCGCTCTCCTGCTTCCTGCGGAATAATTACAGCCGACAACGTGACTCCTGTTTCCCCACGAGCAAACCTCGCCAGCCCTCCCAGCCCCACGGGCTCTGGGGCTCCACAGACCCACACCAGGCTGGGATGCCCCGGCCCTGCTCCCTCCGGGAGGGACACGGCTCCAGCAGGAGCATCCCCAGCACCCTGCAGCTCACGCTTGTGACCACTCCGAGCACCAGTTAACCCCAGAGATTCATCCCATCCCATTCTGCCACCACAATCGAGCAGGAAGAGACACTAATTAGCAGGGAGCTGTTGCAGGGATGCATGAATATTAATGCCACCGTCCAAACTAATTTCCCCAATTACTGCTGTTACAGCAGCTCCATTACAATCCATAAACCCGGGACTGATATGAAGATCTCCCTAATAAGGGAGTGAGAACAACTGCTAGAGAGCTCTACCACGCCTCAGCTGACACTAACAAGGTTAATTTTTCCCCTGGATAAAATAATAGAAATCAGTAAATATTTTAAAATAAAATAAGCCTTTCCCTGCTGGTATAAATATTCTGCCATAAAATCCACACGGGGATTCCTCCACCACCCAGAGCCCGAGCTCAGGGAAGTTTGTGATCTCCTGAACTCCCAAGCATGGAGCATTGAACACTGAGAGAGACAGAAAGAGCCATTAAACCAATGAGCTGGCTCCTGGTTTGGGATCTTTATTCCAGATTCCACATTGATACTCTCCTTTGAAGTGTCTGAGCTCAGGAACTCATCAGTCTGTGGCACGGCTGAATGATTATATGACATGTTAGAGCCTAAATGCACTTTTATTATGCGTAAAGCATTACATTTCTGTATTTATCTCCTTTTGCAATGCTTTTTTACCCCTCTGCAAACGCTGCCAATACTTGGGAATGATAAAGCTAAAAACTAGGCAATGACAAAAGAAATTAAACCTTTTCCTGAGGAAAAAGAACCATTATATACATTTGGATACACGATCGAGTTATCCTGATTCAGAACAAGGGTAAAGCATCCCTTCTGCTCCTGAAGATGAGCAGTGCTTGATGTGCACCCTGATTTAATTAACCAGGACCTATAGATACACGTAACTGATCGCATTCACAGCCCTGGGACACGTCACCGAGTGTCCCACATCCCAATCAGAGCAGTAGGAGTTGAACTCTCAGCAAAGAACACGAATGCATGTGATGGTTATGGAGATACCCCCCAGTTCTCACTGACCAGACACCACGACCATGACCCAAAGTCCACCTCCAGCCCAGCACCACAACCTCTGCGAGCCCTCACACCAGGCACTCACACTGAGGCAAACACCCATCTTTCTTAATTTAAAGGGAAATATAAAGATTAAGATTAAAGGGAGCAGTGGGCAGGACAAGGCAACAGCACTTTCTAGCAGACAAATCACAGAACCCCAGAATATCTGAGGTTGGAAGGGACCTCTGGAGACCACTCAGTCCAACCCCCTGCCCAGGCAGGGTCACCTGGAGCAGGTGACAGAGGGATGTGTCCAGGTGGGTTTGGGATGTCTCCAGAGAGGGAAACTCCACGATTCCCTGGGCAGCTGCTCCAGGGCTCTGCCCCGCCATGGAAAGAAGCTCTTCCTCACGCTGAGGTGGAACTTGGTGTGTTTTATAGTCAAATGCCCACTAAAAACCAGCTTTCAGTGAAGCCAAAGGCTCCTGAAACACCCAAACCTGGCCTCAATCCTGCCACCTTGTTCTACCCCCCAGACCTGACTGAACACTGAACACCTGCACTCACACTGTGCTGATGCTTCTCAAAGATCTTTTCTACTCCAGGGAAACAGCAGCACAACCTAATAAACAACAACACAAACACAGGGGCTAAGCACAAACTTGTTTTCCTGGTGCTTATGATGTATAGAAGTAGGGAAAAACTAAACGAAGCAAAAAGCCCTCTGGTGATGATCAGTGACAGAGGAAGCTGTTAAAAATCATGTTCAAAACCACACACACGAGGCTGTGCTGGACCAGACGCCCAGCTCAGGAAATGCCACAGGATTTGCCACGGGCTGCAGTGTTAAACACCAGCTTCTCCGGGAGCAGCGTGCAAACACAGGAGCCTTCGAGAGGTTTTTTTCTCTGCTTCCACCTGCTGGTCAGACCATCCTCAATTCACCCGGGATCGGCACCGCGGGTGAGTTAAAGCTGAGGATGAGGAGGGACAGGCTGGGCTGTGCCCTGGCCAAAGCCCAGTGGCTGCACTGGAGCTCTGTGACGTTCCCAGAGCAGCACAGTGGGACACGGAGGAGCTCTTGGCTTTCTGTAAACGCAGCCCCAATGTCACGGTTTACAATTACTGTCTGAATGATGACACATTTATTCCTTTGGTGGTGGTGCTGACAAATCCCTATGCAAATGCTGGACACATAATAGAAACAGAAAGTAAAACAGAAATGCAGCCTCGTGACAGCACCATCATTTCTGTGCTAATGCCAACAAAGAAGAATTTAACAAATAACAGTTTTGGGGGAGAAAAGCAATCTCACTGTATTTCAGGAGATTTATTTTTCCAGAAGGGATGCTGACTGAAAATTGGAAGAGGTTCATGAAAACTGTTCCTTGAGATAATTACCATTAATGACTTTCCTGCAGGATGAACATCGAATTAGAAGCCGGTTCTGTTGTGATGTGCACTCAAGTACCTAAATCAGATGTGCACCCACAGGTCCAATTTATCATCACAGATAAAGGACAGGGATGGTTTTCACAGAAACTGAAATTCTCCCGTCATCCAACAGCACGAGATCCTTTGCAGCTTCTCCCAAGGAATTATAGCCAAAGACCAGGTTTCCAACAGACACGGCCGAGCGGGGGGAGCAGCAGGTGAAACACCGGAGGGATGCTCCCTAAACTGATCAACAGGACACCAGGAAACAGCCTCAGGTTGTGCCGGGGACATTCAGATTGGACATAGGAAAAATTTCTTCACGAAAAGTTTGTCAAGCCCTGGCACAGCTGCCCAGGGAAGGGGTGGAATCACCATCCCTGGAGGTGTTCAGGAATCGGGGATGTGGCACCTGGGGACACAGTTAGTGGTGGGGTAATGGCTGGACTCGATCTTAGAGGGCTTTTCCCACCTGAAGGATTCCATGATTTGGAACGAGCAGGGAGGTGCAGGAAGAGGAGAGGATGAGGAGCGGAGCTTCCCAGGCCAGGGCTGAGGCAGAAAAGTGGATTTGTTTCTGCCTCTTCTTGTTCATCAAAGCTGCAGCAGGGCTAATGGGCTAAAATTGAACAAAAGTGCTCAAGAACAGTAATCCGGCCACATCCAGACCAAAACCGGTGCTGAAATTGTTCTGACCTGCCTTGCAGCTGCCTGGATCCTCTGTCACGGCTCCTTTCATGTCCCTCTTTCCCACCAAGGACCAGGTCTTTGGTTCCTGCCCCTCAAGGCCTGTTAAGCTTTTCTTTTCCTGGCTCTCTTCAAAGACACTGCCTGTGTTTCCAAGCCTTTCATACTTCTCCCTTACATATCCCTGCTCCATCTGGCACTTGCAACACCTTCCAATTTAGATTCATCTGGAATGAATCCAGCAACAGCTTCAGAAATACTGAAGCAGATGCTTTAAACAATGTCTCTTCCACCTTCTGCACTGATGGGGAAGGAGGGAGCTGCCAGACCCTCCTGCCCTCTTCACCACGGAGCGTTCCTGGGTCTGCTGGAGGATGGAGCACTCAGACTGGGCTGTCCCAGCTCTTTGGGGGGCCCTGGGCACAGCCACCAAGTGCTCCTGGGCAGTTCCCATTTCCCTCATTCCCACTCCGTGGCACATCCTCCCTCCCCTACAAACAAAACCCCATCTGCTCTCCCATCCTCTGCTGCCACCATCTCTCTCTGTCTCTGTTGTTTGCTCCCTCACCACATCCACTGCCAGAAGGCCCAGGTGCCACCCAGCAGGTGGGTGCCCCATCCCTGACACAGCTCCTGTGCAAGGCTGAGGCAGTGGCTCCCCTCGAGTCCATCCCCAGTGCCGTGGGGAGGAGCAGGAGCCCAAGGCACGGCCAGGATGGGGTGTCACCTCCTCTGGGGACGCTCAGCCCAAGCCCCACCCCTCCTGCCTGCCTCCAACCTTCCTGGACTCTTCCCAGGGATGCTGAGGAGCTCTTGGACTTAAACATCTTTAACCACCTCCGAAGCTGCTGGCACGACACTTATGCACAAACACCCAAGAACATTTAATTATCAATGGCAACGCTCACAGAGATCCAAGAATATTTAATTATCAGAGGCATCAGTCACAGACTTCAGCTCCACGCTCACCACTGCCTACTCAGCAGATCCAGCTCGGATTTACTGAGCTACCTCTGTTCTCTCTCTGTTTTCTTTTCATCTCCCCGATTATTGCCCATCATTCCTGGGAAGCTCCATCAGTAATTCAAGCCAGACTCCCAGCCTGGCTCCTGGGCATAGCGAGGGTGTGCTGCGGCATTGATCTGCCTTCCTGGGCGCTGCAATAAATATCAATCAAACTCCTCATCCTTCCCACTTCTAGATGCAAACCTATTACCAAAGAGCCAACCTGAGCCTACGATGCTTCAAGTGCTGCTGATTTTTCAACTCCACATAGAAAACAATTCTGCAACTTCCCTACACACGCAACAGAGGCTGAGTTAACCCGCAGATGGTTTCAGGCTGCACCTCGGGTGCTGAGGAGGATGGAGGGCTCCACCTTCACAGGGAGCATCCTCAGGGGCTTTGATTCGGAGTGGTTTGGTGCCAGCTGGGACATCCAGGCTGAGCAGGAGCCCGGCAGGGTGAGATTTCCCAGGCAATCGGGGCCCTGCAGGTTCCCCCATAGCTGTGCCCCTCCAGGATGGTCCTGCAGCACCGAGCCCTCGTGGCAGCTCTGCCAGAACACGGCTGTGGATGCACCCTCGTCACACAGCCGAGGGGTTTTCATGGCTGCGAGGGTTAAAGGGCATGTGCTCTCTTTTAAAGGACCACAAAGAAAGCTGGGGAGTAAAACAAGAGGGAAAATGAGCAGCAGTCAAAGGATGCAGGGACCCTGCTCACCCCTCCACACCCACACCCGGTCCCTCCACTGCCAGGATGGATGCAGGACCTGCAGTTCCCAGAGGGATTCGGGAGCACCAGGAGGTCAGACCCTCATTCCCACCAGCACCCACCCACACCTAACCCCCTCACAGCTGATGACAGGTGACCCCCTCACAGCTGATGACAGGTGACCTCCTCACAGCTGATGGATGACAGGTGACCCCCTCACAGCTGATGGATGACAGGTGACCACCCTCACAGCTGATGACAAGCCCATCACAGCCACTGGAGCAGTTCTCATTAAGTTGATCATTATTTATCCCAGGCTTTGAGTGGCCACAGGGCCCCGGGGCTGCAGCTGTGGGAGCCAGCCCAGCCCAGCCCAGCCCAGCCCACCTCAGGCTCCCACACTGGCACTGACCCCTTGTCCTCAGAAGGGCCCTGTGACAACTGGCAAGTGGCACTGGGCAGATGCCAGCCCCTCACACCTGGCAGGGGCCTGGGGGTGACCCCCTTCCAGGACAGAGCGAAACCTCCTGGCCAAGAACACGCTGGGAATTTATTCTGCCTCCTGCTCGCCTTCCAGAGCCACCCATTTGCCATCTGTCCTAGCCAGGAACAGGAGTTTGATAGGGAAATGTGGCACCTGGAAGGAGCCTGGCAGTGCCCAGAGTGGACAGGACCATGGGCACGGTGGGACCCAGCAGTGCCAGCAGGGCACGGGGAAGGGGAAGCCACGTCCCTCCCTCCCTGAGCAGCCCCACACGCCCCAGGCACGCAGAGACTGATCCTATCAAATCCCATAAAAGCTGCATCTGCAGGCAGCAGGTAATTGTGCAGGAGTGAGAACGAGCCCTCGTGCATTTAAATGCTGAATTAAGCTTTGAGAAGAGAAAATCACAATTCGGGTAGAGCCCGAGCCAAAGCTGCTGTGAAACCCCTCCTTCACAGAAGTTCTGTTGCAAAGTGCCTTACGTGTAATTAAATGATACGGATAATAAAAACCAGGAATCAAAGGGAAGGCAAAATAGAGGTTTGAAGGTAAAAGATGTTTTCAGATCTGATTTCAAAATGATGGTGCATAAATGGAAAAGCAAATTTAACAATATTACTGTACTCTATCATTAGGAGAAAATGAGAGCGATTTACTTATCGCTAAACTGCATTTTTTAAACAAAACCACCACTTAAAACAAAACGTGTCTTTGATAGAAAGACCATCAAAGCTGCGTTATTCACAGCCAAGCAGACTGCAGGCAGGTTTCAGGCAGGCTGTCCCGTTCTGCAGGCTGCAGTCCAGGCTCTCTGTGTCCCAGGGGAGGGCAGGTGCCCCGCTGGCACCGGGACACTGGCACAGGGAGCCCGGGGGAAGAGAAGGGGAGGCTGCACCCCTGAACCCAGCAAAAGGGCACTCTCGGGGGGCACCGAGGGCAGCTTTGATCCACCGCAAACCCCTTGGCCAAAGGTGTGAGGTGTTCCCGCTGCAGGCCCAGGGGAAGCGCAGGCACAGGGGCTGGGACACCCCAGAGCGGGCTCAGGGCTCCCTGGAATGCCCCAGGCTCAGGACGTGCTGGGCTGAGGCTCATCGTGAAGGTTTATGGGTTCGATATAAAGAAAATGCAAGTCAGCTTTCGCTGCCCACAAACACCACGACTTTGTTCTGCGTCGTGCCGTGAGCTGCAGCTTCCCACCAGTCCTGGCTCATGGGAAATACACAAACTGCCCAAGCTAAGCAGCATTTTTCTCCTCAGCAGCCCCGGGGGCTCAGGACTCTCTGTGCCCTAAACTCTCCCTGCAGGGTAAGAAATCTGCTGCATTTGCAAACACGGCACTTGCTCCTGTGCAAACAAAGGAACGCACAAAGTTTGCAAGGTGACTTGCCAAAAATCTCTCTGTGCTGCCGATTCTCCCCGCTCCGTAAGTTTCATAAGCCAATAAACCTCCTTTATTGCAGCCTCACACAACAGCCTGCCTCCAAACCCAGCCAGGTGTGAGGCTGCTCCCCATCAGCTGCACCAGGCACCAGCTTCACATTCAGCCACTGCCAGCCCAGGTTTAGATTAAGCAGAAATTTTAAAATAATTCCAGTACATAAAAATGATGTTATCACATTTCCTCTGTCCATATGGTGGCTGAATTGTTCTTTCAAAACTCCCTGCTGTCACTGAAGTACCAGAAACACAACTAAAGCCCAGTGTTCTCCTGCGCCTGAAGCACCTTGAGGAACCAGGGCTGGAACACGAAAATCCCACTGAAGGTCACGTCCAGGGGAAGGTGTCCCTGCCCACGGAACGAGGTGACCTCTAAGGTCCCTTTCCACCCAGAGCACCATGGGATTCTGTGACACAAATCACCCCAAATTAAAAGTGTGCTCAGCCCCCTGACTGACCCAAACGCACAGCCACAGATATCAGGGATTCAGTTACTCTGCCTCAGGTGTGCTCTAGGAAACCAGCAGCTACCACAGTCTGCTGTGGCTGGGGGAAAGCCAAGCAGGAGGGGAAACACAATTTTCAAAGTTAACAGCACACACAGCCCACTGTCCTGCTACTCCTGGGGGAAAACCAGAGACCAATGAGCTGTTTGTTGGTTTGTGAATAAAGTCATAGACTTGATAAGCGTGCAAGAGATCTCCAAGATCCCTGTCACCCCTGCACCACTAAACCATGACAGCAGGGCCACATCCACAGGTTTTGAACACTTCCAGGGATGGGGACTCCACCACCTCCCTGCACAGCTGTGCCAGGGCTGGACAGCCCTTTCCAGGAAGAAACTCTTCCTAATATTCAACTTAAACCTCCCTGGCCCAGCCTGAG
>VZTA01011744.1:75724-121838 GCA_013398855.1 Mohoua ochrocephala
AGCCCGACCCCCCCCGGCTGCCTCCTCCTGTCAGGGACTTGTGCAGAGCCACAAGGTCCCCCCTGAGCCTCCTTTGCTCCAGGCTGAGCACAGCACAGATCCCCAGGAGCAGGGCTGTGCCTGGCCCGCTGCAGTCCCCATCCCTGCTCCCCGTCCCTCCCCAGGGGTGCAGAGCTGATGCTCACAGAGCCCCCGGGCTCCTGCAGAACATCCAGCACGGGGCAGGCAGAGCACTGAGCTGCTTCCCACAGGCAGGGCTGAATCCAGCGGCCGCCAGGGAAAGCAGGAATGCTTGAGCACGCCAGCTCTAAGAGATGTCAGAGTACCAAGAGGCTTTTGATATATATTTAATTGCTAAACTCAAAGAAAGCCCAAAAGCAACCCGAGGTGAAGAAGGGAGATGAGAGATTCGGCTCGGAGAGCTGCGAGAAATGCCGAGGATTGCACATCTTCCCCCACCCGAGTCCTTCAGACAGCACTTCAAACATGGAACCGAAATCTTCAAGTGCAAGGAGCTCTGGCAGAGCCGGGCAAGGTGCACAGCCCGGGGAGCTCGGAGCCTTCACAGCCGGGGAGGAGGCACCAGCAGCGGGGATGTTTTCAAAGCACACCAGGATGAAAAGAGAAAATAAAAAAGAAAAGGGGAAAAAGAGAGAAGCAGAGCAGAGGCACAGGGAAGTAATGCCTGTCCCAGGTCTGGCTGTGGGAACTCAAGCTGGACACCAGGAGGAATTTCCTCCCTGAAAGAGTGGCCCAGCACTGGCACAGGCTGCCCAGGGACGTGGTGGAGGCACCAGGCCTGGAAGCTTCAAACAATGAGCAGAACATTCTCTGATCTGGTTTAGAGGACATGGGGGTTTTGGTCAAAGGTTGGGCTTGATGTTCTTGGAGGTGTTTTCCAACCCTAATGATTCTACGATGCCCCCTCTCTCCCTCCCCTCCTCACTGCTCTGCAGCACATACACCCAGAAAGAAAAGCTCATCTGAAACCCTGGGATCTTGTTCTGGACAAATTTTACAGTACAAATGGAACTGCATCAATTCTCGTAGTGTTTTTTTATTTTTTCACTAATGAAGCTTCCCCTCCGAACCTCGGACAATAAAATAATTCTGCTGTTGAGCAACGCTCCTCATTTACAGTTCTCAAAGCGCTGAAGGAATTCATCAGAGTATTTTCCAACATCAGAAAAGTGTTTTGAACCAACTCCCACAAACCCCAAACAAGCAGGGTCAAAGGGAAGCAGCAATCCAGGCAAGAGAGCCAACAGAGCAGGAAGAATGAACAGCTCTGAGGGGACCCTTCCCTCCCTGTGGCCTCTGCCCAGACAGGTGCCAAGGTCTGATCCTGGTCAAGGCCAGGCTGGATGCGGCTTGGAACAAGCTGGGCTGGTGGGAGGTGTGCACTGAGGCCAGGAGCAAAGGGAAGGAGCTTCCCTGCTGCTGTGGGGACAGGAGCAATTCCAGGAGAAAGAAGATGATGTATTACATTAAAATCTATTTCCCTGGAAGCTCAGGATCTCTCATTGAGAATACAAATAGCAGAAACCAGAGAGCACCACAAGGCTGGGGTGGAGAGGGAAGCTGGGATCACAGAAATCCTCACAGATCTGTCCCCACTCTGCTCCTCCCTCCCTCCCTCCCGGAGCTAGGGGACAAACAAACAGGAGATGCCACCTTTGTTTAAGGCAGAAGCAGCTTTATGGTGCCTTCAGGAAATACATATTAAAATTTAATTCTCATAAATATCTTTTACAGCTTGCAGCACTAATTACATTGAATTCATTTAGTTCTGAGGCCGTTAAATAAAGTTTTTCATTGATTTACAGATTATAGGTTGATGTATCACAGCAAAGCTCCTTCCTGCTTTATTACGCCTCTAGAAGCCTTTTTAAAAATATTATTCAGTCCAAAATCAATAGTTACACTTGCAAAGGGAAAAAATAGCGATGTGGAAAGGTTCCCAAAGGGAAGCTCTAACCCCGGGGTGAATCTTACCCAGAGCACCAAGAAAACATCCCAGTCATGAACAATGGACATGGGAATACCTGACCAGAACATCTCCAATTTGCTCCCTCTCCTCATTTCATTCCCCACAATAACTTTTTCCCCACAAAGAAGACGAGAAATCGCTCCAAGGCTTTTGCATTTCCAAACCAGAACACACCCAGGGTTGTTGGCCGTGGGATTTGTCCCCATTTTGATGGGGTTTTAAACAGGTCTGAACTGAGAGTGGATTAGTTTGGAGAAGCACGACAGTTCCCAGAGAAAGGGGGAAACCTCTCCAACACGATCATCATGTGGGAAAGAATGCATCTCCCAAATCGGGCCTCAGCGAGAGCAGCTCTGCGCGACAGCTCGGAGCAGTGCAGGGGCTGGTGAGTCATCAGTCGGCTTGGAGATGCTCACGAATGACTAATTTGAATTTTAAAAGTGAAAATAAAAGGTTACATGCTTGGGGATGCAGGCCACAGGCAGCTCCGAGGAGATCTGGCAGATGAGAGGGAAGGAAGGAAACAATTCCTGCTGGAGATGGCGGGGAGGGCATTTTTCCTTGCTAGGGAAGGTCCCTGGGCTGCGCATCCCTGGGCTCCAGCCCCGCTTCCAGGCTCATCCACGGCTGCTCTGATCCTGCTGCAGTCCCACAGCCATCGATAACAGATGGATGGGAAAATCACAGCGTTGTGCACCGATGCTTTTATGGATCCATCCCTGCAGAGGGGCAGTGGCTGCAGATGGAGGGACAGGACAGGGGGAACAGCTTCCCAGGGCTAGGTGGGACATTGGGATGGAATTCTTCCCCGTGAGGCATCTCCCCCACGCCTTCCTCTGCCGTGCACCTTCAGCTTTCAAATAATCACAACAAATATCCTTCACAGCTTTAAAAACGCGATTAAGAAAAGGTAACTCAGAAACGCTGAAGTTTCAGAGCGTATAACTTTCCTGCCACGAGAGTATTTAAATTGCATTTTGCTGCCTATGATGGATCTGTCACCCCAGGAGCAGCAGAACTCCTGAGCTGGGCTCTGGGAATATTAAAGAAGCTCTGCCACAGGTTCATATATTTCAATCTCCTCTGTCTCGCTGGGCAGGCGTTGCCAGGGCTGGCAGCTAAGTGGGTAAAAAATTAGCTATTTATTTATTCCCTCCCCCTGCGTGCTCCCAGTAGGAGTATCACAGGCACAGGCACTGGGACTGAATCTAATAACAGCTCCTCTGATTGTGTTAACTGACTTTTCCTGGGAGAAAAGTGGGAGGTTCTGAACTGACACTTTTTATTTGTTACCCCCGGCTCGTGTCGTCACCTCCTCCCGGTGCCCCCGGATCCCAGCACCCCACGAGGGCTGTGGGATGCACCTGCCACGGCTGGAGAGAGCTGGTGCCCTGCTGGGCCCTGTTCAAGGAATCCCAGACTGGTTTGGGTTGGGAGGGACCTCAAAGATCACCAGGGCCACCCCTGCCATGGGCAGGGACACCTCCCACTGTCCCAGGCTGCTCCAAGCCCCAATGTCCAGCCTGGCCTTGGGCACTGCCAGGGATCCAGGGGCAGCCACAGCTGCTCTGGGCACCCTGTGCCAGGGCCTCCCCACCCTCCCAGGGAACAATTCCTTCCCAATATCCCATCCAGCCCTGCCCTCGGGCACTGGACAGCCACTCCCTGTGCCCTGTCCCTCCATCCCCTCCCAGGTCCCTCTCCAGCTCTCCTGTTGACCAGCCCAGAGCAGAGCAGATGCTGCTCTTCCTTCCTTCCTTCTTGCACCAGCACCAAGGTTGGACTTGATCTTGGAGGTCTTTTCCAACCTTAATGATTCTGTGATTCCACAAAAACCAGGTCAGTGCGTTCTCGTTAATGAGCTCATTTGGGCTCACTGACCCCTCGCTGCACTTTGCGGCTTGAACAGAAAATGTTACTATAAATACGAATGTAACCGATTTTCCCTACCAAGGGATGACCGCTCCCACCTCGCAGGATTATTATTCACTGCAGCTCAGCCCAGCCTGAAGAGGAAATGTTATTACAACTCGCATGATAATGAAGGTGTTTCTTTACCTGAACCCACTTCAGAAAGAACAGTATCAAAAATGGCACTTTTCATCTCAGCAGTGTTTTGCTAGAAAATGTGTACTCCAAACCCCTACAAAAACAGCTCACTTGAAATTAAATCAGTTGCTTCCTACTGTACTCCGTGCCCAAGGCATTAATTTGCTTTAAAGATGACAGCACGTGACGGCCCTGCCCCAAGCAGCTCACCAGGGCTGCGCTCACAGCCTTCCTTGTAACAACTCCTACTCCTGTAAAATTCCCGGGTGCATCCAGACACTGATCCCACCTGGAGAGCTGGGACCCCAGGGTTTGGCCAGGCGAAGACCCAGCTCCTCCCCTCCAGGCTGGAGAGGGAGAGGGCACAGCCTGAATGGAGAACCAGCACCTTGTCGCTGTCACCGCAGGGCTCCCGTGCAGCCCCTGGGTCACAGCTCCCCACAGGCAGCAAGAATCAGTCCCTGGGGAGGGCCCTCGTCAGCTGAGCCTTCCCGAGCTCTAAGAACAGCCACATTTACGTTATTTCTATTTGCTTTTGGGGATGATTTAACCCTCCTGAAGCAGCAGTTCCCCAGTGGGAAGGAAGGAGTGGAGCTGCCCCCGTTGCACTGCACAGCGTTGGATCCCGGCTCTGGCTGCTCTCTCTACCACTGATAAACACATTTTCGGAGACAACTCAAGCCTGGTTCCTCACCCACAGGCACTGCTGGTGGAAGGGATCACAGGGATCAGCAGCGTTGGGAAAGACCTCCAAGACCATCGAGTGCCACCTCGGACTGGCCACTGAACCCCATCCCAAAGCTCCCTGTACCTGCTCTGCCAACGCTCCCGGGGATGACCTGAGATGAAAGGCAGTGCAGCAACGTGTGGGCTTAGAAATCATCTCCAACGCTGTGAAATATGCAACATGAATATGTGATGCATGAAGAACAGCAGACAGATCCCGGATCAGCTCACTGCCCACACCTATCACTGAAAATATCAGTGTGGATGCAAAAGCTCGTGTGTAGCCGCACACAGCTCCAGTGCACAAGAGAAGTAATCAGGGCTGGTAGCTCAGCAGCATCCTCGAGGGAAGGGGTTTATAACTTCACCATCTACCAGAGGCTTTGAAACTTCCTCCTGAATCATCTCCCTCTGAAGTTTCCTCTCCCTGTCACTGTGGTGAACATTTCAAAGCAGACGTTACGCTTTCATTTCAATTATTCTCTTTTTCTCTCCTCTGTTTTTCAGGGAATGTCAGTTTTCTCCTCAGAATGGTTTATTTTATGGTTTCAGATAAGCTTTTAGGGATATTATAGGGCTGCTAGTCTGGAGCAGGCTCATCACACCCTCCCCAGTGTTTGATGCTGCCCTACTTTGAGGCTGTCTTACACAGACTATATTAAGCACACACATGCAAAAATGTTCTCTGTAATGTCTGGGTGCCTTGGAACGAAACAAGTGGTGAAACAATTCCAAACAGGGCACACGTTTCAGACTGACAAAATTATCCCCATCAGCTGGGGCAAGAAACCTCAAATTATCTCATTGATTAAAATCACATCCTTCTTCCTGCTGATCAAACGGATAATGCACCTTATTTATTTGAAAACAACCAACTCTGCTAAGTAGTACCTGCTGAAACTGAGCTCTCAAGATGAAATTAATGCCAGTTGCTGCTTGAAACAGGAGGAAGGTGCATGCGAAATACCTGTCTGGGGCTGCAGAAGGAACATTTAACTTGGAATTCATAAATCCTTCCCTGACACCAGCAAGCTCTCGGTAAATTCCTTTAGATGGAAATCTCGAGTGCTTTAAAAGTACAAAGCAAAACTTCAGTGGTCTTCAGGTACCAAAGAGGCACCTCAATATCTAAATACCACAAGAGCAGCTGTGGCTGTCCCTGGATCCCTGGCAGTGTCCAAGCCCAGGCTGGACATTGGGACTTGGAGCAGCCTGGGACAGTGGGAGGTGTCCCTGCCCATGGCAGGGGTGGCACTGGTGATCTCTGAGGTCCCTCCCAACCCAAACCATCCTGGGATTCCAAGATTCCACGATTGTTCCCTTGACAGAGCAGCCCAGAGGATGGAAGAAGAAGAGTTCCCAGAAGAACCAAGAGCTCCCCAGCCTCGGCTACACAGGATTGGAGCCTCCCTCTCCAGCTCAAGAGTAACAACAGAGATTTTTCCATTCTGAAAGTCAAGAACACTGAAAGTTTCTGACAGCAGCAATTCAGTCTTTCAGCTTAATGGAGGAAATGGGGAAAAAAAGCACAACCAAGGACTGGTAGCTATAAAATTCTGTAGAGCAAATGTCAAAGAGTAATTAAAAAGAAGGGAGGATTTCTGTGGACCTGAATGAATAATGAGGAAGGGAGCTACTGTTGAAGTGACACTGCTTAATAATCTCATTGTAAAAACAGAGAAAAGTTGCGTTCAGGGGAATTATTTTTTAATTATTTTGAATTGGTAGTTGGAAAATGAAAGGAAAATGGGTGCTTGTGCTGTTAAATGCCACTAATGTACAAGGCTCCTGAACAAAAAGGCTTCTCAATTAAAACACTTGCAGTACAGTGCCATCACTTATCAGCTGAAATGCACCGCGTGCTGCCATCCTCTCTGGGAGCACCGCTGCTCATGGACTGGGAAACGAAGAGCCAGACCCACGAACTGCTGGGCTCTCCCCTCCTACAGGACCAGGCCCCAGGGCTTCCCTGGGCTTTGTGTAATGCTCCCAACAGAGCTAGGGTTTCCATCTGGACCATCACAGGCATCCTCTGACCCACCAATATGAAAGAACAAGTGGTGGGACATGGAAGAATTTTGTTGTGTTTATAACACGTTGTTTTCGGAGCAGGAATCAAGCACGACAGCGGGCCTCAGAGAGGAGGAAAGCCAGAAAGGCCAGAGAGGCTCTTCCTCCAGAAGCCTGAAATCAAATCCTACTTTAAGTAAGAGCTGCCCTTCCTGGCGGTCCCTGGGAGAGGTGGCGAGGCCGTGCCCCGGGGACAGGGAGGTGGCAGCGTGTGCTGGCACTGCCACCTCTCAGAGAAAGCAAATGGCTTTTCATGCCTGGGACAGCTGCCAGGAGAGGCAGGAGCGGGACTGGGGCTGGGATGGGCTCGGTGCTGGTAAATTTGTCTGGGGCAGACACCTGTCCTGAGGGACCTTCCCCAGAGCTGGGGGCACGGGAGGTGAGGCCTGTTCCATGCAGGGATCTGGAGCCATCCTCCCACCAAAGGGGGAAAACGTCATCCTTCCAAAGCCAGGAAAAGCACACGAGGTGAGAAGTCCTTGCTCTCTCCTCCTGCCTGGCTCCAGAGCACTGGGAAGGGGCTGGGCTGTGACCCCAGCCCAGCCAAGAGCAGGAGCCTGGGCCTCCAAGGCACCCGAGAAGGGAGTTATTCCCTCATCCAGTCTGCCTGCTGGAAGTGCTGGGATTCTGCCCAGTAAGAGGCACCTTCACACCCCTCCTTCAGAGCCACCATTAATTCAGCTCATGCAGGCCGTGACCACGTTAAGCACCGGGGTCAAGCAGCTCTGAGTGGGCTTTCCTTGATCTGGCACCTCAGAGCACATCCCATCCAAACACACTTGATTTTATTAATGTCACAGGGCAAAAGGTGGATGCAACTCCGGGAGCAGCCAGGAAAACATCTCAGAGCCAGTGGCTGCAGCACGGAGCTGCTCCCTCCCACCCCACTCCCAAATTCGCTCTTTTCTCAGCAAACCGAACATCTGAAAGCCAAAGCTGAGCCTCTCCTCCCTGTCAGATGCACTGCTTCCCCCTGCACTAAATTACAGATGTTAGACAAATCCGAGATAGGAGTGTTAATTATTAATAGGAATTACCTGAATTGATTTGCAATTACGGAATATTATTTTCTATTACATTGCAATAAGACTGCAGGAATTCCATTAAATCCGAAATGAGGATCATCAATTCCCATTAAGACACACGCAAACTGAACACATTATATCTCTGTTGAAGCCAGTGATTTCCATTATTTCCCATTTGGAATGGGCTGGAGTGACCTGATGGCCTGTCCCCATTCTGGGCTCTGCTGTGCCCCAGCTGCCATCGCCTGCTCCACCTAAAAACCCTCGACTGACCAGCACCATTCGCTGCAGAGCAGCTCCCCTGGCCTCTGTCCCCACATGGGATCCCTCTCCCGAAACCTGGCCCATGAAATTTGACACATTAGATACCTTCTTCCTGATTAACAAAAAAAGAGAGGGAAAAATGTCTCTCCGGTGCCTTTCCAAAGGCTTTTCTCATCAGAGACACTCCAACAGGTGCTCAGCACAACGCAGTCATTCCCTGCGTGGATATTTCTGCTTTGAGACTCTAACAGAGCATGTTACTAAGTACTAAAATAGTCATTTATTTCTAAACTTTCCGCAGGAAAGTAAACATTGGATGTAAACAGGTTTTTTCCATCATCTTGAAGTGGGAAAAGACACAAACAGGGCCTTTTTCTACTGAGCAGGCCACATAAATCACACACAGGTGGTAGGGCAGAAATATCCAGATGGTTATTCTTTTTTGGTACTCTTTCTTTTTTTTCCTTCTGCTTGTGATTCTCATTTTTAAGCATTATTTTAAATTTTGAAGGGCTCTTTCAACATAAATTGGATGGAATATACAGGCCAGCATCCCAAAGACAAAGTTAATAGATTAAAGCCCAAGTAAAGTGAAAATCCTCCCCCAAACTGCAGTGGCAGAAATCTCCAGCCTGGCTACAGCAGGCAGCTTTTCAATAAATAAATATTATTATTGCTGATAAAGATGCGATGGTATCTGCAGCTCAGCCAGTCCCCGTGACATCAGAGACTCTGAGAGCATCAATAACAGTCACAGCTCCTGCCAGGGTGAGTCCTCGCCCTCGGGGAGGATCCCAGAGGATCCAGGGGAGAACTTCTCCCTCCAGGTGCCGCATGCCTGGCTGGGACAGCCCCAGCGCCACCGCCCTGCCCCAGAACCCTTCCACTGCTCACACTCGGCTCCTCCTCCCTCCGTCAGCCCTTGATCAATTTTTCCCCTCTCCCTGTGTAGGAGGAAGAGTTCTATAATATCCTCGAGCAGATGGGTGGGATCTGCATGTCCTGTTCCAGCTCCCCGGGATGTGTCTGTGCAGGGAAAAGGGGAGGATACAGGACAAGGATTTGTGCTGACCTGGAGTCATTCCCTCGTCCTCATTGCTGCCTCTCTCTCCTTTGGCACCCCCTTGTCCCTCAGGTCAGAGCCATTCCCTGCAAACACCCGTAAATCCGTGATTTTTACATCTCTTGTGACTTTGGATAATTACCAGTCACTTGGGATAATGGTTTGATGAACTCTACGATCTGGATTTGCATCTCCTTCAATCGGCCCAAGCCTGGCCCAATCCAGGAAAACTGGGGCAGTGGAGGAAAAGGGAAAGTGAAAGGAGCTACACTGAGAAGCACCTTGAAGGCAAACGGCCAAAGGAAAGATAATTAATTAATTAATTAATTAATTAATAAGTGAATAAAGGTGGTTGAATTGCTCTGAGCAGGGGACAGACAGCTGGGTTTGCTGGAGCAGCTGTTTCTGAGTGTGGGATTCTTGTTCTGTTAAGCCTGGCAGGTTGCTTGTGGCAATGAAGATTGAATCCACACGGAGAGGTCAGGGCTGAACACACCAAGTCCAGACTCCTCTCCAGGGAGGAGTGACTGACACTGAACTGAATTAAATTCCAACGATAGGGAGAAGCAATAAAGCAGCAGCGACCCAGGGACAAGGGTCCAGTGGCAGATGCAGAGTCTGGGAGGGCACAAGGAAGACCCGTGAGGAGGGACAGCAGAATTAAGTGCAACACCTCAAAAATCTGAAGAGATGTAGTGGAGAAACAGAACCTCCCTGAACCTGTTCCGTGTGTTACCCTAAAAACCTGCAGATTTGGAATTGCTGGGAGAGCAGGCACTGCACACGAGATGGGAGATTCATTTACAGATTTAAGGTCTCTAGTCCACAGAAATCCAACATATTTTCCCACAATGCACTAAACCCAGTAACTTTTAAAACCCCTTAGAAAAAACATCACTTTCTGCTACAGAAAGTTTCAGTCAAGTCAGGCCTTAGTGATCATCTAACCTTGAGAAATTGCATCTTTTTTTTGGATGGACTGTAATAACTTCTGAGTGACATATCTGATCCACTCAGAAATGTCTGGGAATTAAGCAGGCATCAGTAGGCAGAGTCCAATTGATTTTGGAGAAAGCCAGGAAAGAGCAGAGTAAATGAGGCACATATTACTCTCTTTATCTGGTTAGCAGATTAATTTCCTCCAGCATCTCTGTAATCATTTATAAATAGCTGATGGCAGCTTTGGAAAATAAAAAGAAAAGAAAAATCGGTTCAAATTGACATCTCAAAGCCTCACTGCCCATGGAGAGAAACTTAATGGGATCACAGCACGGGCTGAGGGGTGTGGGGAGCCAGGCTGGGGCTGCGCTCACGGAATCATTTCAGTGGGAAAAGACCTCCAAGACCATCCAGTCCAACCCTGGGGGTGGATCCACCAATTCCCAGGGGGAACTGGGCTCACTGGGGCATCCAGTAAGAATCCAGGGGCACCTTCCTGGGAGCTCAGGGCTGTTGGACCAGAGCAGCAGCACAGAGAGCCCAGGCCCACCCTGGGATCCTTGAACTGCCCTTTGGGAGAGCTGAGAGCACAGCCCACAACAAACAGGAGGTGTCTCTCTCTGTTTTCTCTCATAATCAGCATTGCCCAGTGGAATTTCAGAGTTTGCCTCTCCCTGCTCTCACAGAGACCTTTTCTGGGCAGTTTGATTCCTCAGCAAAAAGAAATAACTCTGAAATCCTCTCTGGCTGCCTGACGTGAATTAACCCTTGAGACAAAGCACCTGTTTATGCAACATTAAAGTTACCCTGCACGTGAAACGCTTCTTGCAGGGAGTGATTGAGCACAGGGAGCCTTCCCTGGATGTTGAGAAACATCCAGCATGCAGTGCTGCTACCATTCACGTTGACTGCAAGATGCTTTCCTGCCAGAGGAACGTGTTATTCCAAAGGGGCACCAACCTGCATGGAAATTCCCCTTTTTACAGCAGAGATTCAGTGTCCCACCAGTAAAATGAGTCCCACTTTCTGAGATTCTTGGTCGCAACTGCACCTTCCCAGAGCTGCCTTCCCACCCGATGCTGATCATTAGCACATTATTTATTTGCTGTTTACCATTTGCTCTCATGAATCCCCCTTCTCTGAGCAACCTGGAGCTCATCTCACCGGCTTTACTGGCAGAAGCCTCTCCCCCACAACCCAGATGTCTCTTAAATACAAAGAATGATCTACTAATGGCTTTATGGGGTTAATTAACTGTTTCTTTTTTGAGATAACAGAATTTGCAATGAGGAACATTATCTTTAGTGCTACCTCTGCAAATGGAGAATACAGGATAATTGGTACTGCCTTGTATTGCCCATTTTGCACAAAATTAAGGCAGGGAATTTACACACAGTGCTTACCATTGATGTTTTATTACCTCCCGTTCTTATAATGGATTGCAATTCACACCATGGATGTACAAGAAAACTGCTTTCTGTCTTTTCCTAAACTGAGGATTCTGCTACAATGCCCCATCTTTATCCCTCGAGGGTTTCTTTGCTGCTAAGGAGCCCCCACGTCTCCTAAAGCTGGTGAAAGCATTGACTGCACTCTGCATCATCCTGAAGCCTCGAGGAACGTTCAGTAGGATATAAAGCGATGCTCTATCAATTTTGGAGAGTCCAAAGGTTATGAAATGCCTTACACTTCATTTGAGCTAAAACCCTTGGAAGGGCCTGTAGTGCTGCAGGCCGGAGATGCTGACAAGCAAATCAGGTCACAAAACCCAAACAACTGACAGGAAAACAACAACGAACTTGTTTTGTTGCTAAGTGCAGTAGGGAGTGCACGAGCACCTGGATTTCACTGGAGGGAGCAACTTGGTGCTGTGGGTGCAGCTTCTGGTGTCCCCCTGACCCTGAGCCTGCTGTTGTGGAATCTCACACTGGTTTGGCTTGGAAGGGACCCTAAAGCTCATCCCATTCCAGCCCTGCCATGGGCAGGGACACCTTCCACTGTCCCAGGCTGCTCCAAGCCCTGTCCAACCTGGCCTTGGGCACTGCCAGGGATGGGGCAGCCACAGCTTCTGCAGAAATCCGAGTTTCCTTACAAACCCCACAAGAGCTGAGCTATTGCTCAGCAAATCCCGAAAATCCAAACTAACGCTAAAAAGAAAAAAACCCACCCCGGTACTACTGTGAGGAAAGGCAGCAGTGCCAGGAAGGACTGCTGCAGGTTTGGGACAGGATGAGCCACACAGGCAGAGCCCTCCGTGCTCTCCAGGAAGGAAACCTCGGTGACACTCAGGGTGACACTCAGGGTGACACTCACGCTCTGCTGGAATTGTCCCTGTGCAGAGCCCTCCCTGTCCCTGCTCAGCATTCCCCCAAGGCTCTCTGAGATGCTCCGTGTTCCCAGTCACGTCCCTGCCCCAGGGATGGCCGTGATGTCCCCTGGGCTGTGCCAGCGTGGCTGTGCCCCAGGGCTCAGCTGGGCACTGCAGGGATGTGGCTTTGCCCCCTCAGGACTCAGCTCCTCTCCTGCCAAACGGCATCACCTGGCACCAAACCAAACCCAAAGGAGGCAGCGTAAAGATGCTGCTCACTCCAGGAATGCATCTACATTTATGGACTTCTTTTCCATAAAAAGCAATAACATGAAGCTTGAATGGGATGTTTTTTCCTGCAGAAAGATGAGTGTTCACATTCGGTCTAATTCAGCGGAGTTTTCCATCAATATCCATCCCTGCAGGGAGCCCTGCCACAGCTCTGGAATCTGCAGCCATAACTCCTGGAGCAGCAACAGGTCCTGCCCAGTTAGCAGTGCCTCACGATGCCGTGATGATTTTTTTTCCTTTTTTATATACCCCTTTTATACCCCTTTATAGAGCCTTTTATACAGCTTTTCTATCCCCTCAGTGCTTTCAGCCCCCACCCCTGTAACTCCCTCAGTCTCACACCCCGTGTCCCGCTCAGCCAGGAGCCCAAACACCCTGGGAGCCGCGGCTGAGGGTCAGACAGCCCCAGACACCAAGGGCCTCTCTGGAACACACCCTGGGAACTGAGACAGGCCCAGCCAGGGGGGAGACTCCTCAGCATGGGGGATCCATTCGAGTCTCTCCCTGGGCAATCTTTGATAGATGTGCTCATTGGCAAGGCCTGTGAGTTGTACACACGATTTATGGGGTGGGGGCATTCCGGGGGCACTTGGGCGCGCTCCACTGGGACGGTGTGGGGCACCAAGGATCCTAAATAAACACCGAGGGAAAAACCCCTTTCCCTTTCACCGTGTCTGGCTCTCCATTTTAAGACCAGGAAAAGGCAACACTCAGAGCTTGCACTGACAGTCTGAGAGCCACACAGGGCCGGTTCAGAGACTGGCCTGGCCCAAGGATCTGCCTGTACATCTTTACTTGGGTAACAAGTGCCAAAAAGAGCAGAGCCCAGCCCATAGCACCTGTGCAGGCCTGTCCTGGACAGGGGTGCTCCGTGCTCCTGCTCTGCTTTAGCCAAAGGAATTTCTTCCCCCACCTCCAAATCCCTTCCCTCTGTGGGTGCCAGGTCTGACCATTCCAGAGCTGCCAAACCCCGCTGTAGTTTGGAAAAGCTTTTTCTTTATAACCAAAGTGGCTGCAGCTTCTCACACCACAGGGATGACCCAGGTGCCTTCTCTGCTCCTCGCTCCTTTCACTTAGGTGTGAATACACTTAGAGCCTGTGCCAGGGCCTCCCCCACCCTCTCAGGGAAGAAATCCTTCCCTCTATCCAACCTAAATTTTCCCTGTATTTATTCCTCTGAGTTTAAACCCCAAGCAGATGCCACCACCTCCTCCCTTTATGCTCACAAAGACAAAGTGTGTGTGAGACACTTCAAATTCTGTTCAGGATATTGCCCCGTCCTGGAAAATTATGACAAACAATTTCTAAGCCAAACTGAGTCAGGTATGTGCCATTTGTTGTGCTCCTCCCCTCGCTGAAAGCTTTCTGCAGTCTCATCTTTGTCCCCCGATGACAAAGACGGCAATGAAGCTACAAAACAAGCTGAGTGCATTGTAACTAAAGCTAAAGGGTCCCAAATTAAGTATGAGCAGTGCACAATTTAATCTGTTTTCCTTTCTCCTACAACTCATAAAAAAATCTTAAATTGTGCTTCTGCAGTTTAAGACATCAGCAAATTCTCTAATTGCTTTCCAGAACCATTGTTATTTTATGAAGAGACTCTCCATCCTCCATATTCTACAGCTGGAGAATTAAATTACCCTTCACAGGCAACGTGCACAGGAACCACAGCCACATTTCTGAAGAGACATTGGGATATTGGGAAGGAATTGTTCCCTGTGAGGGTGGGGAGGCCCTGGCACAGGGTGCCCAGAGCAGCTGTGGTTGCCCCTGGATCCCTGGCAGTGCCCAAGGCCAGGTTGGACACTGGGGCTTGGAGCAGCCTGGGACAGTGGGAGGTGTCCCTGCCCATGGCAGGGGTGGCCCTGGATGGGGCTTTGAGGTCCCTCCCAACCCAAACTGTTCCAGCCCTGGAGATCTCTGGATATCCCAGTGTCTGTGGATGCCTTCCCCAATGCCATTCCAGCAGCAGATCCCTTCCAGCAGGGAGCCCCCCTCAATGCAGTACAAAGGCTCTCAGGCCCCCGTGGCCTCATCCCAGACAAACCCAGGCAGAACAAGGCTGCAGGGACTGTTGGGACTATTCCCTTCCCAGCAAATCCAGGTCATCTGCACGCACAGACAAACTCACCCAACGTTGTTTGCCTTTTCAAACCAATAACTCATGGCCATTTTCTCTGCTCTTCTCTCTCACTGCAACTGGTCACTTTTACAGGACTGCTCTGTGCCCTCTGCCCCAGCGAGGCTGCTCCTGCCCAGCCTCCAGCCAGCCACCATTCGCTCCCCTCACCATCTTCTTTCCACCTCTGCTTGTTCCTCACCCACTTTGGGGACAGGCAGCGCATCAAGTCAGTGGAACCCCCTGGAGCAATCTGGTTTTGCTCCCCTCTGAGTTTTGATCATTGCTTATTTCCCTTCTTAGACACCTGCTAATTTCCCCAAACTCCTTTCTGTTTTTAATCATAAATCAAAGCCTGCCTTGATGCTCCCTCATCCTTGGAAGATGTTCTCCCTCTGCCATGGTGCATAATTAACTCATGGTGACGACTCCCTGTTCCACAAACTTCTGCCTCCTCTTTGAGTCTGCCTAACAAATAACAACAGTTAAAGCTGGCCTTAATTAATACACTGGTCTTATTAATTTACTCCGAGGTGTTGCACCATTCTCAGTATGAGCATTTCCACACCCTTCCCATGAACAGAACAACTGTCAATTCATTTCTATCAGCAGTATTTTAAACAGAAGTTTAGGGAAATAGGCACAAACTCAAGTGCGTCATTGCAAATCTTGGCAGAAAATTCCTTGATCAGATCCTTATAAATCCTCATCTGTGCTCTCATAGATTCATTTGGGGTTTGTGCTAATTCACTGCAGAGTCCTGTAATCCCTTGTCATAAATATGAAGGATTTCACCCAGCCTATTAACCTGCAGAATTACAGATTGCCAGGGAGTAAATCATCCCCCTTTTCCAGTCACACCAACAAAAGGTTGAGAAAAATTACTCATTCATTTTTATAATCCTTTAATTCTTGCAGATGCTCCTCTGGAAATTGATTTAAATTGATGAGTCATAGGGCACGATTGGTGTACATTTTTCAAGCTGAAGACGTTGCCGCTGATGGAGTGATCTCAGCACCCAGCCCTGTGCCTACCACGGCTCATCCCTCTGCCAGGTCTGACACGCTGAGAGCTCGGGACCTGGCTCCTGAGGCTGACGGAGCAAGTGGGATTTAATTAGGTGGAGCCTGACCTGTCCTGACACTTATTTTTCTATTGCCCAGAGGGATGAGGAGGGCAAGACAAGAGGCAGAAATTCCCCTTCTGCAGGTGTCAGTGGCTCTGTGCTGGCCTCAGTGACACTCTGTGCCTGTCACACATTCCAGGGACAACGTGCAGCCGTGAGATCCCACAACATTCCCCCGTGGGGAAGCCCCAGGACCCCAGGTCACCACACACAGCCTCTCATCCGGCTCCAGGCTGACCCCACAAGTGAGCACCTGAAAGGATTCAGCGTTAGCCACACAAGGAAAGCGCTTCCCAACTCTTCATTTTCTCTACTCTGTCAAAATAATCCCAAGAGCTTTTATCCTACTGTGGGTTATTGCTGGTCAGCTGCTTCCCAGGAGATATTTGCCTGATATAATTCACACAAGGATAAACAAAACTAACCCCCTGACTTGATCATAATTACTCTTTTCCTTGTTTTGTGACGAGAGAGGATCTAAAATTCAGAAAAGATGATGAAAAGCTACCAGCTAAGCCCGAAAAAATCTCTCTTGCAGAACCAAAAGACTGTTAAAAATAACTTAGTTGTCAGTACCACATGAAGTTACCACCCTCTGCTGCTGGGAGCGGACTTACAGCCCGTGCAGCAGTGCCAACACACAAATACCCACACTCGGCTACAAAAATGGCTTAAATGGCCTCACATCTCATCTGGACACGTTTTACATTCAGCTTGGTTCTACAATTTAACACAAGTAGAGCACATGAATTCCATGTGCTGGCCAGGATGTCCCTGTGCCCCCAAGGACAGCGGCCAGCAGGAGGAGGAGATAAAGGCAGCCCCCACAAGCTGTGAGACAATCAGGTCATTTCTAGCAGAGACACGCTGGCACCGCCACGCAGGGGGTTTGTAACTCACGTTAATATTACCAGGTTTTATTCCAGATGCTGCTGGAATATTCAACCCCTGGCACTCGGTGTTTGCACACCACAGCTGCCTGTGCCCAAGGGTCACAGCGTGTCACCTGTCCTCAGCAGGGACTGCCACGTCTGCATCTGCTCCAGAGCCAACTCAGAGCCTTCCCCAGGTTGAGAGTGGGGCAGCTGCTCCTCCCAAAGCCCAGAACATTCCCCTGCCCTCCCACAGGGTCTGGTGGGACACCTCAGAGTCACTCTCCCAGCCCCTCCTGGGACACAGAGTCACCCTCTCCCAACACCTCCAGGCACTGACCATAACTTTCTGGCTAAAACCCCAGGAGCCTTTAAGTCCAGAAATTACCTCAGGGCTCTTTCCCTGAGTGTGCAGAGCACTTCTCTCAAGCTGTGATCTTCCCAAGGCAGCCCCAGCTCCCATTAGCTGGATATACAGCCTGTAATTACCCCCAGCAATAACTGCCTTCTGCAAGAGAATCTCTTCTAGTTTTAGCTTTTCCCTGTGCTGAAAACCAATTCATTATCAGGTGGACAGGAGCAGTGAAATTCCAATTAAATATGCAATAAATTTCGTTTTAGTCTTTCAGCTCAACTTCAGCACAAGGAGCTGCCACAAGTCCTGAGAGCCAGAGCAGAATGAGCTTCAGGGTGGGAGATCTCTCCCAGACCTGGAAATGACATCAGTAAATCAAATATATGTGAGCAGGTCAGGTCTGCTCTGACTGAAGCCAATACACAGGTGAAATGCCACAGTCTTCAAGGGGGCACCTGAAAGTGCTGGAGACTGAGCCAGGCAAGCCCTGCTCCAGCCCTGTCTGCTCCTGGTCAACCAGAGCAGGAGGCCAACAGGCTTTGCCATCCCAGAACACAGCCACAGGGTCATTTCAGCTGGAAAAGCCCTGCAAGGCCACCGAGTCCCAGCTGTGCCCAATGCCACCTTGTCCTCAGCCCAGAGCACTGAGTGCCACATCCAGGCCTTCCTTGGACACTCCATGGATGGGGACTCCAGACCTCCCTGGGCAGTTCCATGGCCTGGCCAGCCTCCAGCAGTGAGCTCACTGCAGTCTGGAGCAGTGCAGGGCTCACGGTGATGAGGAGTTTACTGTGAGACAAGGCACAGACAGAAATATAGGACAGCAACCCAGCTGGAACATGAGCGGGCCTGACGTGAAAGCCACTGACAGCCTCAGCAGGAGGAGGTTGTAATGACTATCCCACAAGATATTCTTGCCTCTTCCTCCCCTTGACACAGTTTGGAGTAATTCCTGCCGTTTCACTGAGGTTTCTGCCCACAGCTGGTGGCCCACAGCCCTGCCTCGTGGCCCTGGCCTCGCCCCATGCGCGCTGCCCATGTCCCCAGCAGAGCCTGGGGACACTTTCAGCTGCAGCCATTGGTGGCAGCCCAGGCTTTTGGAGGAACCAGCACAGCTGGGCACGAGGGAGCAGCAGCAGCCTTGGAACAGGAGCCAGGAGGGGCCGAGGGAGACCCTGGGGCAGCTTTGCAGCCCTGCCCCACACTGCCGTGGGTGAAACCTGCCAGGAACACGTGCGTTTGTCAGCAATCCAGCCCAAAATGCAGCCTGCTCCAGGCCCCCTGTGCTGCACGCACTGAAATCCTGGAAGAAACAAAGCAGACACTCCCAAGCCCAGGTCCTACAAAGAGCCAAGGCTCCCACCCAGGAGTCCAGAGGAGGAATATTTCAGGCAACCCGAAGCCCTGTGCATATTAATTTGCAGTGGAAAGCAGGGGCCCTGAGAATGAGCGGAGCTGACACATGGACTTGTGACACGGCGGAGCTCAGGATGTGTTACACAACAGCTCCTGTCAGCTCCGCTGGGCCGTCACTGCCCTGTCCTGCACGGCTCCCACACCAGCTCTGCCTCCACGGCACCGTCTGACAGCCAGGGGAGCAGCCAGCCAAGCCAACACCAGCCCCTGCTGCTCCTCAGGAAACCAGCCAGCCCTCCCAAATCTCCCAATTGACAAGAACTACATCAGTAATGTGGCCTAATGCTTGCACAGCTCCCGGAGCGCTTCTGGGGGAATCAGCCAGAGCACGCTCCCCGACACTCCTGATTTCCCAGCTCTGATTTCATGGGCAAAGAAGAGATCATGGAGTATCCAATGCTGCAGTCAGTTAGAGTGTAAGTCACTCTGGAAAGAGACCAGTCACTTTTCCGTAACACTACGCTAAATCAATAAAGTTCTTCTCAAAAATTATCTTTCCAAAGCGGAGAGTCTGAATGATGTCTGCTCCGAAACCTGATGAATGCAACACACGAGTACTTTGTGCAACTGATACCCCGACTCTCAGATGTAACTCCAGCACAAGATGGGAATTATAAACTTCCTGACTGAAATTAAAACGGCTTGCCTTAAATCCTGAGAGCATCACAGTGAAATTGCTCCGCGTGTTAAAGTTGCTCCCAGGATCCAAACCCAGCTGATAGGACCCAAGCAACAGTCCCTGGCTGCCCACCCTGAGCAGAGACAATAACTCCCCTTTGGAAGAATCAGATTTATCCAGTGAGGCTGACTGGAGATGCAGCAAGCAGGCAAAAGGCAGAAAGAGGAGGGACAAGAAGAGAGACTCCAGTGCTGGACAGAGCTCCTGAATTTGGTTTATCATCAGCAACAGCTGAACCCTTCCTCAGAGAGAGCTGCTCCCGCAGCAGAGGACCCCCAGCCAGTCTCCTGTCACCAGGGAATTGCTTTTCCAGGCAGCACAGCCCCATTTAGCACTCAGCCTGCAGGAAGGATAATGCAAACAGACTTCATTGCTACAACTGACTGACTGGGAGGACGTGATTCTCAATAAATCTAATATTTCCAAGTGCTCTTCCTGCCAAAGCAGCACTTTGGATTTGTGTCGGCCACAGAAGCGAGCAATAATGCATTTTAGATCTAATAGTCTCTTCAGCAGAGGCACCTCGGAGTGCTTTGCCAACACTAAAGAACTACAATGCAGGAGAGGAGACACTCATGGACAGATTGCTTCCCCCAAACCGAAACAGCGCAGCTTCCCTCAGACTGAGGGAACAACTTCCAACACCCACCTTCCACGCACACATCAAAAACCACAGCATTCAGAGGGAAACTCGTGCAGAGAGCTTGAACTCCTCGAGCTGAGACTCCAGCAAACACATCTGCTCCTCAGAGAGCAGCCAAGGAACCTTGAATGACTCCTGGGATCGTACGAGAGATTACAGCAAAAGCCTGGGCTTTAAAAGCCTCTCTGGCTGCGCCGGTTTGCCATGGAAATGTGCAGTCACCAGCACTACAGCTGTGAACGTTTCCCTGCTCCATCCAAAGCAGTCGGGCTCAACAGGGATGACAAAACCAACAAAAGCTGCCTCGCTTCAGAGCCGCCCTCTCCCTCCCCAGAGGAGGAGGATGGCAGTGGATGTGCCAGAGCCGGGCACAGGCAGACACCTCTCACGTATAAAACACGGCACTATTTGGTCTGCTCTGGCTTCGAGTGCACAGAGTGACTCCTCTCAAGCCACGGCAGTGTCACAGGGCGAGGCAGCTGCTGAGCTGCCAGGCTGACAAAACACAGCAGCCTTGGGGTCTGACAGCGACTGGGATGAGAATCCCATGCCCAGAGAGGGAGGGAGGGTGGGAAGGGGCCGCTCAGCCTCCCACCTGCTGGCTGGCTGAGCAGCTCCCCGGCCCTCCAGATCCCAAAGAATGATGGATGGCGTGAATCTACGGCTGTTGCCTCAAGCGCTCGACAGCGGGGAGAGTTATGTGACACTCTATCATCAGTATGGATTCCACAGAGCAAGAAACTCGGGATGGCCAAAAAATAATCTCCCATTCATCAGCCAGCGCTTCAGGAGCCTCAGCAGCCGGGAAGAGCACAATGATTTTTGATGTTCATTGACTCTCATGCAGCTCCTCGGTTCAAAGGAAGAATGGCTTCTTATTCTTTTTGATTTCAGGATCACAAACACCCTTCCTCGCACGCTCTGCCTGCAAGAGCTGCAGTTTTGCTCTGTCCCCTGCTCCACCCGACTTCCCCCTCATTTTTAAATATAACGGATTTTTTTTTCTCTCCATCTATAAAAATAATATTGGCAGAAACACTCGACCAGAGCTCTTGGCTGCTCTTCCTCACAGAAATTGCTGTGACTCGAGGGTGCTTGTGCTCCTGCCAGAGCCGAGTCCCAGCAGCTCTTGGGCTGCAGGACCAACACCTCAAACACAGATGTCAAACCCTGCCACGTCGTTACTTGGGGGACATCAGAGATCGTATTTCTACTGCTGTCTCCAAAACTTTCAGGGGCTTTATCTCCAACACAGCAGCGATAACCTACATGGATGATCAGTGTTCTCTTAATGAAAGACATTCCAAGATTTATCCATAAAAGATGCAAAAATAAGTGTGCTCACACCGCAGGGGTTTTGAGAACTAAATTTCTTTCTTTTTCTCTACACTTAACCTTGGGAATGTACTACTGCAACTAATGACTGCAAAAGAGAAGGAAACAGTTTAAATCTGAATGATTATGCTCCCTCTGTTGCCTGGAGAAATGGATTTAAGAAGTTTACAGGATTGTTTGTTTTGGCTCCAAGCCGGAGGAGTGCTGGGAGCCGCGCTGTCCCCTCCTCGCTGTGGTAGGGATGCCACCACAGCTGTTGTGGCTGCATTAAACGGCAGGGAAAGCCTTCCTGGAGCACCGGCTTTGTGGGACAAGACAAACACCTCTCTAAAATTTCAAGTTCAACTGATGGGCATGGGGGGCATTAAAACGTCACAATTAAAGGCTGTATCCTGTTTTTTTTTTGTTGTTCCACAGAAATACAAAATACAGGGGAAACTGTGCCTGGTGCCAGAGGAGCTTGGTAAATACAGGCCTGGAAGAGTGGTAGTGCTTTGATCACTGCTTCCCTTATCAGCCTCCGTCTGGTATTACAGCCTAAGCTCCTTACGGGGAGCTTTTCACTGCCCTGCATTCTGCAAGAGCTGCCTCAGGTCTTAGAGAAAGGTTTAATCTTCAGACCACTGAGAAAGGCAATGCCACTCTCCCCCGCCTTGCTTCAGAAGGTGGAATCCTGACGAATAAAATAACTGCCCTTGGCTGAGCTGCCCAGGCATGATCCTGGCTGGTGGGGCAAACAGCCTCCCTGGGGTGTGCTGCAAGGCATCTACACAAACACCCACTGCCACTGCCCTGGCAGCAGCACTGCCCCTCAGTAATTAACCCAGCTGCAGTAATTAGTCTCTGAACCCGCACACTTCCCCTGCACAGCCCGGCAGCGGGGTCAGAGCGTTCTCCACTCCCCGGTGCAGTGGCATGGCTCAAGGAGCACGCTGCACATCCCAGCCCGAGCCCGAGTCACTGCCAGGCTCCGGAGCCCGCTGTGCTTCTGTTCCATAACCCCACTGCTGAGATAAGGGCTGAGGGGAGGCTCGTCTGAGAGCCGCGCAGCCGAGACAGGCAAGTTTGCAGCCAGTTCCACTAATTAGATAATACATTACAATGAGGGCACTATTTCACTCCTGACACTTTATTTTCCCTCTCCACAGCCACATTTCCCTCAGCACCCAGCATCACTCACCACGGTGAAGGGCAATTTGATGCCAAGGAAATCAGGAGTGAGAGAGAGGCACATAAAGCACGAAGAGGCGCATTAGGAGCGGGGAGAGCCTATTTCTTAATATTTCCTTCCTTCTTATCTTGCCAATGACATTAGATTGGGCAGGCAGAGGGCTCCATAAAACATATAATAAACAATTAGGAGCACCACAGCCTCTCTCAGCCATTTGTCTGGAGTGCTGTGCTAGATGGCTCCAGCAACGTGTGGAACGTGCCTGTAGGACTATCCCAGGCTGCTCCAGGCCCCGTCCAGCCTGGCCTTGGGCACTGCCAGGGATCCAGGGGCAGCCACAGCTGCTCTGGGCACCCTGCGCCAGGGCCTCCCCACCCTCACAGCCAGGAATTCCTTCCCAATATCTAAATTACATCTGACTTAGAAAACCTACATTAGGAGCTGAAGAGTTATCTCCATCCATCCATTTATTTAACTGGATTCTTCAGGGTCCACGTATACAGCAAGACTCACTCAAATGAACAATTACATAAGGAAAACAAGTCCAGCCATAAACTGCCCACACATGGAAAAGAACCTCTTCAAATTACATGGGAAGAGCCTTAATTACAACAGTACTTGAGGAATTATTTTAAAGACAAAATTATATCTGAACTTTGTATTTTCCTTCACTGCCAGCGTCCCACACTGATGTTTCTGAACAGGTGAGAGAAGCACCTCAACACAAGGGATGGACACCACAGTGAGGTGTGGCTGAGCAGCCCAGGTCACGTTCACATCCTCAGCACATCCTGCACCATGCAGTCTCCATCCCTGGAGAAAATTTAACAGCACCACGAAGGCAGAGCCACGTGACACAGCACCGAGCTCTGGAGCAAGGACGCTGACAGGAGCTTGAAGGAAGGGCAAAACAATTGCACCCTCCGAATTTACTGACACTTGAGAGAGTTCAGTGTATTCCCAAGGCTGGGCAGTGGCAGGGAGTTGGATTAAGTTTGTGTTATGTGTAGGAATGGCGAGTGCTGGGTCAGACTTCTGTCATTATCTTAAAGGGGATGGCACCCAGAGGGAGCTGCTGCCTCTGGAATCGGCACAGGGCTCTGACAAACCGCGCTGGACACGGAGCTCAGGGGAAGGAGACACATCCCAGACGGCCTCAGCTCCAAACTGCCTCAACAAGGGGATGACGGGGAACCAAACATCCCCGCACAGCAAGATTTATACCCATAGACCACCGTAAATCCCATCCAACTTCCATTTGTTCCCCTGATAATGGCTCCGAGCGCTGGCCCTACAAACCCCCCAGCCCCACGCACGAGCAGCTCCCTTCACGCGAGCCAGGGGTGACTTTCCGCAGGGTATCTCAATGACTGAGTACACAAAAGCAGCTGAAATCCAATTATGATCCACTTGGATCCCTGCCAACCTGCCGATGAAGTTGCCAAATTACTTTCCATTAACTTTTATGTTTCCCACAGCCATCCAGCGTTCCCCCCAGTTCAGCCCCTTGCCAGTAAGTGTTTAATTGCCAGCCTGCCTTTCCCAGCCCTCTCAGGGTGGTCTGGTGGCCCTGCACCCCTTCTGTCCCCTGGGTGCTGGCACGCAGCGAGGCACAGCAGAGAGACTGCCTAACGCAAAAGGCTCGATCCAAAAATCCACCTCAGCCTAAAAATAACCCTTCCCTCAGCTCTCACAGTCCCAAAGGGAGCAGCTTCACACCACAGCGTGCCCCAGAAATGCTGGATGGGTGTAAATTCACGGGCAAAGCTATGGAGACATTAAGGAAAACCTTCCCTCCAGACACCATCCTTGGAAGTTTTTGGGACTGAAAGAGATAAATCCCCGAGCAATCCGGTCTGGCCTCGGGAACAGAGGCCTCCACACCTTCCCACTTGAGTTACTCGGTGATTACAGCAACTTCTACTCGCAACTCCCCTCTTTTCTTGCATCCCCCCCACACACCCCACTTAGGAAGCATCAGTGCATATTTTCCCTTATGTGCTGTCCAGCTTGGTGCACTTTTATTCGCTGCAGTGAGATTCAGGATCAGTCTGGTTGAGAAAAAAAAAGTGAGAAAGAGGCAGGAGAGCGGTGAAAAATGCGAGAGGTTTCCAGCCCAGCCACTAAGGAAATTTAAGTGGTCTGATGTCAAATCATCACCATTTCCGTAAGCAGGAAGCTGTCAGCTGATGGATGAGGACGCACGAGCATCTCTGTTCCGCAGGCAGGAGAGGGACTGAGGCTAAAATATCACCGTGCTTGGTGTGACAGTCTCACTTAAAGTCACCAGGTTTGGCAGTGTTTTCCTTCGGAGGCCTGTGCCACAGAAATTCAGTTCTTCAGCCCGGGAAATTGCCTTTCAGTCATTCTGCTGGGCTGATTAATTAGGCTTCTTTAGTGAACACATCTGAGAAACAAAGATCTAACACCTGATTTATTCACTCTGGGTACAGTGACCCACCCCTGTGCTGGCACTGGTGCTTCAGTTAAGAGCTCTCCACACGAGGAAGAGGAGGGCAGGGCCACGAACACTGCAATGAGGGAAATCCTGCTGCCGGGCACTGGAGAAGGGTGGCAAGAAAAAGGTTTCACCGTGTCATTTCTGTCCCATTAAAATCAGCTTTTTCTCCCTGGGGGTCACTTCAGTCCCAGCGTTAGTCGCACGTTTCCAACGCAGAGAAAGGCCTATAGAGAACCCACACTTCCATTAGCAAATCCTCATTTACCTGGAGTTTTCTGCCTGGTACTTTTCCTGCCGGCAGTGGCAGAGGCGAGCGGGGTGCAGATGACACGTTTGCTCAGATAATACTTGGAATCTATAAATACCACTTTGAAATATCCTCGTTGATAACATCAGGCCAGATTTCAGAAGTTATTTACTCTGAACAGCAGCTAACTCTACAAATAATCCTGCCAACTGCTCCAGGATTTCTTCCACCGTCAATGCCGGCGATGGTGGGTGGCAGAGCCGGGCCTGGGGAGGCCAGTGGCACCTCACAACTGACCTGGCCACACCAACACTCGTGCCCGTGAGCACACACAGCCTGGGGGGGTTGAGTTCTGCCCCCCCACCAGGAGGTACCCAAGTGCTCCCACAGCAATTACACAAGAACTGGGCTATTCAGGAACGACCTCAGGCATCAAACCCAGAGGCTGCTCCAGCACAGGGGATGCAAAATCCCTTTCCCCGCTTCCTTATCAAGGAGGGCCAGGGCTGTGGAGGAGGCAGATGCATTCCTGGCACTGCACTCACCTCACCTGAGCTCGAGACACCCTCCTGGTACAGCAGGGGCAAAGACATCTTTTATTCTAGCTTCATAGTATGACAGAATCATGGAATCTTTGAGGTTGGAAAAGCCCTTCAAAGATCACCAAGTACAATTATTACCCCAGCACTGCCAAAGCCACCACTAACCCATGTCCCCAAGTGCCACATCCACACGGCTTTGAAATCCCTCCAGAGATGGGGACTCCACCCCTGCCCTGGGGGTCTGCTACTCAGCACCCCAGACTCCACCCCAAACACCACATTAAGAACCCACAAGACATCCCCTGATGTAGCACACAGCAGTCAAAAAGCGTCCAAGCCAATGAAAACCCCACCCCACCTCTGGAGAGTGCAGTAACCCAGGTTCTGACACTCGGGAGCCCCGTAATTTGCAGCACTCCCTTGGATTTCATTTCCAGCGCTGCCCAAGTAACAGCTCATTGCCTTTGTCGGTCGGGGAGGATGCTCCCGGCAGGAATTCCAGGTCAGGTACGGCGGGGCCCACCAAGGAAGGGAAGGACTAATCCTTGCTCCAAATCCATCCCTCTCCTGCTCAGACTCATCTCAGGACTCATCAGTTCAGGAACACAGCAACCCCTTCAGGGCGGTACCACAGACACACAAACCTCAGCGGGCCCCTGCTCCCAAATCCAAACTCCTCCAGGAGCACAACTCCCCCCTAACCACCACACTGCCGTGGTAATTACGGTGACAGTTTCTCCTCTGCTTTGATGTTGCTTTTCTTGTGAAAAGAGCAGAGGGTGGAGTTGGGTTCCTGTTGTTTGTGCTTGAGAAAGACTCATTATAATGTGCTTTGGGATGTAGATGGTTTAAGGGTCTTTTCAAGTTTTTTTTCCTTATTTTTTCAGATTAATTTACTTGAAGGATCATCAGGGGACCAACCCACATGTGCATTTCATGCTGTATTCGTTTGGTTTTTAACCAAAAGCAAGATTTTAAACAAAACTGAGTGGGTTTTTTATGCTGAGCCACATCAATGGATGCAGCAAGCGAGGGCTGGATCCCAAATCAACCACAGATCTGCAAGCCAAAGCCTGCACCAAGAACTCGTGGAACCATGGAATAAAGGGACCCACAGGGATCATCCAGTGCAGCTCCTGGCCCTGCACAGACACCCCAACACGCCCACCCTGGGCATCCCTGGCAGCGCTGCCCAAACGCTCCTGGAGCTCTGGCAGCCTCGGGGCCGTGCCCATTCCCTGGGGAGCCTGGGCAGTGCCAGCACCCTCTGGGGGAAGAACCTTTCCTGATATCCAGCCTGAACCTCCCCTGACACAGCTCCAGCCCTTCCCTGGGTCCTGTCCCTGTCCCAGGGAGCAGAGATCGGAGCTGCAGCCCCTGATGAGTCTCCCCTCTCCAGCCAGGTGTCCTCAGCCTCTCCTCGTGTGGCCCCCCAGGCCCTTCCCCACCCATCTCCATGGCTTCCCCTTTGGCCACTCTCCAATGACTCCAGGTCTTTTTTATATTGTGGTGCCCAAACTGCCCCCAGGACTGGGGGTGAGGCCACCCCGGTGCAGAGCAGAGGGCACCAGTCCCCTCCCTGGATGCTGTCCCTAATTCCCCCCGGACAGGGATGTCCCCCCAGCCGCCAAGGCCCTGCCGGCTCCTGTTCCACTTGCCAGCAACCAGGACCCCCAGGTCCTTTCCTTGCACACACACCGAGGGATGAATAAATCCTTTTATCAGAGAGCCAGCCTGGCCCGGGGTGCTCTCTGCGACTCGGTGGCAGGGAAAGCAGAGCTAAAGTGGAGCCACGTGCGTTTCCCTGAGCACGGGAGCGTGGGGTGGCTGCTGGCTGCTCGTGGTGCTGATAAGAGAGGATCCCTCATTTGCAAGCAGGGCTGTGGCAGGGACAGGGGCTGCTCAGCTGCTGATAGACCGAGCGCAGCTGCACAGAGAGATCGCTGACTGCGTTCTGGGAGCTGGGGAGGCCTTCCAGGACGTTCTGGATAAATAAGCACTGCATTAAGGACAACACTGACCTATATTCCACCCTCATGGAGCTGCTCCGGCTGCTCCAGAGCCTTTCCAACTGCCCGGGCAGAGGGAAAAGCACCGTGCAGAGCCAGCCCTCCAAGGTGGAGAGCACGAGGAGCTGCTGCAGGCTCAGGAGCTGATTTGCAAGAATTCACAGGAAGGTTTAACAGCTCTTTTATCTTTGGCTCCCTTCTGGTGTTATTTCAACGTTGATTTGCATAGTCAATATAAAACTCTTTACATCTAAACTGCCTGCAAGGATGACACCATCAATCCTCGGCTCTATTCACAAAATTTATTATTTGTTTCAATTTAAGAGAGATCATTGCCGGATTACACAGTTGCTGATGAGGATTTATATTTACATTTACAGCAAGCAAAATACATGTCCTCATTTTTTTTTTTTTCTTAAGTCATCTCCAGCACTGTGAAGGGGGAACCAAAATAAAATCAGTGAGTACACTCTCCTGAATGCCTGCAGATCCTGTTCTGCCTCATCTTTCCTTCAGACAATATTGCAAATTAGTCAGCATCTGTATCACAGCAGAGCACGAGCTCGATCATAAGGCAGAATTAAGGGGTATTACTGAGACAGCCTTCATCTGACGTGGCTGTGAAATCGAACGCTCAGACGCGACAGAAAACTGGGATGCAAGAGGCCCCCAGTTGTGCCTCCATGACATCGCATCCGACACCAGAAATCCACCCCACACGTGAAACGAGGGCAGCAGCAACACCCAGCGATGGAATCATCCCCACACAAACGTCAGGGCACGGAAAACGCGGCTGGAGAGATCAAGGGGGGAAGGAACCGACTTTCAGGAGATACTACATTCATCTGGCCTGACCTGTTGAGCAGCATCAAGCCTGTGATGCAGCAGATTTCACCAAATAAGTCTTTTAACACAAACCCTCACAAAATAACAGGGATGCATCACCAAACCAAGCTGAACTCTGGTTTCCCACGTAACTGAGGAGAGAAAATAACCGAGCTGTGATAATATTCCACATCACCCACAGAAGTTCATAAAAGTTACAGCTTCTCTGAAATAAAAGGAGTTTGAGTGTGAAACGACCTGAACAGAAGCTGAGTGCTGAGTTCTGCCTCGGAAAAATAAAGCAAAATTGTTTTCCAGGACAACAGCAGGAGAAATGCTCCATCCCCACTGCTCCCCGTGGGCAGGTGGAGCTCCTTGGAGCACTGGTGTGATCACACCAGGAGCCTCCCGCCTGCCTGGACCTGCCAACACCTGCACTGCCCACCTTGCACAGCAGGAACAGGCAAAAACATCCCAAAAAACACCTGAGTGAGAACTGAGGTTATTTGAACTGATGTGCAAAGCAGAAAATGTGCAAACACACAGCCAAGACCCCTAAAGCTGCGCAGCAAGCTGCTCCCAAACCTCCCAGCTCCAGCCTGGATCCACCTGAGCCTGACATGGGGCCAGTGGGGAGCAAGGGCTCAGTTCATCTTTCTGAATCATCACCTCCAGAAAAACACAGATCCTGGAACGACTGGTCCATGACTTCAACAACCACTACATGATTAATAGAGATGAAAGCAGCGCTCTCATCGAACCTGCTGAAAGCAGGATGAGCCCTGGCCTCTGACCAAAGGTCCTGGAGAAGTGAATCGTGCTCCAGTGTGTCCTCGTTCACCTGCTTTGTCTTTTTTTCCCCCTGTATTTTCTTATCCAGTTACCTGCAATTATTAGAAGTGTCTTACAATGGAACAGCACTGGCACAGGGTGCCCAGAGCAGCTGTGGCTGCCCCTGGATCCCTGGAAGTGTCCAAGGCCAGGCTGGACATTGGGGCTTGGAGCAGCCTGGGACAGTGGAAGGTGTCCCTGCCCATGGCAGGGGTGGCACTGAGTGGGCTTTAATTCCAACCCAAAGCCTTCTGTGCCTCAGAACCCCAGAGAATGGGTGTTTATCACAAAAAGTGCAACTCTCCAGCTCCCAGAGATCAGCTCCCACTGTCCCTGCTCTGTTACTGGAACAGACAGGCAGGGAACGAGCCCGAGCCCAGCAGAGGAGTCTGACATTTCCTGGGTTCACCTGCGTTTACATCAGACCTTCAGATATCAACTCACTGACTTCAGGCAAGGAGAAATCCAACCCTACAAGCATCTCCCCCTCGGTACCTGTTCCAGGATTGCTCAGATCCCAGGCAGTGATACGGATCTGAAGTGAGGAACATCTGACCTCTTACTCACTCCCAGACAGAACTGCCCAAGGCAGCGTTGGTGCAGAGTCACAGTAAGCGACTAATGCAAAGATAAAGACCATAATACTCAGTCAGGCAGAGGAAAATTCCAGCCACGGAGGTCCAGTCCCCTCCTTTCTGCAATTTGAAGTCTGAGTCTGCATCCTGCTCGGTGCCAAGTCTGTGCTACTGTCACTGGAGCCACCTGAACATCACAGCCACGTCCCTCTGAAAAGCACAGGCTGCTGCATTATTAATGCACGGACAATAAAAACAGTGTGTGCCTTCCCTTTATTCATTAATTTGCTGTTGTTCTGTAATCACTGACTAACATTCGTCTCAGGAGTGCCTTTCAGCCGCGGTACCCCGGTGGCCCAGGAGCTGCAGAGCGTCCTGGCAGGGTGTGAGCAGCAGCACGTCCTGCTCCTGTCCCAGCCCCGCCGTGTCTGTACGGCCTGCGAGGGGCTCGCAGCCCCTGAATTCACACTGGCACCGATTACTCGGGGATGAGTCAGACAGAAAAACAGCACCCAGGGGGTCACTCAGCCTTTGTGCAGCCCAGCCTGGCCAGAACCCACGGACACGCCTGGCCCAGCGGCTGCCAAGGGGACACATGTGGCTGAGGCTCCCCCAGCGCCGCAGCTGCGTGTGGCGATTGTTATCTGAGCACAAAGCACCCCAAAAAGGCACAGACTGCCTGAGCAGGGCTGTGCCAGGAGCCCACGGCACAGCCAGGCCATTCCAAATTCCCTGAGCAGACACTGATACAGAGGGCAGGGTTGGATGGGATATTGGGAAGGAATTGTCCCCTGGGAGGGTGGGGAGGCCCTGGCCCAGGGTGCCCAGAGCAGCTGTGGCTGCCCCTGGATCCCTGGCAGTGCCCAAGGCCAGGTTGGACACTGGGGCTGGGAGCAGCCTGGGACAGTGGGAGGTGTCCCTGCCCATGGCAGGGGTGGCACTGGATGGGCTTTAAGGTCCCTCCCAACCCAAACCATTCTGAGATTCCATGACCAATAAATTTTGACACGATTATGATGCAGACCTCTCCCAGTCTCTACCACCCCAGAAGGATGTGCCTCGAGGTTCCAGCACAGCTGCTTCCCCCAGAGCTTCCCAAGCCTCCAGCAGCTGCCCTGGGCTCCTGTGGGTCACACACGGGGAGAAGGAGCAGCCCAGCAAAGCTGGGATGTGTGCCCGGCCCCGCTCCGTGGAGAGCAGCATCCCTGCTTTGCATATCTGTAAAACCAGATTAAATACTGCTTAGTCATTTCCAGCAGCCATGGGAGAAGTGACCCAGAAATTAGTTGGAAAACATGACATGTATTCATCATTGCCTCTGCTGCCAGACATGGGTGAAACAGCCACCAAGGAAGAAAAAAAAAAAAAAGATTAATTTCTCCCTCCATTGCTCTCCTTCACCCCCTAACATGAGTTTCTTTCACGCTTTAAGACAGTGGAACTTGTTTTGCAGAATTAAACACACACACACACACAACAGCAACTCTTCTGTTGTGGTCCTGGAGTCACCAAAACCATCCAGGACTTGCCCACATGGCAAACATTCAAATCCTAATTCTGCCAATTAAGAAATGAAACCACCTCGATTCAGCCTTTTCTATACTCAGGATAAAGCTGGATCAGGCTTAATCCACTTCCAGAGTGAACTAAACTCAACCAAAGCTCAGCCAGTTCTCCCACACGAAGAGCCAATGCGGTTTAATTATCTGACCCGGGACTAATTATTATCTGTAAACTGTGTTTCAGTCTGAGCCCACCCCCTGGAACAGGCCACGGCCGTGCCCAGGAACATGCAGCAGTGGGGGGTTATTTTATTTTAATGCAGCCACAAACTCAGCCAAGACCCAAAAACCCCCTCGGAGCATCCAAGTCAGTTCATTTCAACATTTCTTCACTCAGTTATATTTCCAGACAGAAAGACCCAGTAGGAGCATATTTAATCTGAGCAGCATCTTGTGATGATTTATGTTAATTGATATTTAATGGGGTAATTTTAGCCTGGTGCCATTAGCTTTGAAACCTGAGAGATTAGAAAGATCTTACAGTGGAGCTTCTCCGTGCGCAGAGAAAATTGTGAAGGCAGAAATGCTGAAGTCTCTAGAAAACATTCAGCCAGACCTTCTGCAAAGTGGATGAACAGAGATCCTTAAGAGGCAACATCTTGGGAATTCCTCCTCCTTGCACTGGACTGGTGGGGAGATGGGGCGGGGGGAAAGCATGGCAAAGGGAGGGAGCATCTCTGAGCACAGAAATAGAAACCCGAGGGGTGTAGGGAGTGAGCTCATCACATCCCAGCACAGCAACTGTCATGAGGAGTCACAGAATCACAGAAACCTGACAAATAAACCAATCTGCCAACACTGGAATTGCATTTTTAACTTCCTTCTCCCTCAGAGCAAGAGGAGTCAGTAAACCAGATGCTACAGGTCCTTGCAGCCTGGGAGACCTTCCTACACAGCAGAACAACCCCTGGGCAGGGATTCACTTCAAGAATCCCCTGTCACCTTGATAATTATTCCACTTTCACATCATTTAAAACCTGAGATGGGTGACCACATCTTTCAGTGCCAACTCTAAGGCCCATTTTCCTGCTGTGCAGGTGCTCCGGGGCTGGAGCAGCCATCCAAAGGCTTTGCCCCTTCCCTTCAGGAAAGGGGAGGCCACTGAAATCTTTTCCTCCTTATTTTCCCCTTCCCTGTGTCAGGATCACCTCGATCTTTTGTATTTCACAATGACAAACCCTTCCCTCCTCTTTCCCTAACAAGGCCGGTTATTTAAAACACTTTTAAGTATATTCCTTTGATTTGCACATTAATATTCTCCAGGCAGGGGAAAAAAATAGGACAAAAACAGGACTTGCTCTAATGCGGGCTGATCTTGTTGTTTACTCCTCATTATTTGCACCGGGGGTGCCTATGTAGGGCACACGGATCCCGTCCCTTCGGGCACACCTGTCCCAGCCCAGGGGAGCTGCCAGGGCTCCCCAAACGAGCCGAGGCCGACGTATTTCTCATGGGTTTCACAGCCAGCATCCCGCAATCTCCTCAGAGCTGCACACCTCTGAGTGTGCAGAATTCCCTGGATGCTCCCAACCCCAGCCCCTGGCCCTTCGGACAAAGGCGGGGACAGACGGTGGCGGGGGGCACAGAGCAGGGGCGGGGAGCGGGCCCTGGCAGCCCCGGCTCCGCCTGACGCCAGCCCCGGCTCCGCCTGGAAGCCGGCCCGAGCCGGGCGGGACGGAGCCGGGCGGGACGGAGCCGGGCGGTCTCTGGATAACGCTGCTGAAGGCGATGGAGCCGAAGCGTTTCTTAGGGCAGCCCGGCCAAAAGCCAGGCTGGCACAGGAGCTCGGCAGCCAGGGCGGCCCGCGGGCCCTGGCGCTGCCGGAGCTGCCGGGGCCCTGCCGGCCCCACCAGGCCGGGCTGGCAGAGCCCGCTCCCCGCGCACCTTGCTCGGCAAGGAACGTGCTCTGGGGAACAGCAACCCCACACCAGGGCTTCAGCAAACACAGGTGGTTCTCAACAAAATCTGGATCCAGCTCACTCTGAGGACAGAAGGGCCCAAAGGAGGCACATCCCTGCCTTCCCCTGCTGCTGCTGGGCTGTGCTTGAGCATGAACCCATCCATCCAGCCCATTTCCCTGGACAAGGAGCAGCTGAGCTGAGGATCCAACCCAGCACCTTCTCCTGGAGAGGTGGGAGCAGCTCAGCACCAGCCCAGCACCAGCCTAGGGTCCTCATGAAAGATAGACATCACCTTTCCATCATGGCTGATGGACTGCGGGCATCAACCCAAACCCTCAGGAGAGCTGAAAAGGAACACAGCACAAGAGCATCCCAGATGTTCCTCTCCAGGACCACCTCAGTTCATTTTTAATCCACCTGGAAAGATTCGTGAGCTGCCTAGCACGGCAGCCTCCAAACAGCCCCTTCTCCACCTGGGAGGAGTCACCAGCTGGCCCTCAGCCCCGCTGACCTCTTCCCTCAGAACAAAAACTCACTCTGTGTCACAACAATTCATTTCTATTTTTTCTCAACCAGCACAGATTTATCTGAATTATCACATCATTCACCGAAAACAAAGATACTGTCATGAAATGCAGATTTGAAGGAGAAAGGCATTCTGTGGATGAGGGAGGAATCCACAACCTGCCAGAACTCCCAACTCAATGCCCTCCTTGTAGGGAAACACTCAATGCATCATTTCTGATCAATTGTACTTTCAAGTCACTTTCTTATTTATGGGTGACTGAGAAAAACACTTGAGCGGGCAAAATAACTCACATTTGTTTGCACAGACAAAACCAAATTTAATAATGCAGCCCCTTTTAAACTAAAATCATGCATTACAAAAAGTGCATTTAGAGTCATTCTCTGTATAAAATTCACAGCACGAACTCCAAAGTGCTCCTTTCCCTTCTCTGAGGTGAGGACCTTTCCCAATGTGTACGTGATACACTTCGTACTCCACTAACAAAACAAGCAGCACCTGGATTTCTGTTGCTCCTGCAAATTTAGATTCGTTAACGGCAAAAGTTCCACTCAGCTCCTGAGACCCGGAGCAAGGTCCTGGCAAAGCCTCGCATCAGTGAGCAGGAGATAACTAAAAATTCCTTCTGCCAATCCAAGGGGCTGTTTAACAGATTTGTGGGGTCTGAGGAGCCAGAGGGTGAGGATGGGAATTACTGGGGACAAAGTCAGGCCTCAGACACTTCACAGCAGGACAGAAACATTCCTTGGGAACTTAGAACCAAGTAAAAACACTGGAAGTACCCCTGGAGAGGAAAGCTAAAGGGTTTTTACTTGAGATAATGTGCTGGGATTGAATTCAAAGAACAAATTCCGAAAGCACAGACATTACAACAGCTGAAAACCCACCCTGCACCAGCAGCAACCACCCCAGACCAGCTGGAATCACTCTTACCTGCACCTGGACGCTCCTTCCCCTGAGCTGCTCTGCCACTCTCCCCTCCCCACCCCCGCTCCTCTCTCATTTATCCCCTCCCTCATTAGCCCCTAATTAACCCCACCCCTGCCGTGACTCCCCCACTCAGCTCCATTCCCCACCTGCCTTTCCCTGCTCCCTCCCTGGCCACGCTGCCTGGGGACACTGCCGTGTTCTCCTTCCTTCCCTGTCTCTTCTAAAGGGAGCAACATTAAATTCCTCCCACACTGGTATTCTGAACCTTTCCGTTTGAAACCCAGTTTTGCCAGTAAACAGCAAGAGGTGCTCACGAAGTCCTTTACTCGTTATCCCAACACACGGAGCCGGCACCAGGAACCCCAGCACGCTGGGAAAACAGGCAGGAGCTGCTGCCACAACCCACTGCTCCTCCGAGGAGAAAACTCCTGCTCCAGAGAGCCTGGGAGCACGCCAAGGAAAACAGGGTGAGGCTATCACGCCTTGGTAACAAGCAAGGAGGAAAAGAAAGCGTCCCAAGGGAGCCCATCCACCCCGGGGAAGGATGGTGCGTGGCTCTCCCAGGGATTCCCACTCTGGAAGTTCCCTCCCGGCTCGTCTGGGCCGGCAGAGGCGATTCCCTTAATCTGCTCTCCTCTCGGAGCTCCATCTGCACGAGGCAGATAACGCATCTTGCCCGGATCCCTTTGTTTTTCCTGCTTGCACGGGAATTCCCCAGAGCAGGGACGGGCCCCTAAACAAAGCCTCGAACAATGGGGTTGTGCTGGGGCTTCCCCGTCAAGCTAAACCCCCCAAACCACGGCCCACAAACCCCAACCCAGCTGGCACCGGAGCAGAACGGTGCCTGTTCTCCTCAGAACAAACCCTCGGATGCTGCTGTTTACCTTCCCTGCGCTCCTGGAAAATGCCTCGAGAATTATTTTTGTCCTTCCCTATGAATTTCAATAAAACCCCAAACCTGATAATGTTGCAATCACATATAATCATTCATTTAGATATATATTTATTTTTTTAATATATTTTACGTGTGCCCTGAATTTAATTTTGTCCCAAAATGCCCTTAGGGGATTTGCTCAGTTATTTTAATAGTCCTAATTTTAAATTCATTTAAATGCATTTATGCACCTTTAGACTGAACTCATTCAGGCATTTACACCACAGTAATGAATTGTAGGACAGCGGTGTAGACACAGAAAGAAATTCTTTCCTTCTGTAGAGTTTATATTTCTAAATTCAATCGTGGGGTTCATTGGCATGCAAAGAGTCCAGGGACCTTTGTTAAACGACGACATTTAACGATAAATGTTTGAGAAGATGCACACTGAGAAAGTCTCTCCTATTTGAATGTCAGGAAATTAGAAATATTCTAATGAATTCCATTTTTTCACATCTTTCATCAAAGCTTTTGTAAAAAAGGTCACTATCTTCACTTGTTATTTTAAAAAGCCTCCTGCATTTTGCCTTCCTGCCGTAATTAGAGGAAAAGTTCCCACAGCACCACACCACAACAATCCGGGGGGACTCTCCTTCCTCCTGATTGTCAACAAATTTCAGCATCCGAAGGCAAAAATGATGAATTTCAGAGGCATAATGAGGCTGATGGTCACAGTCAACATTATATAAAGTATTTACATTTCATGCTTTCTCTGAACTGGGAGCTCCCTGAAGTCTGGCAGCCTGAATACGCTGAGATGAATTATTATTTTATTGATATTTTCAAACTACTCCTCTCCTTTATTTTTTTTTTTTCCTTTAGACAAAACTCTTTCAAGCCCCTTTGCTGGATCTGACCCACATTTCAGAGGTTCCACTCCGCTGCTCTTGCTGCGGTGACTCCCAGCTGCAGGAGCTCGCTCACAGCCAAGTTTTTCATCTCCTTATTGCTCATTCAGGTTTCATCCCAGCCCCAAGAATGCGGGAGCTGTTGGATCCCAGGGATCTTTGACAGCTCTGGTGATGCTGGCTTAGTGCAGAATAACAGTCAGCACCCTGTCCCCAGGGCAGGGCTGTCTCCAGGGGTGCAGAGCCTGGCCCGGGGACGCTGCTCCCTGGGAACACGGGATGCAGGTGAGGATGCTCTGGCCCTGCTGCCTGGAGCGCCCAGGCAGAGCCAGAGGAAGGAGTCCACAGTTCCCTGGGTCAGACCGTGGAGCTCTGGAGAATGAGCAGCGCCAGCGCCGTGGGCTCAGCCTGTCCCTGCTGAGGGCTGGGATACGGGGACATGCCCGGCCTGCTCCTCCTGGGAGCACCTCAGTCCCACCCAAACGGGAGCATTTGCTGCTTACTACAAAGAAAATCCACCTCCAGCCCTGTTTGAAGCAGCTCAGAGCAGCTGTGGCTGCCCCTGGATCCCTGGCAGTGCCCAAGGCCAGGCTGGATGGAGCCTGGAGCAGCCTGGGACAGTGGAAGGTGTCCCTGCCCATGGCAAGGGTGGCACTGGATGGGCTTTGAGGTCCCTCCCAACCCAAACCGTCCTGGGATTCCATGACTGGCAATAAATTTTGACAAGATTATGACCCAGACCTCTCCCAGTCGCTACCAGAGGTGGCACTGGATGATCCTTAAAGTCTCTCCCAATCCAAACCATTCCATGGTTCTGAGATCTCTTTCCATGTCACTTGCAAAAGGCTCCAGCCCTGCTGGGCTCCTGTAGCAGCCCTGCGAGGCATCATGGAGGGTTTCTTGTGATTACCAAGAAATCAGGCCCCGAAAAATAACTCCCAGACATTCCATCTGCATTTAAAAGTCAAGTTCAATCTTCCCTTATTACAGCTGCAAAACCCCTCGCTATCTAATGCAGATAAAGTAACAAAGCTGCACTTCCAATGATTGAAACTAAATGCAGTTAACCTTAAAAAGTCACTTTTACAAACAGAGCAGATTTATCTGGATTTAAATTTTAGTTCTTGTGCAAAGGCTTAAGAACAGGTTCCTCCCCATTATTCAATTTAACAATAATAATAAAAACCTCCATGACAACTATAACAAAAAGACTCTGATAAAGCCTGAAACCTTTTTGATAATGAAACATACAATTTCCCTGGTTGAAGCACAATTCCCCAAGGAACATTTTAAAAAAGATATAGAAGAACTGTCGTCTCCCAAACGTTAATGTAAAGAACCACGAGTGAGAACGGCACTTGGGAAAAAAATTCAACTTTGAGAAAAGCTAAAGAAAAAATCATGGGTGGGAGAGACGAGACAACTTAACTGCAGGGTCTCATGAGGGCAATGACAGAGGCAATAACATGGGAGAACTGGGAAGGGTGCCCAGGCTGGGCTCAGGTTGGGCTTCACTCCGAGGGGGGGATCCGGTGCCACCCAGGCCATGCTGGGGTGCAGACCCCTCTCCAGAGCTGGCACTGCTGCTCTGCTCCTGCTGCATCCCAGAGCCCCCCAGCAGCTCCCTGCTTTTTACACAAGTCCATGATCACCTGTCCCTAACATCCCTTTAGACGTTCCTTGGGAGCAGACAGACTGACTCAGGAGAACCAGTGACACACATGAACTGGGGCTGGTCCTCCCCTCGCTCAGCTCCAGCCTTCCTCTCCCACGCTTTCTCATCAACACCTTGTCACCACAGCGCCAGGGAGGAATTCATGCACCGCGAGGATGGCAAACTCTGGGCAGAGGATCAAACACTTGGGATGCCAAAAGAACCAGCCAAGGCCCTGGATTAGGGAATGAGCACAAGAGAGGGTTGGGAAGTGCCAGACCACCCACGGGATGGGTGCACAGGCCCCAGCTGAGCTCGGGGATGGTCTCCAGCACAGGGAATTGTCTTTCCACACTTTACTTCCTACAGCACACGAGTATCACTTTTTACCACTTAAGGTTTTATTCACCACCTTTTTGTATCAATGAGTGTTTTCACACCAGAGAGCAGGAAACCTCTTTACTTTTAACGTGTCTCCCTTCACTTCTCAAAGCGCCAAAATTAATGAAAATTTTTAAATTGCCTATAAAATATATGCTTCACAAGCTTAGGTTCTCTCCTCGACTGGAGAAAGGCACAGGAAACGTCCTGAGCATGTCAGAGCCCATTTTACTGCTGTAGTCATTGTATTTGTGTGACTTTTAATACCCCAGCTCCTGTAGCCAGGAGTTACCATGAGAACCTCCACTCTCATTAAAATAACTGTTCAGCCATGGGTTTGTGTTTTGGGGTTTGAGGCAGGTCCATGTCTGCAAGGTTTTAAGAAATTTGTATTTTTAAGTATTTTTTCTATCAGGGTAGGGGGCTTTTTTATAAAAACGCCAGTTCATGAAGTCCAAAGAGTGCAATCACATCTTAGATCAAGCACATGGTCCCACTCCTCCCTTTTCCTGGATGTCTCTATTTGTGGCTTTTGGCTGCTGTCTCCCAGGACCTCAGAGGTGCTGCTGGTCACAGCCACCAGCCAGGCTGTGATCTCTAATCCCCAGAATCATGTTCTTGTCAACAAGGTGTGAATTTAAAATCCCATCTGGAGAGACAGAATGATAAAGTGCAAAGTGTGTGTGTGGGGGGGAAATCATCTCATTAACCTGAGACATTCATTCTAACACGAAGAAAAACCAATAACACTGGGATGTATTTGTCTGCTCTTGGGATCCAGCCCAGCAATGCCCAAAATCCCGCCAGGCTGGGTTTTGGCTCAGCAGTTGAAGCTGCCATCAGTGAGCTGGGCCTAAGAGGCTCCAGCACGAGGCCTTGTGAAGCTGCCTGAGCAGGGCTTTCCTGCTGCCACAGCAGGATCAGGTTCGTCAGGCAGGCATTAAGGATCTCACTGATCCCCTTTGTACTGCCAGGGAAAGGCTCTGATCCTCGGGCAGGTGTGGGATTCTCACAGCTCTGCTCAGCCTCCTTCAGCTCCTGCCCAGGGCCAGGCCCAGCACAGAGATTCTGTTCTGCCAGAGCACAAACCAGGTTTCACCTCAAATATCCCCCGACCCCGTTCCCTCGATGCTGTTGGCAGCACCAGCACAGCCACCTGACCAAACCCAACAGCACCCGACTGCCAAAATACTGGGCACGTCCTCCCCATCCCCTGCACTCCCCAGCCAGGGGATGGGATGGGACACTCAGCAATGCAGGCAGCCAGAGATCACCCCTCTGAAAAGTGGGCAGGGGTCTCTTCTGCATGAGGAGACACTTCATTAACACTGCCAGAAGTCCAACAGCATTTCTCTTTCCAAAGCTCTGGATGAAAACGTGGGGCTGGTTATTTCCAGGTGGGTGTTGTGTTTGTCTCTGAAGGAGCACGAGCCAAACCCCAAGGTAATGGCCCTGCCACTGTGCTGACAAATCCACTCCAGGCAAAACCCAGCTCTTTATGCACTGTCAACTACAATAATTTGTATATTTTTACTGTTATATCGGCAGGTGGAGGCCCTGGTTGAGGTCAAACCCTTCCTGGACATCTTTCCCAATGCAAATCTTTAGCATAGTCCTCATGGTGAAGGATTTATACACAACACACAAATTCTGCTGAGTTACACACCCACTTCTATGACAGGCTGTATTTTATAGGTCAAAAAACCCCAAACAATGTCTTTCAAATATATCTCTTATATCTGTGACGCCCGAAATGAGGATGAGCAGCATGGCTTTAAAATACAGCGGGAAGGGCTTTGTGGGTTTGGCATCTGCCAAAGGATTCAGGTTCAATAGCACAGACACCACTTTGCCAACTGTTAAGGAAAACAGATTCCAGTTGTACCACATTTTCCTTGATTTATGTGAGCACTGGGAGAAAGATGAGGGGGAAAAAATAACCTGGAAAGCAAAAAAAAAATTTTTTTTTACCTTGTTTTGCTGTTCTGCCCACAAACCTGCCAAGTCTGAGAGGCTGCAGGAGCTCCCCCACGGCTGAGCACAGGCACAGCCAGACCCCGCTGCTGTGGATCTGCCACACAGCCCTGGGCTGGCACCCACGGAGGATCCCTGGGCACTGGGAGGGCACTGGGCTGTCCCTGGGTACTAGCAGGGCCCATGGGGCTGCTGGGGCTCATTTGGGAAGCTCACGGACTGAGAGAAAGGAGTGGGATAAAAATCAGATAAAAATCACATCCCTGCTTCCCTGGGCTTACACCGAGCACTCACCTGCTGCAGGCGGGAGTCAGTCAGGTATTGCTTTTGGAAAGCAGGTATTAGCTAATCCAGATTTCCTAGGATACGAGATTTTGCAATATAAAGCAGGTCCCAGAGCAGCCCTGGGTTTGGTTCCCCAGCACCCGGCCGGGCACCAGCAGCTCCTCGTGGCACCCAGACAAGTCTGGGGAAGTTCCCTGTCCAAATTAAGAATAAAAATAACTTTGCTAAGGGGGCCAGGAGAGAGCAATCCCTGTGCTCCCACCTGCAGCTCGCAGCCCTCCATCCCCAGCACAGCCTGAGCCCATTAGGGCCAATTCCATCTCTCCGAGTGCTGCCTCTCCCTGCCAGGCCATTTGCTCCCTGCTTTCTATTTTTAAAATTGCTGTAGCTCCTGAGTGTGTTTTGTTCTGTGCAGCGACAGGCTGTCACTTACCCGAACCTGCCCCTTCCTTCCCTGCGCTCGGCATCCCAGGGAATTCACCCAGCACTTGGACACTTCCCTTCCAGGCTCCCTGCAAGGCAGGAGGGAGCTCTGCAGAGCAGCCACCGGCTCCTGTGTCGCGAGATCCCGGAATGGTTTGGGTTGGGAAGGATTTAAAGCCCATCCAGTGCCACCCCTGCCATGGGCAGGGACACCTCCCACTGTCCCAGGCTGCTCCAAGCCCCGTCCAGCCTGGCCTTGGACACTGCCAGGGATCCAGGGGCAGCCACAGCTGCTCTGGGAAGAGGGAGAAGCACACACAGCACACCACGTTCATTGCTAAAAAATTCATCCAGCAAAAGGCAGAACAAAGCAATATTTACCAATAAAGCACTGCCCACAGTCTGCCCCATCATCTGCTGCACAGAGGTGCCACAAATCAGCAACTCTGCCCCGAGGCACTGCTGGTATTTGTAATAAATTGCTACAACTGTTTTCCTACTTTAGAAACATCTCAGCTCCTCCTGCAGCCTGCCCTTGCTGACACACAAAGTGCCCTGTTCGGGGTCAGAGGAGCCCCAGATCCGCCCCAAAGGCTACACTTGATCCTGGAGGTCTTTTCCAACCTAATGATTCCATGACTCCAAGGAATGGCCCCACTCCAGTTGTGCACGTGGTGTTGAGCAGAGGCTGGAGCCAGGCTCAGCTCCTGGCTTCTGATAACCAGCAAAGAGCCATTACAGACTTAAATCTGAACTTCAGGGCTCCAGCAGAGGTGCCCACCCAGGAACACCCCGGGGCTGTGTCTCCATGCCCACGTTTCTCCGAGCAGAGCCATGGGAGGCACAGCTGAGGAGGCACCACCAGCGTTTCACTGCCAGATGGAGCAGCACAAGCTTGGCTGGGCTCAGGCAGGACATTTTACAGACGAGTTCTCAGCCCCATTCCTCGGTGCTTCTGTGCTCAGAGTTATTTTCTTCTCTTCTGAAATGCAAGGAGATTCTTCCTGAGAAAATAAGCACAGGGGTGGGAGGCTTTTTTTAACAACAATTCGATTCCCCAGCAAATTACATTTTTCACAGGTGGGAAAAATTGTATTTGGGATTTATTTCATTTCTTCATGGATTTAATGCTCTTCACAGTTTACCATGTCACTAAAATATTCCTGAAGAAGGAAAGTGGCTTTTCCAGGGACTCCAGTACCTCTGCTCTGCTCCTGTCTCACCTTGAGGTGTTGGGGATCCTGGTGTGTTACAGGACTCGTGCAGCTGCCCTGGGCCTGCTCCATAGGGCTGGAAAAACCCAGGCCATTCCTCATTTCCACATTTCCCGTTTAGCCAAACAAGAGCAAACGAGCTGTCACTCCCTCAGGGCTGTGCCACCCTGGGCACTGCAGGCAGATGGGAAATTCATTTTTTTGTGTCAGCTTCCAAAATCCCGTAAAGTCCAAAATCCTTTCACTGGGACACCAACGTTCTGCTGCAGGAGATGTGGTCAAGCACTGGAACAGGCAATGAGCTCCCAGTTCACAGAATCCCAGGATCTCTGAGGCTGGAAAAGCCCTCCCAGCCCATGGAGTCCAAGCTGTGCCCGATGCCCACCTTGTCCCCAGCCCAGAGCACTGAGTGCCACGGCCAGGCCTTCCTTGGACACCTCCAGGGATGGGGACTGCAAAGCTCCCTGGGCAGCACCTTCCAGTTATCCATTCCAGTTGTCCAAGGCTTGCTGGGGAATCAAAACATCTTTTCCTCGTTTGAAAATCCTTCAATGGAGCCGTAGCAGACACATGTCAAGAAGCTAATCTCCTTTGCATCAGCATCCATAGAACAGGGTGGGTTGGAAGGGACCTCAAGGATCATCCGGCTACTCGGAGATTCTCTGCACTGCTGTCAGACAGAGAAACTACAAACCCACAGAAAGTCATTTAATTCATTTTTATTGTCAATATAATTTCTGTGCATTCAAGCCCTGCCACAAAATCACCTGCTTTAAAAATCACTAACCCATCTCTATTAGTGCTGGATTTTATTCCTGCAAAAATAACAACTTCCTGCCAAATCTGAGCTGACAGTTTGTCTTTATTTTTGTAGTTATTCCTGCCATTTTTTATTAAATGGGATTTGGCTTCAATGCTATCCACTAGGACTTGGTTTTGATGGGATCAACATGGGGAACAGCTCCGGGCACTCAGTCCTGTCTCTGCTGGGGGACGTGCTGTCTGGGCTCTTGGCAGCTGTCATTAAATCCCAGGGGTAAATTCCAGCCATCCATTAGATTCACCTGGATCTTACTATTTCAGCACCAAGCTGTGGGGATCAAGAGGTGTTTCTAAATCAGGAAATGCTGTCCCAGGACACCAGGCCACATCCATGGGGAAAAGGGGCTCTGCTGACACCTGGAATCAGTCAAGCCAAACTTTTCTTGCCAATGAACTCATGTTAACTAACCTGGGTTTCTCTCAAGATGGCCAAAATAAATGTGCATTTTAAAAGTTCTGATGGACCACAACACACATTTATAAACTTATTTTGAAAGTAGATTGGTGCCATGTTGATGGCCCCATAAACAGGGGGTGCCATGGGGTGCAGAGAGGGGTCCCAGAGCCCCCCAGGGCTGCACTCCCCACCTGCATCTGATCTGAGATCTCACACCAGGGACCCCGGGGGGTGCTTGTGACTGCAAATAGAACCTGCTGCACTTCTGAGGCTCAAATTCTGCATTTGCAGAGAGGAAGAATTCCTGCTGTCCCACTCGTCCTTCCCGGAGCCCCCTGAGGACAATCCTGCAAAGGGGCAGGTTCCACCCAGCCTGTTCTGGGTGCAGGAATACCACATGCATGGAATTGTGAGGCTGAGTTTAATGGCATGAACCCAATCTCCATTCTGCTGAATGCATAATTATTGGTATTACGATATTTATGAAATCAGAAATTTATTGGGAGATCTGTGGTGTATGGGCTTGCTTTGCTCTACACAAATCCTGAAATGGCCGGAGAGAAAACAAACTTGCAAGGAACCAAACCTGGGCATTTCCACCTGAGACAACGTAGGGACACAGATCCCTCTGTCCTTGTCATCAAAGGCACTGAACAGAGAGAACTGGAACTTTATTATTTTCCTAATTTGGAAAATCTTTGGTTCTTTAAAGAAGGGCTATTGTGGAAGCAAACTTCTTGTGGGATTTTTGTTGGATTAGCCTTGAACACAAGTAGTCCAGACTGGAAATGCACCACTGGGATGAGATAGAATTTAAAATATCCACTGGTACCCAGAGCACTGGAAATGTGGGCTGACACCTTGAGCCTGGCTCAGGCAGAGCTGCAGTTCCACAGGTCCCACCTTCAGTGCACCTTCACCTCCAAAGCTCTGCTTTTTGGATCTGTCTCCGAGTATCAAGGGGAGAACAAAAGTCTTGTTGTAGGAACATCTCTATTGCATTTGGTGTTGCACTCAAGCCTCAAAGCCTGCTGTGAAAATAGAGCCAGAACAAACCAGGAAAACTTCCAGCAAAGAGGATAAAAGCTGAGTATTAAGAGGAAAAAAGGTCTTTTTGGAAGGCTGTAGAACATTCCTCAGAAAAGTTCACAGGAGAGCTTAGGCATCTGCTAGGACCAGCCTGGCTCCACAAGTGCCATCCAACGGGAAGGAATGGTTCCCTGGGAGGGTGGGGAGGCCAAGGCACAGGTTCCCAGAGAAGCTGTGGCTGCCCCCAGATCCCTGGCAGTGTCCAGGAGGCCAAGGGGATGGTGCCAGGACTAAAGATGCCTGAAACTGTCCCAGGGAATGAGCCAGCTCCCTGTCCAGCTTGCTGCCTTCCCACCAACCCAGCCACTGCTGCAGCATCCAAAGGAAACGCTGGAGAACTGTGCTGGGCCAGGTGTGTGTTTCCATCCCGTACCACCTTCACATTTCCTGCCCTGTTTCCATGCGGACGCTCACCCAGGGAAAGCTGGGACTGGGGCCTTGGTGCAGGACAGGAATAACTGGCTGCCATAAAGCCACCTGCAGGGATCAACAGCTGCTGTCCCAGCAGCACTGCTGGAACTGGAACTGGGGTTAGGCACAGAAGGATGGCTGGTGCAGCTGGCCCTGAACGCCCCTACTGCCATTTATCACCTGTCCCACATCCCCAGGGCCGGGGAGAGCTAAAGGTCCCTGAGGGCTGCAGCACCCCTGGGCTCCCTGGGCAGACCCCACGGCTCGGGGGCAGTGCTGGGCTCTTGGTGCAGCCCTCGGGCAGCCACGGGAGCGGGACAGCTCTGTCAGAGGGAGCCGAGAGCTGGCTTTGTGTCAACCCACCTGAGGGGAACCTGGATCTGAGTCATTGCTCAGGACAACTCCAGCCCGAGGTTTTGGCTTTGTCAGCAGTTGTTCTACCTGCGAGTGAAAAGCTACAACAGCTGTAAAAGTGCGAGAGCAAGATCTGAGGGAGAGCGGCGGCAGCAGGGGAGCCCCGGGATCGCACCGAGCCAGCTCCCGATTATCCGGCCTGTGAACTGGCAGCAGCACAGAGCTCCAGCAGGGCACTGCCCTGGGCTGCGGCAGCGTGCCAGCTGCCTGGGCTGGGCCCTCCCTGGGACTTCTGCCATGCCCAGCCCTGGCTGCACAGGGACCATGGCCATGAGTGCCATGGCTGCACAGGGACCATGGCCGTGGCTGCACACTGACCACTGCCATGGCTGCACACTGACCACTGCCGTGGCTGCACGGTGACCACTGCCATGGCTGCACAGGGACCACTGCCGTGGCTGCACAGGGACCACTGCC
>VZTA01011744.1:131179-160986 GCA_013398855.1 Mohoua ochrocephala
GGAGCGCCCGCCAAAGGCGCTGCGTGGGGGATGCTCGCTCGGCCCCACTGGAGCAGCAGCAGCAGCGGCAGCAGCAGCAGCAGCAGCAGCAGCAGCATCCTCCGCCTCGCTCTCCCGGCGGGGAGCGGAGCGCCGCGGGCTCCCCCGCTCGCGGGGCCCGGCAGTGCCACCGCGGGGCTCGGGGACAGCCAGGGACGGCGGCAGCATCCAGCCAGCCCAGGGTGGAAAGCAATCCGGATTGTGACATGGGAACGAGATCCTCCGCTCGCCGAGGTGGGTACCAATGGAGCCGGTGAGGAGGAGGAGGAGTTTGGATGTAACCCCGTACTCCCAAACCCGAAGTAATGCAGCTGATCTCGTTCTATTTTAAGCTCTCCAGACCCATTTTTCTTCTGCACACCCAGATCTCGAGGATGCTGGAACATCCTGGTTTTGTTCCCTTCACCCTGAAACTCTAACACCCAAAGGGACACCACCTGTTGCTATTCCCTTCTGACCAGCAAATCCATACCCTGCCACGTTCCTAATTCCAGACTAATGCACGATGCATCTCTCAGATGCTCCCACCAGACCAAGCACATTTTTTGGAGACAAGCTTTAATTCCTCCTCCATAAATACCAGACCAGATGTAGCTTCTGTTCATCATTTGGCCCCTAACACACGCTGGACCAGCAGCACCCCATGTGTCATAACCTGCCCAGTCACAGGGTCACAGAGTGGTTTGCATTGGAAGGGACCTTAATGATTGTCTCAGTCCACCCCTGCCATGGGCAGGGACATCTTCCACTGTCCCAGAGTGCTCCAAGCCCCGTCCAACCTGGCCTTGGGCACTGCCAGGGATCCAGGGGCAGCCACAGCTGCTCTGGGCACCCTGTGCCAGGACCTCCCCACCCTCAAATCACCCATACATCTTAAAAAGGTGATTCCCTTTACATTGTCAGGCACAGAATGGGTTGGGTTGGAAGGGACCTTAAGGACCACCCAGTTCCTCGGAGATTTTCCATAATGCTCTCAGACTCCCACTTCTCTGCCTGTCTCTGCCAGCGGGGTGGAGCTGAACCCGCACCTTCCCCATCCCCATCCCTTGCACACACATCCCAGCTCCTCACATCGTCTCGTGCTGCACGGTGGGATTTCCCTCCCCGTTCTCCCTTGTTAACGCCAGCTCCATCCCCTTTTCTATCTCCGTGTGCACACTCGGGGAGAGCTCTTTATGCTCATTTACCTCTTGCCCACTTAAAGCTCCTCAGTTAGAATCTCACCTCTGTTCATTGTTATTAAAGATTCTGACTCTTGTGATTGGAGCCTCAAGTTTGCCCTAAGTGCTCCAGTTCAGAAAGGATGTGGAGATAAATCACTTCTTCTAATAAATCTCATTTTTCGCAGGAAGTCACTCATGATTTTGAAAACTTCCTGGTTTGTGTTGGTTTTTTTTCCTTTGGGCAAGTCTGCAGTTACTCATATATAATCACATAAACTTCTGTCCTCTCAAAGTCACAGAAAACCCCTCTGCTCCCTACTTCATCCTGCTCTTCCTCACACCTTGGCTTACCTAAAGAACCAGTCTCCAGATTCCACACCAGATTCCCTAAGGAGCACAGGGACTGCCACCGCTGATCAAGGCAGACCCAGGGTCCAGCCCAGCCCAGTAGTTTGTCTTGGATTAGCAGCAGATGCATCAGAAGAAAAGGACAGAGTTTTGCAGAATGCAGATATCTTTAATCTCTTCCTGGTTTTATTGGTTTAAGCCCTGAAGCATGAAAGATTATTCTAATTACATTACAACGATTGATGCAGTAATCATTACTCTGGATATCCATAGAAGTGTCCAGTCCCTCTCCCACTCTTGCTGAGGACTTGGCTGCTGTGCTAACGAGGACCACTGGACATCTCCTGGAAAATCCTGTTCCTCAGTTTTCAATTTCCTGCCTTTTAAGTTGAACTCTTCAAATTGGCAATATTCTCCCTCTCATCGTACCTGAGCTCCATCCACTCTGTGCTCTGAGCTACCTACACCCAATCTGGCCCTCTCCGACAGGAAACTAAATATAATAACAGCCTGTGCATCCCTCACTGCTGTTTTCCTTGGGAGAAATATCAGACTCGATGATCTGAAAGGCCTTTTCCAACCCAAATGATTCTGTCGTTCTGTGCTTTCGTGGGGATTGCTGAATACCTGGGGTGAGGCAGCGCTGACTAAACCCAGCAGTGAGTGTGTCCCACCTGTGCTGAGCCACATCCCCTGTCCCGCTGCAGCTCAAGCCTTCCTCCCCTGCCTCCCGGCCCACCACAAGAGCCACACTCGGAGCATCCACCCAGCAGTTCCTCAGGAAAACTGAGCCGTGTCCACTCCAGCCCGAACTCCCCCACTCTCCCAGCCAGCAGCGTTTCCACTTAGGCCCCGCTCAGTCCCGGGAAAGCTGCAGCCGTAATCCCGAGCGGCTCAGGAGGGGACGTTGTGCAGTAAAGCAGCATTTTGTGTCTGTAATGGGCATATTGACAGAAGCATATGGAAATGGGGAAAGGTATTGCAGAGTGACGTTTGTGTTTCACTCACAGTGAGTCACTCGTGTGCCGAGCCCAGCTCCCAGCACAAGAGACTGAACACATTCTGTGCCTGCAGCCTTGGGAGCTCTGTCCTCGCACCTGCACGGGCTGGAGGCCTCCTGGCACACGAGTGAAGCAGTTCTGCTTTTCTCACCCAAGGAACGACACGCCGGGGAGCTCAGCACCGGGGTTTGCTGCACTGGGACCACTCCAGGCAGGCCCAGGCTCACAGAACCAAAGTCCCACCTGTGTCTCTGCACCTGCAGCCCCCTCCCTTTGCCCGAGGCTTTGCAGTGCTGGGGACACCCTCCATCTCCCCCTGTGGAGATTTGCTTCACTAAAAACACCCCCCAAAAACCGCAGAACAAAACAAAAATTCACCAGAAAAATAAACCAAGCCCAACAAACAAACCCAACCCAAGCCTGATCTTTTTAGCAAGAGAATTTGTTTAGAAGTAAACGCTGGCTAAACACATCCAAGAGAATATTCAAAACCATTTCTTAACTCGCCTGTCAAATAAGATCATGGATTCAGCCTAATTGCTACTGGATAAGCAAAGACTTTGCCAGAAAGGAAGCAGCCTCATCGCTGGCATCCTTCAGGGTGTGGTGCGATCTCCATCGCAGGAGGATCCACTGTCAGAGCTGCTGTACAATTAAACATTGCTTTTATCCGGTGCAGCTGGCAGAGCAAACACAAAATCCCGTTACAGCCGACCAGTGGAAGCAGCCCAAAGAGTGATGGACCAGCAGGAAGGAGGAATAAAACAATCTTTCAAATATTGGAGATGTGGCAGAGGCTGCCGAGCAGGCAGAGGTCAGCTTGGACAACTGTAATGGACGTGGTACAAGCAATTAATTTGTTGGGTGAAGTCAGGCTCGGGAAAGCAGCCAGAGCTCCTGCTTATCTGGTGTTCAGAAAATAATGGATTTTTGGAGCAGAGGCCAGCAAAAAGCTCAGATCCTTAACTCGGGGCTTTGTTGTTGCTGTTTACAAAGAGAAGGTGTCAATGAGGCTCTGGTTTCCAGGGAGGACAGGGGACAGCAAATTCCCTTCAAGGATATGGTCGCTTAGATACCTTGCTAGATCCTTATTTATGTAAGAGAAACATTATTTTTGTATTTGTAGCTTATTGAATTATAAAATATTAAAATATATTAAAATTATAAATAGATTGTAATTTATAAAATATATGAAGTTATTAAATCTACGAGACATTATGGATTGTTTCCAAGAAAAAACTGCAATGAACACGTTGTGCTCAGTGAAGTCTCCGGGCCTAATTCTCTGTTGCCACACTGGTGCGGCCCCGTGGAAGACCAAAGCAGCTCCGAAAGCCAACCTCAGCTATCCCATGGAGAGAAACATTTCCCTTCCTTTGATGCTCTCAAAGGCCCACAACATCACACACGGAGTCATTTTCCATTTCCAGGCACCTCCTGGGTGCTGCTGCTGCTTTGGGGAGCAAAAGGCTCTGGGAGGAGGAGGAGGAAGAGGAGCCCTCAGCTGTGAGCTGAGGCCAAGTTGGTGGCACTGGGACCAGGCCAGGCTGGTGGCACTGGGACCAGGCCAGGCTGTGGCACTGGGACCAGGCCAAGCTGGTGACAATGGGACCAGGCCGGGCTGTGGCACTGGGACCAGGCCAAGCTGGTGACAATGGGACCAGGCCGGGCTGTGGCACTGGGACCAGGCCAAGCTGGTGATGATGGGACCAGGCCAGGCTGGTGGCACTGAGACCAGGCCAGGCTGTGGCACTGAGACCAGGCCAGGCTGNTGAACCTTCCAAGAGTTGCTGGCTCCGTGCTAAAGGAGCAGCTCGGGCAGAAGGTGCCACTGGTCTGATTTTTATTGTAAATTACTCTCCGTTCTGTGTTGTCCTGTGTATGAGGAGCTCAGCATCCTGGAAAAAGAATTTTTGATAATAATAAAAAAAACCCACACTCTAAGCATTTGCAAGTGCAGAGATGGTGAATTTTGTAATTCCAATGCAGGTTATTTATGTAAAATACCACCAGACAAACACAAAACCTGCAACAGAACCAGGGAAGAACATTGTCAACAAGTCCTGAGTTCTTCATTAATTTGTTTCAGTTTTCAAACCATGTTTCCATCAACAAGACAGTTTCAGAAATGAGCAAAAGTGAATTTAGAATCAAATCAAAGCTTTTGCAAATACCAGTTTTAAAGCCAAACTTGCTGTATTTTGGAAACCAAAACACCCAATCTTTTGGAAACCAAAACATCCAATCTGGGCTTGGCAGTGCCAGGTTTGCCATTGGATTGATCTGAATCTCAGTCTCAATGATTTTGTGTCTCTGTGTAGCACGTGGTTAAAGAGTCCCAGCGCAGGGCTCAGGTACCACCACTGCCTCTGCCAGGGAAAGACCCAAACGGCAGCGGAGGAAGGCCAGGTTCTCCATAATGCTCTCAGACTCCCACTTCTCTGCCTGTCTCTGCCAGCGGGGTGGGGCTGAACCATCCCCATCCCCATCCCTTGCACACACATCCCAGCTCCTCACATCGTCTCGTGCTGCACGGTGGGATTTCCCTCCCCGTTCTCCCTTGTTAACGCCAGCTCCATCCCCTTTTCTATCTCCGTGTGCACACTCGGGGAGAGCTCTTTATGCTCATTTACCTCTTGCCCACTTAAAGCTCCTCAGTTAGAATCTCACCTCTGTTCATTGTTATTAAAGATTCTGACTCTTGTGATTGGAGCCTCAAGTTTGCCCTAAGTGCTGCAGTTCAGAAAGGAAGTCTTGGGCGAGCTCTCAGCCATTCCCCCTCTCTGAGCAGGAGCTCAGGTCACTGCAGTCACCTCTGCCTCGGGGACAGGAGACTCGCAGCATTTCCCACCAGCCCGCGGGAAGCTCCCACCCCCTGCAGCCCCATCAATCCCTGTCCCGGGCTCTGAAAGCCATCCAAGCATTTGAGAGGAATGGATCAATCAATTACACAGGAGACACTTTCAAACCGTTCCTTGGAGATCACAAATCTTTCAAGCAGGCAGCTCTATTAGATGGGCACTCCAGCCAAATCATTAAACTCGCTGCCAGTCACAGGGAACAATGACTTCTTCTTTCCAAACACTTATTATTCTCTCGGTTACTTATTTACTAAGAATATTTTGATTCGCTTAATGCTTGGAACATCTTCCTCCAATGCTGAATTGGAAATGATGGAATTGCACATTCAGGATAATTAAATAAGACAGCTTTCTCCAAATAATAATAGTGTTGTAATGTCAGACAATAAACGGACCCAGCCAGCGCAGGCAGGTCTCCTCCTCCCCTTCTGGCTGTGCTGCCTGGACTGTTCTAAGGGACAAAGTGGCATTAAAGCTGATGGAATCACTCAGGATGCTCTTGAGAGGCTTTTCCCTCCCAGTCATGAGCGCCCCTTTTCTGTCCTTTACAGCTTCGCCAAATTTTAAACAAAACACTTTAAAAATATTTGACAGATTTTTCTTTTTTTCTCCCCCAAAGAATTCCGACAGAAAATGCTTTATATAGCCCTGAAAAATACCTTTAACCAGTGACATCTGTCCCAGCCCCTGACTGGAGCATGGCACTTGGTCCCCTTCAGAGGAGACGGACACACAACACACCCTCGTGAAGCTTCAGGCGTCCTCCTCCTGCCAGCCTCTGGATGAGATTTCCCTGAAATAGCCCCAGTGCCTCCTTGGAAAGGACCATCCATCCTGCAGAGCCCAGCATGGACAGCACCAAGCTGGGATTGTTCCTCATCTGGTTCCGCTCCCCCACATCCCGTGCTGCAGCCCGGGCACTGCCAAAGAGGATCCTGTGGGGATGGGCAGAGCTGAAGCCACCGTGGTGCCAACGGACCCACCTGGCTCACAGCCCTGGAAATGAGTCCCTGAAGTTTTGCCATTGCTGCCCAGAAATTAATTACTCTTAATTACTCTTTATTACTCTTTTTTCATAGCAGGGTGTGCACAGCAGCACAGGGATTCTCTGAGGGATGACTTTGCCTGTGTCAAGTATGGGTCAGAAAGGCTTTGTTTGGAAACTCCTCCCAGAGTTTATGAGCCCACTGCTCATTTCATGTCAGCATTAAAAGCTTGGACACGAAGTCACAGAACCGTGGAATCCCAGACTGGTTTGGGGTGGAAGGGACCCTAGAGACCATCCAGTTCCAAACCCTCTGCCATGGCCGGGACACCTTCCACAGGACACCTTCCATAACCACACATTTTCACACTCACACCTTCCTGGCTTTCAGACTGCGTCCTTCTGGGAATGTAATGATTTTCGTTGCACTGAGGAGAGGTCACTTTTGCCAGAGAAAAGAAAATCATCCTGGGAACTTCATAGATTTTGTTGTTTGCTGTAATAGAGTTACAGGAAACTCCAGTTCCTGCTAAGGAGGAACTTAGGCACTGAAGACATTCCCCTTTGGAGCAGCCCAACCCAGTTAGCCCCAAAGCACTGAACACTGGCTGCCATTCCCTAATTCTCCAGGAGCAGCGATCCCGGTGGAGTCCCCACCCAGGAAGGTGCCGTGGTACCCAATCCTATCTCAGCTGGCACTCTGCTTAATTAGTCCTGACAAATCTTGATAATGAATCATTGAGAATATGAGTTAAGCATGAAATAAAGCAAACAGCAAGGATCTTATGTAATTCTTCCTACTTCAATGGCTGCAATGGAATTGAGTCATGAGATTGTTTTGGAACATTTTATGACAGAAGTCAGGAGAGCTCTTTGTAAATGAAGTTTTCACTTGTTTCTTTAAGGACTCTTCATGGCTGTGCACATTTTGTACAAGAGCAGATCTTCCCCTCATCTCTTTTATTTATTCCCTCGATGTCCTTCCTCATTCATTTTGTAGCAAGCCTGGTCTGTGCAAGGTTTTACCCCTGTGTACAACAACAGCAAACTCAGGCAAAACACATCGACATCCCGGTGTCCCCAGGTAATGCTAACAGCTCCTTTCTGTTGATGTGGGTTTGGGGTATAGATTTTTACCTTTATTCACTTGCTTTGATAGACTGAACATCGGACAATCATGACTTTTCCCCATTTTCTGGTACTTAACCATGACTTTCTTTCATACCCTATTGTACTCCATGAAATGGATTTTCCCCTGGCTTCACCTCTTTCAATACTCACCTTGTGGGCCTCTAGATCCCGGTGTTCATCTCTGGGGGAGCCAGCACTGTGCCATGCTGCATCACCCCCACTTTGCTGGGGCACGGGGACAGCTGGGTCCTGGATGAGTCTTGTTCCATCCAACCACACCGTGTGGGGCCATGGAAAAGCCTCTCCAAGGCGTGGGTGGGAGCGTGGTCTGGGAGCACGGGGTTGGGCTCAGGGCCTACCCAGCAATTTTTGACTCTCCAAGACTCATCGTGTTTTCCACGGAAAGAAAAAAAACAATTTACAGGGACTGGGAACGTCTCCATCACCTATGAGCTGCTCTAATAATATTGTTTGGTTTGAGATGCCTCGTTACTGTAACGATTTAAATCAGATTTTTCAAACCTCCTTTAGGGCTTTGGGAAATGCAGGTGTTGAATTTCCTCTCTCAGGAAATCCTGGGCTAATAAGACCTTTCTAGACTGGTCGCTTGAGCTAAAGGAGTAGAGAAAGGAACTCAAAATAACCTGGAGTTACCGCAGGACGGAATCAAAACTGTCATTATTTAACCCTCTTTGTCGGGAGCAGCAGGGCACTGATGGAGGCTTTAATGAGTTCCAAAGGACTGGGCTTCAGAGGAGGCGTTCCCAGGTGCAGGAATTGTCTGAAAGTAGGTGAACTACTTTTAGTGAAGCACCGGCGGGGTGGGCTGGCAGTCTCAAGGCTGATCCACTTCCACTGAGGTCGATGAAAACTCATTAATTTGAAAGATTGGAGCATTAATTCGAAATCTGTTGGCAGAGCAGGGGGAGCCAGTCTGGAGAATTAAAGAAGACGAGGACAGAGGACATCCTGGCAGCCTCCTCACACGGGTCCTGGCGCTGGGGACAAGCAGAACCGGGTTAAATTCCTTGCACAGGTGAGTCAGTGGGCCACAAGGGTTACAAACGGGCTCTGTGTGTGTGTATCAATATTTTTACGCCCAGAGAAAATGGATTTTATCCTCATTTAGTCCCAATCGAGGACTGCCCTTAGCGGGGTGTTCTGATGGCTCAGGATTCGCCGCGGTACAAATCGCGATGCCCGAGGGTTAAAGAGGGGAACGGCCTCAATGCCCTCCCAAAAATTCCATCCAAACCTCAGCCATGCTCACGACTCCCTCTGGGAGACAATTATTGAGGTAGAAAAAGGCTTTTATGAAATACAGCACGGACAGGGGTGGCTGTGTCTGCACAGAGCTCTCCTTTCCCAATTTGTTGGCACTCGACTTCTGTTAGGCCCTTCAAGGGAACCAAAACACTTTGTCTGACCCAAACCAAACACATTTGAATGAATATTTTAAATATTTTCCTTATTTTTTCCAATTAAATGGAAACAAATATTATAATTTCTTGGAATTATTACTTAGCAATTTGTTGAAAAACCATGTCAGGATGTTGCTGTTTTCTGTGCCAGCTGTAATGCAGCCTCTGGTCCTTCTGGAGCTGTCCCTGAGGGCTGTGGCCGTGTCACCAAGCAGGGGCTGGGCTGCAGAGTGAAGGTCCTGGCTCAGGACCCAGCACCCAGCTGGACACAGCCCTGGGGTTTGCTTTGGGCTGGCTCTGCTCTGCACTGGACGTCAGTGGATCACGTTAGGGATGCTGCCAGACCCATCTCCCACCTCAGTTATCCAAAATAAATCCATTTTCCTTGCTTCACAATGACCCCCCAGTGAAAAGCAGGGCTTGGGAAAGGGGGATTTGGGGGGATTTGTGCAGAAAATGCTCCCCCAGCTCCTGGTGCTGCTGCAGGCCCTGGCCTGGCTCCGTCTCTGCTCTCCCCTGAAGCCAGACCTGGGCCTGCCCTGAGAACACGGCACGAGGGGCCTCCTGCAGCCTTTCCTCGTTTATAACCTCAATTAAACACTGAGGCAGTAGTGTCAAACGGGAAATTCCACCCTGACCCTTTCCCAGCTCTTCCCAGATGTGAAAGGAGCTGCTTTGTGCCGAGCACCTTCAGCAGGGATTGTTTTATTGTGATATGCAGAGCTGAAACCCAAATCTGGTGCAGATATTGGATCAAACCTTGTACTCCGTGGCAATCTAATTTTATCCTGACATGTTGATTGCTTGCTCTTCATCTGTGGCTGCTGTCCCAAAGGGGGCTAAGTGAGAGGAGCTGCATTTTTTTTTCCTTTCCTGTAAGAAGATGACATGAAATAAATTCAGAAGAACACACACAAGAACAATGTGGGGTTTGTTACTCACAAGACAGCTCTGAGAAGTGGAAAAATTGGAGCTGAGATTTGTGAGGGATGGTATAAAATATGATGGAATTTCTGACTAATAAATCACACAGAACCATTCCAAACCAAGGGAACTGGTCCATGCAGGGGCTTTTGAAAATTGCTCTGGATTGTTCTCCCTGCTTTCCACCAGGTAGGAAACATGGAATTTCTCGGAAAAGCCAGGCCTGGGACTCACGCCACCTATGGACATGGTGATGGGGAATTTACAGCTCACAGACCGACCAAATCCAACCCCAAAACTTAGGTGCAGCGTTTCCTCAGGGATCTGGAATGCTGAAGCACAGAATGTCCCTCAGAGGCACACGCAGCACCTTTGGGAAGGGATGCTGAGCTTTGCCACAGTGAACAATTAATTACCGATCATTTAAAGAAGGGCTTGCGAAAATTAAAAGAATTTTCACATATTTCATATATTTTCACATATTTGGATATCAAATTCCAAATGTAAAGCTGAGCAATGCCAGCAAGAGGCACAGCATCAGACTTGGAACAGCAAAAGCAACAAGAGCAGCTGTGAGCAGCAAAGCAAAGGCAGACAGGAGCAGAAACAAGACCCCTGTCAGCCAGAAAGCCCCAATCAGGAGATGCCTGGGTGAAAAGCACACCTCGCACTCAGACACTGGTTTATTTTAATAGAAAAGGTCCCCAATTTAATAATTTCTCCCTGTTTAGTTCTTTTAAAAGCACCCAGAGCTCCTGCTCTCCCCAGTTTGAGCCCTCGCTGCAGTGAAGGATCCCAGGCCCATCTCTCTGTGCATTCCCCTGGGGGGCACGGGTTCAGTTCAGCAAATATTGGTCCTGCTAATGAAAGATGAAAACCTGATGTCGATATTTGCAGAACCAAAGCGCTGCCCTTAATTTTCTTGCAAATATTGAAGAAAAAAGTCAAACAAAAACTCGCCAGCCCGTCAGGAAAACCTCATTTGCACCACTGACAATCCAGAATTTCCCACTGAACCTCTCTCCCTTCTGATAACCCCAAACTTAGAAGTGTTTCTTAATTTTAGCAGCTTTTTCTTCTCTTGACCCAGATACAAACAAGCTTTTACTACTGGGAAATGCAATGTTCATGCAGCACTGCTAAACCCATCATTTATTTCTGTACTAAACTTGGAGAGTTCCTCTCCTTCCTCTTTAATTACCCACCTTGATGGTGCTCTGCATTATCTCTGAGTTTAGAAGGTGTCTTATGTGCCCACTCTGGTTCCTTCGTCAGCCCAGGGTCCAACTCTGCCTAAATCAAACTGAATGTTTAAGACACACCAATGGTGGCTCAGGGTTGGCATGAGTGGACAAGAATAAAATTGCTTTTTGTTAGGTTTTTATGACAGGCAATTCAATTTGGAGAACCAGAAGATGAATTAAAAGAGTGATGCTGGACTGTATGTTAATTGCAGACAGTTCATTTAATTAGAGATGGCCGATGAGTGCAGGGCAGCGCTGGCTGGAGACTCCGTGCGGGCTCTGCTGCAACCATGGAGAAAAATCCATGTCCTCAACACATCCCTTAAGTTTTCTGGTGGCGTGACTCATTAGCAATTTTCCTTTTCATGCTCTTTGAGGGGGAAAAAAAAGAAAAAAATGGGATTTTGGAGAAGAGAGGAACAAGTAAAAGACAGGCAAACCCATGAGAGCACTTGCAGAGGAAAAAACCCTCTTGTGTTCCTCGTGTTTTCTCCTTAACTTTTCCATTTACGCTCGCTAACTCCAGCAGCAGGGGTTACCTAAGGCAGCCCCAGGCCACCAGAGGCAGCTCCCAGCCCCCTGCACTTCCAGAGGGCACAGCAGGGCAGAGCCTGCCCCTGGGATGCTTTGGGGAACCACAGGAGTCTGCAGGAGGTTTCAGGGTTTCTAACCAAGACATTAATGCTAAACAGGAATTCTAATTCAATCCCATAAATCACCAACTTCCCATCAAAGCAACGCTTGAGAGTGGGCAGGATTAAGATGTGCTGAGTTGACATTTGAAATCAAAGTAACCACTGACAGTCCTTTTCAAACACAGCAAATTTCCTTTATCCTCACTGCCAGGAAGGAGAATTTTCCCTTCCAAAATGGGAATTTTTACTGTCCCTTTCAAATATGAATTACTTGAAACTTCTGCTTGATTCCCACCAGAACTGAGCTGCAATTCTCTAGATTGGAGTGGTTTGGAGCTCATTTTCCATTTCTATACCAATAAAATTGTGGCATCATTCATATCTAAGGAACGCTTAAGGTTGGACTTGATGAACCTGGAGGTCTTTTTCACCTGTGATCATTCCACGATTCTGTGAACACAGACTGAAAAATCAGAAGGAAAGAATGACCATTGGTACCTTCCCTGTGGGGAGCAGACCTATTCCAGCTCCACCTTTGCCCTTGGTGGTCAAGGGCTCCACGTTGGGTCTCAAGTCTTTCTTTAGTCAACGCCTTTTCCTGGTTGTTTTGCTGTGTGTTGGGAGTGCTCCGGACCCCAGACGCAGTGGGAGTGTGGGACTGGAGTCTGGAGAGGATGGGAATGGGCTGGATTCCAGGTATTTGCAAAGAGAGGAAGAATCTGCACCTCTCCTGTAGAGGAGAGGCCTCCAGGGAACGTGGCTGTGCTGGAGAAACAGGAGCGTGAAGAAGCAAAGATTACTCAGCAAACCCTGGCCAGCCAAGAGCCAAACCAGGCAGGTTTAACAGCTGCATTATTTAAAATTATTTAATTGACAATGAGTTGTAATCTAAGGCTGCAATATAAGCAAAAACCCACTTGAGCCGAATTGCTGGGACACAATCATTTGATGATTAATCCCCAAAGAACACTTGAAAGGACAGAGCCAAAGACTTCAGGACAATGGTCTTATTTTTACTGTGCCACATCACATTTTTCATTTGCGAGTGCAGTTCTTGTTAAAGAACTGTAATTTCATCTTTGCTTCACCCTGTGAGAAGTCTTTGCCTCGTCCCAAAATACTCACTCAGAAAAGCTTTCACCGAAAGCTTGCAACCAACAATAAAAACAATCACCCTGAAACCACCCTCAATTTGGGGCATTTCCATCAATCCAGCTCCTGCTGATGCTCCCATTGGGGCTCTGGCTGTTAAATGATTTCTCGCTTTCATCCTCGCTCTGAAACCGCACAAAATTCTCACATTTGGGCACCGCTGGAAGCAAAAACAGGAAAGCTGCAAAGCTCCTGGGTCCCCGTGCGAGGCAGGGAGGATTTTGCCCTAAACGTCCCCATTTTCCATCACATCCTTCATGCTAATTGAGTTTTAAACCTCAACTCGAGCTTCCTGTTGGCAGCTCCTGGCCCACCACACCACACGTTTTGGGGCCATTCGGTGTCTCCTGGGATCGGGGTTCAGCTCCAGGTTTTCCGCACTTTTCCTGTGTAGGACTCCAGGGAACGATCTCATTTCTTGCTGCTGCAGTTCCCCTCCCTCTCAGCAATAACAAACCCACTAATTCACATCGCTCCAAGACACGAGAACCATAGCAATAAAACTTGCAAACAGAGGAGAGAGGGAAAAGCATGTAAATATGATTCAAACCCAAGCTGAAGTTACTAAAATCCAATTGAATTCAAATTTCTCTTCCTCCTTCCCCTGGCTGATGTTTCCCCAAAGCTACTCCCTAGAATTACATGTGCACAGTCACCCTTCATTTCCATCAGCTGCATTCCCACGTTGGAAAAGCCCCACCATCTTGTGTTGCTTATGGAGAAAATAATTTTAATGATGAAGGTTTTGTCCACGTGGGTTCTGAGCGCACGGGATGACTGAACAGCCAGGGACAGCCTCCGACACTGGGAAGGGTTTGCAGCAGTGAAACCAAGCAGATCTCTGACCCCCATTTCGAAAGGATCAGAGCGTTTATAGAAGCACAACAAAGAGTTTGAGCAGTGGTAGCACCAAAAAAAAAAGGGGTATAGATTGGGTTTGAACAAGAATGGGAAGTGTCTCACCATCATCAGCCCAAACCTTCCTGCTGGAGCACCAAAGGCACGGGCAGGTGACCCAAGGGTGACACGTGTCAAGGTGGCCGTGCTGGGGTGACACCGACGCGCTGCATTTGGTGAGAGACTCGTTGTTTCCAGGATTTCAGCCCTGGGAACAGGAAGGGTGTTGGTTAGACTTGGTCAGCAGCACCACTGTCTGCTTCTTATTGCCCAGGAAACGTGGATTTATGGAAAACACAGCTTCTCAGTTTAATGGGTTTTTGGGTGGGATTAGAGAATTGGCCATGAAGGTGGCGTTGAGCACAGACCTTCCGGGAATCAACTGCAAAATAACCTCAGATAACCAAGAAACTGCTCTGATCCACAAAGCTCATCCACTGTGAGGGTGGGGAGGCCCTGGGATGGATTTCCCAGAGCAGCTGTGGCTGCCCCTGGATCCCTGGCAGTGCCCAAGGCCAGGCTGGACATTGGGGCTTGGAGCAGCCTGGGACAGCGGAAGGTGTTCCTGCCCATGGCAGAATTTAAGGTCCCTCCCAACCCAACCCATTCTGTCACTCTGGGATTCCTCCTACACAAGAAATAATGTTGTTTGAAGCCCCCCATGTTCCCGGGGTCATTACCAGGGTCCCCTCCAGGGGCAGGGCTTTGGGTGGCAGCGGCCGCAGACACAGGGGGGTCACCCGGGGGTGGCTCCAACCCCAGGAGTGACCACAGGATCAGCCCCGAGCTTGAGCTGAAATGTGAAACCTCCTCTGTGCTACATCAGCCTGTGTGGAGGCCTCTTGCAAAACCAGCCCTAATATTCAAAATTTAGCAACACCATCTGTTAGAGACTTTGTTAAATAAAAACAACTCATTACTGAACTTAGATCTTGGAGAAGGATCACTTTCTTTCACATACAACTGATTTTCTTCAGCTGGAAAAACACAAATAGTTGTTTCCCAGTATTTCTGAACTGTTTCCAAAGGTTTCTGACAGCAGCCACGTTCCTAACCTGTAGCCAAAGAAATAACTGTACTATTAATCTGGAACTGGCAGTAACTCCTGACATTTGAATTATGTTGCTGAAAGGTGTCTTTTTACCAGCTGGTAAATAACGACCCCCTAATTGCAGATATAAATCTGGGGAGGTATGAATGCACTGTTGAAAGTGATGAAAATGTTTAATAAAATATGGCCCAGAAATGGAGAACGTGATTAGATTCAGCAGCTTGACCACGGGGGGTTTTTGGATCTGCTGACAGAACCACAGCCCCTGAGGATGGCAACACATCCCTGTCCCAGTGATAAATGTAAGGGGAAAACCCTGGTGATTGTAATTGTCCCAAGAAATCTGAGCAACCAGTGGGGCACAAAACCCCTTTTTAACTGTCCGAGTTCTTGGGACTGCTGCAGCATTTATGATGTGCTCTGCTGATAATCAGCAGACCTTTAATAATTTTGTTTCTCCAGTGAAGTTTGATGAAGATATCGTTTCCTTTTGGGGCCTGGATTTGTCACCTCTGTGATTCAGACTTATATCATAGATCTCTAATGACAGAAATTGGAAAGAGCTCAAAACTGTAGTTTATTTTTTTAGGGTTTTTTAAAAATAATTTTTAAAAATTCTATCCCAAGTCAACTATTTCACAAAAGCTGTGGCAGCTTGATCTGAAATGGCTTTATCTTGGTCCTTCACTTTCAGTTTTTTTGGAGTATTACATTTACTTATTTTTTAATAAGTAAGTTATTAATACTTACTTATTAAAAAATTTAAAAATTTCTTAATTTTTGGCAGTGAATAAAGACAAATTCTTTTGCTTAAGATTGATTTTTCTAATTGTAGCCTCACCAAAAATCCCCAGCACAGCTTCTCCAGTGACTTCCACCACTCACTGGCCCCAGTACAAAGCCTGAGACAGAGCTCAGAGGTTGGGGAATGGTGAAGGACCTTTCTGCCCGTTCAGACCCGTGGCAGCTCAGCCCAGGTTGGATCTCACAGCTCGTAACTGCATTTATCAGCCACAACCACAATTCCAGCCCAGATCTCCATCCCACTCCTGCAGCTTCCTCTCAGCTGGGCCTGGAAGGAAAACTGACAGGCTCGGCCTCCCTGCCCTGCTTCAGGGAAGGAGCGGGGAAGTTCATTCCCAAGCTGCCAGTGCAGTTCCTTTCTCCAGCACTACGTTCATTAACTCTGCAGCACAACACCCAAATTACTCCTTTTTAGCTTCGGCAAAGATTTTCATGTCACGCTCGGGGTGGTTCCATCTCATTACTGCTGCTTCTCCGCTGTTCCATTACTGATGCACGGGCACTGCCCATACATACAGGGATTAATTAATGAGTCACGTTCTCAAATCCATGTGTTCCCCTGGAAGGAAGGGAACTCTGGCCTAACATCTGCCTGTGTTCAAATTACACATTACAAAAATGAGACTGGGCTTCTGCTCATCCCATCCCACCCCTGAGAGTGGACACCTCCCACTGTCCCAGGCTGCTCCAAGCCCCGTCCAGCCTGGCCTGGGACACTGCCAGAGATCCAGGGGCAGCCACAGCTGCTCTGGGAACCTGTGCCAGGGCCTCCCCACCCTCAAATCACAAAAATCTTCTTAATTCAGACCTTATTGAGGCCGTCTCTGACGTGGCGATGAGGAGCACACCAGGGGATCACAGCGTATTTTCTGGTGACCAGCACCAACCTTCCTCAGATCTCTGCTCACAAACACCCCCCAGCAGCCAGCACTGAAACCCAAACACGGACCCAAACCCAACCCAGACCCTGCCATTTCAGCACCAGCTCTCTGGGCTGGGCACCACTGCAGGTTAAACCAATAAAAGGGGTTTTAGGAGGAAACTTGTACAGGAGAGGAAGAACTGGGCTGCAGAAGCTGGAGCTGGCGTGCAGGGCTGAATTAATAGCTTAATGCAATTCAGTTCTTACTGGTTGCCTGGAAACTAACTTCGGGAAAAAAAAAAAAAGGAAAAGCACAAACCATAATGGGTGTAGAGGGCTTAATAGGGAATTACTGATGCCACCAGACTGTCTGACAGTCTGATGGATTTCTAACTAAATCACTCAAAATGCTCCTTTATTATTACATGTTCTCCTGAGTAACAAGGTCCGAGGCCGAAGGAGAGGAAATATTCGGCGGTGCTGGCGGTGAAAGGAGAGCCTGGAGCTCGGCAGCCCGGCAGGGACAGCCCGGCAGGGACAGCCCGGCAGGGACAGCCCGGCAGGGACAGCCCGGCCGCTCCCGCTGCTCCCCCCCGTGCGGAGCACAGCGCTGCCGATGCTCTCCAGCAGCAAACACGAGGAGCGCTGGAGGATCCCTCCCGGAGCCCGCCGGCCGGGATTAACCCTGCAGGCCTTCAGGGACCGGGGCTGCTTCATCCCAGCCTCCACGGAACCGCTCGGGAAGCAACAAACGCTGTGCTGGGGAGAGCTTCAGTGAGTGCTCGCCGCTGGGTTAGCGGGGAGCAAACGCCCTGGGGCGCTCCCTGCCATCCCAAAGGCTGTGCAGTGCTTTGGGGTGAGGGATCTCACCAGAGCTGGGAGGAGGTGAGGGATCCCGGGCAGGGAAAGGGGAACGGCGATAGCTGAAGCACACGCTGGTTGTGATGGAAAGGCTCCCGTTCATCCCAGTAAGGACCTCGTTCACCCCAGTAAGGACCTGCCTAGGCTGGCAAGGCACGAAGTTCACTGTTAATGGTGCATGTTTTAAGTTAACCAAGGAAGCAGCTCAATGGTTCTGGCATCACAAAGCAAATCCTGACCCTCGGCCAGCCCCAGGTCACAGGAGCATCACCCAGAGCAGCTCCAACATCCACACCCTGGTGCCCGGTTTTCCATCTTGGAACAGTGCAGGTTTTACCCTGGTTATTTTTGACAGGAATTAGGTTGGTTTGATTACCTTAAAATTCAGATGAGCATCCACCTCTCTCCTGGCAGCTTTTGGATATCTAAATAACGCACTGACAACACCAAACCAGAAAACACCACAAACCCCAGCCCCTTCAGCCTGCTGGAGACCCTCCCCACACACAAATGCCCAACTCCGTGCCTCAGAGACAAATCCTGGCAGCTTCTCAGGGCTAAGGATGATCATATGTTAGAAACAGCTTTGAGAACAGACCCTGTCTCCTCTCCCATCTCTAAGGTGCATTGTACAAGGGCTGGATAATGTAACTGTAATATAGAACATATTGTAATATAGAACAGTGCAGGGCTAATTTTGAGTCTGCTCCTGATTTATCTGTGATGTCAAGATATTCAATAGATACCTCGAGAGCATTTTAAACAGTCTCTAAATAAAGCAAGTCATTATTTCTTGCTAAAAATGGGGTTTAAAATGAGCTAGTTACTGAAAAAAACCAACAAACTGTAATTTGTTTTCCAATTTCATAGGTCCCTTTCTCGTTTCCAAGTGATCTGTGGTAATAAAGTATCAACATGGAGATCAAATGCCCCAACAAAATTGTTTAATGACTTCTAGAATGTACATTAAATCCCTGCGGCCTAAGCGAAGACAAACAGAATCACAAACCCTTTTTATTACAGTTCTTTAGAAACTGGGGGTATAAAGAGAATTTAGCTCACCCATTCACTTATTTTTCATTGTTATCCCATTACCCACAAGTTCTGCTTTCCATGTATCTCTTTTCAGGGGTTCCTGAACCAACAAACCTGGAAGGTGGAGCCGTTTGAGCCCTCAGTCATGAGAGGAATTTCTGGATTTTCCAGGAGGAATGGAGGGGAGGACATGGGGTTTGGGCTGAGGAGCTGAAAAACCTTTTGGGTACAGCCTTCCTTGGGTACAGCCTTCCCTCTGAAAGCAGAGTGGATTTCCAGGAACGTCCCCTCTCTGTGGGAGTGTTTGTGCCACGCGTGAGGAACCAATGAACCAGCACAGCCTCACCTCGCCAGGCACCTACCTGGGGGCACCTCGGTGCTCTGGGCTGGCTCTGGGAACAGCGAGTGCATCTTCTCCCATAGGAACTTCCATGGAAACAAACTGCTGTAATGGGAAAGCACTGGGTGAGAACATCCCCCCCAACTCCTCACACTTCCCCACCAAAACCCACAGGCACCAGGATGGCCACAGCTGCCAAACAGCTGGACTGATGATCAGCAGTTGGACTCGACCTTAGAGGCCCTTTCCAGCCTTAACAACCCCATGATTCCACGAGAAACAGGCACTGAGCTCACGGGACTCTGTCCCAGCGAGATTCTGCAGAAGCTGAAGCGCTCCCAGCCCTCGGGCTCTGCCCCAGCCATGTGTTTGGAATTATTAACACCCACCTCACCTGGAGGGGATTTCCCTGGGAGAAGCAGGTGTGGAGCATGGCAGTCATGCCCCAGAACCTTTGGAGCAGGGCTGTGAGCGCCAGCCAGGCTTCCCAGGCACGGCACGGGGAGGGCAGCCAGCCCCGAGTGTCAGGGGGGCTCTTCTGCTCCACAGCATTCCTCACAGCAGCAGAAAGGGCTGTGAGAGGCAGAAATAATCGGACCTGACATCCTGATCTGCAGAGAGACTGGCACTCACCGGGCTCCCGTGTGACCTTGCTGACCAGAGTGTCTGGGAAGTCCTTGAGCTGGGGCCGTGGAGAGCAGACCTGGGAGTCAGCTGCTATTTCTGTCCCTTCCCTTCCCTGCCCAGAACCACAGCACAGCTCCTGGAGGTGTGTGACTAGCCTGGAGCCATTATGCCAGCCAGCTCCAGCTCCAGACAGCTCTCATCAGAACCTTTTAATGTAAATTGCTGTCTCCTCCTTGCCATCTGTGGAATTAAAGTGATTTATTTTAGCTCAGGAGCTGTCTCCGAGTCGGTAAACTTTTGCTGGTGGACATAATGAGAAGCATCCCTGAGCCTTTTCTTCGGCAAAGAGGGAGATGTCCTCCTGAAGTTCAAAAATGTCCAAGCCTTATTTCTTCATAGTTGCTGGAACAAGTCCTTCCGAGGTTGTTACTCTGCAAAATAATTCACAGATTCCAAACACTGGTATTTATAGCTGAAGCAGAACTCCTAAAATCTCATGGTTTTAATGGGAATGTTGGCAGGTCCTTTATTATGTCACAGCGAGCAGTGGTGTTAAAAGTTCTGGAATCAAGCTATCAATGCATGATAAATGGGGGCGAGCTGCTCGTGTCACACCACTTATTAAGTTGGTACCATAAATTATTGCACTGTAAAAATCAATGTTTACCTCAGACTTCCCTCCCATATTTTCATTGCTATTTTCTAGAATTCATTTAAAAACTACAAGAAACAACAAAAAAATAACAACCAAAAAGCCAAACCAAACCCACGTGAAACAGGACAATTAATTTTCTTCAGGCCGAATTGTTCTCTATTACCTAAATGAAACAACAGCTGAGGATGTTGCAATTAATAAAACCAGCTAGACAAGAAAGGATGAATTGGAGATGGCTCAGACCATGGAGCTCAGATACTAACCAAAAATTCCAGGAGCTGAATTGAGAAAAGTATGATTTTTTTTTTTTTTTTTGAGAATGAATCACCATTTATCAGCCAATTTATACTTTTTGTTCCCAGGTGAGACCTCCAGGAACGCAGTTGGTGCAAAGGACTGAGTGTCCCTTTAACGTCAGGCACGATGTTCTAACGTTAATTCTCCCGGATTTTGCACAAGGAGAAACATCCACTGCTGGGGCAGGACACCCTCTCACCTTCCCCCACCCCGAGGGGATGCTGAGAGCTGCCAAAAACTGCCCAGAGGGGCAAGAAGTGAGGAAAATTCTTCATTTATCTGTCCTGAACTGTCTCAGAGCGGTGGGATGCCCGGCCCTTCCATCCCTCCCCGAAAGACTTTCACCACATTTAGGATCTCACTCCCCGTAGCTTCAGGGACGTTGCACAGTTGTTAAATTCCACTGGGAAAAGCTCAGGAACAGCAAAGGCCAGAGCAGATTTGTGTGGGAGGAAATCTGGTGGCCCTGTTTGCACCGCACAACCAAACGTGAGCTCGGCATCACACCTCGCCCAGGGCTGGAAAAGCGTCACACGCGTTCAGGAGCAGCCTGGCAGGTCCCATGAACAGGAAACGGCAAGAAAAACAGATTTTCTAGGTTTTTACACCCCAAAGAGTGGAGCTTTTTTGGAAAAAAGAAAAAAAAAAAAATTCCTCCCTGGTGTTTCTGCCAGTTTGGTTTCAGCTCATACTTGGCAGGAGCTGCACGCCAGCAGCGCGTTCCCTGCTTTGTTTTGATAGACTCCGTCTCCCAAAATCCGAGGTTTTGGTGATGCCTCTCCTGGGGCTCAGCACCCAACCACTTCTAGAGCGTTCCTGCATCTCCCAAAGCCGAGGGCAGCGTTTATCAAGTGCCACCTACAACGTGCAGGCTGGCAGAAATCTCCTTTCCTCCAGGCCAACCACAGCCCCGGGATTTATTGCTAATAAGTCAGAGATTTCGCAAACAGCAGCATCAAAGAGCACATTAGCTCTACCTCTGAGTGAGCACATCCCGTCTCCGGCGAGGTTTTATGACAGATGATTCAAAGGGGAAAAATTAAGAGGCCTCAGAAGCTTTTATGGCTTTTCTTACCTCATCTGTATTTGCAAAACATCTGAAGCGGGGCCCGGCGTGCCGGCGTTCGTGTGTTTGGCTTTCGGCGGCGCGCTCCACGTGCCGTAAATAACGGGGCTGCAAACAGCCACCCATCCACAAACGTGAGGAGGAGAATTTCCCACCTCACAGGGAGCAGGGAGAGACTCCCAGCCAGGGGAGGAGGCACCGGAGCCCGGGGCTGGGCAGGAGCAGCTGGGGGGGATTTGGGATTTAACCAGGACGCTGCCTTGGTTTGCTTGATGGCCACCCACACTCTGGGATTCTGGGATTCTCCTGCCTTCCAAAGGAAAGTCTGCATTTGGCGACATACCTAAAAGTTTAAATATTAAACCTCACCTCCCTTTAAAAGAAGAGACCAAAGAAGGAGGTATGGCTGCCTACAACTGAACAACTTCAGCGAGGATTCAGCGCAGAGCGGAGAAAGGAAAAGGCTGTCACAGGCCTCCCAGGAAAAGCCCCTCAGATCTCAGGCCAGTAATCCCCCATCCCACAAATAAACACTTTTAACCCTCTTGTTGGCCATGCTACAGCCTAACAGGGGGTCCTTGAGGTCAAGTACCTGTGCTTTTATTGTCTGAGGTTGGAGCAGCTCTGCCAGGCAGAATTTTGCAGACGCACAAACTCATTAATCCTGCAGGTTCAGGGTGCATCTGCAATCCTCTCGCATCCCACATTCCTACCTATTACCTCCAATTTAGATCATCTGCCTTGTTTTCCACCCGAAGCCGTCTGCAGAGGGGATCTGAGCCAGCACAACTCCTTGCTAAGGAGACTTGCTCCTCAGTGATGTGAGCACGGAGTTTTGCATTAAAATCAAAAGAACAATCTCTGAGGAGTCTCCTCAGCACTCAGCCTGTCCTAAGAGCACGGCGTGGCACGAAATGAAAAATCACACATCTCCCTCTCTCTGCAGCTGGAAAGGTTTAACTAATTAAACCAATTATTTTCCTATAACGATATGAAATTAAAGGGAGTTTTTTGCTTAAAAATAATAGACAGAGGCAATCTGAGCTAATCTTGTGTGCCAGCCTGCAGGAAGGATGTATTGCAGAGCTGCTCTGGGGCAGATGTTTAATGACTGACTGAATAAACACCGTGTGCATCAGCTGGGTCTGAACTGCACATCCCATCTATTCTTTACAGGTCTGGTGGGATTTATTGCCCGTCCCTTGATGGCTGTGCACATGATAGACAAAGAATTCTTAGAATAGCAGGATGGTTTGGGTTGGAAGGACCTTAAAGTCCATCCAGTGCCACCCCTGCCATGGGCAGGGACACCTTCCACTGTCCCAGGCTGCTCCAAGCCCCGTCCAGCCTGGCCTTGGGCACTGCCAGGGATCCAGGGGCAGCCACAGCTGCTCTGGGCACCTGTGCCAGGGCCCCATCACCCTCACAGGGGAGGATTTCTTCCCAATATCCCATCTAAATCTCCCCTCGAGCGTTTTTTCCACAGTTTGAGGAGGAGGAGGGGAGTTCTACTGCGTTGTGTGGTTTCCAGGATCTGCAGGCACAGGCAGGATCCTCCCTCTAACCACAGCTCTGGCTGCATTTCCCTAGCAGAGGATTCATCCCTGTGCTCAGGAGGGATGGAGGCAGCACAGCCCCACAGCTGGAGCCTCTCCCCCTCCCGAGGGAAAGCTCTGCTGCTCCCCACTGCCAGCTCAGGGCTCCTGCCCTTGTCATGGAACACGTGAAGCGAGTTTTGCTTTGGTTTGTAGGCAAAGATGGATGGGCTAAAGCTAAAACAGGGTCAGGCTCCAGGCCTTTGCCATCCAATTCTTGCTCAGCGAGGTGTGGAAGTGTAGAGGGACGTGAGGGTCTTTAAGGTCCCTTCCCACCCAAACCATTCTGGCATTCTCAGAGTTACTAATTTATTTATTGCATATTCCACATACTATGTCCAATCTTAAAATATTACTTAACTTTATATCATTTTTAATTAAGTGCAAAATTCCTGGGAGTTCTTTGTTGTTGTCCTGACCTTTCCAGGTTTGCCAGCAAACCCAATCCTTTGCCCGTGCTGCAGAAAGGCAAACCCGACTGCAGGATGATGTTGGTTCCATCTATTTACAGCGGATATAAAATCCCCACAGGGAGCTGGTAAATCCCCTTCTCTGGGCTCAGCTATGAGGGGCCACAGCGTTGCTTTTCCAGGAGGGCTTCATTATCCAGTCCTGCTGATTGATGCTATTCCTGAGCAATCTTTCAGATGAATGAGCCCTCCCCACCTCATTTCCATAACTGTTTTATCGCCGTGTGAATTAGCTCTTCACACTTCTGCAGAGTTACCTCTCCGACAGGAATTTCTTCACAGGGCAATACAAACATCCAGCAAGCAAAAAACATCCCAGCAAGTGCTAAATATCTCCCAACAAACTCAGATTCTTCTCTTCAAACAATTAAAATATCGACATTTTTTCATCAACTCCTTTCTCAACAGGTGGGAAAATCCAAAGCAGGAGACAAGGACCAGGCAGAAGGTAAGGATGTTTTCTAGGAAAAATAGTGGTTATCCAATAAAACCCAATCCAGATGTAAAATCCAACAAGGGAAAAATCTCCCTTTGTCGATATCGACAGGAGTTTCCTAAAACATCTCTTCTTTTTGGAAAATAGCTTCAAACTAAATTAAAAAACAGCTTTAGAAATTGGGTTTAAAGGGCTTGGAGACAAGAAAAGCCATTTGTTCCGAGGCAATCTGGGTTGGCTTAGATTGGTTCCCTCCATTCTGAGCTGAGGAAGGTGTGAAAATAGGCAAAGAGGAGGACGAGATTTGACTGCTCTGGATGAAAGGATCAATTCCAGATGAGTTTCTGTTTGTGCTCACTGTAAACCCATTTTTTCAAGGGGCTCACATAAATCCAAATGTACTCTCACACTGAATGACGATGGAACTGAAACCAGGCTGGGGATTTGGGGGCGTGGGTGGTCACATTCAGCCACAACAGTCTCACACCTCATCACCGGTACGTATTCAAGATGCTCTCTCCCTCAAAAAACTGGCATTTAAATAGAAAATAAAATATATTAAACCCTTTTCTAAGGACAGAATGTGAGATCAAAGGAAAAACCAGGTGTGGAAAACTACAACCATTATTCAACTGCTCAAACGTTTCAATATTTTCAATTTAAAAGTCCTTCTTGCTAAAAAAAGCTGTCACATCCACAAGCTGACCAACGCCATAGATAAAAAACTGTCCTTCAGAATTATTTCAATCACGAAAAAAATGTTCCCAAACCAGGTTTTAAAGGAGTTCCTAATGGGGGTATTTATCTAGGGGAGTCCAGCAGCAGAGTGCAGAGAGAAAAGAGCACTGAGGTGCCAACCCCGGCGCTCCCCAGGGACTGAACTGCCGGTTAATTCTCCATTTCCAGGGATTTCCAGGCAGGCCCACCCCGAGCAGCCCGGGGATGGGTCCGGTGTTCCTCTGGGGCAGCCGGGACTGGTCCCAGTGACACCCCCTCAGCCCCAGCAGCTCCTGCAGCTCCCAGTTCCTGACCTCGATGGTGAGGGGTGCCAGGGATGGGGCACAGCTGGGCACAGCTGCAGGGGGAACCTCAGGAACAGGAGCACCCAGCACAACAATCTGGGGTTTCAGGTGGTTTTGAACGTTTGCTGACGGCCATGAAGGGCAGTGGGGGCTCGTGGCTGATCACAAATCAGCAGCAATCCCCTCCACACATTTTTTACCTCTCCTCCTCAATGAGCAGGGCCCTGCCCTGAGCTCCCCTCCCAAAGCTCTGCTGCCAGCCGTGTCCTTTCCGCGATGGGGAGCGCTGGCGCCCGGCCCAGCTCCCAGCCGAGGCCATCCCAAAGTTGTGGGCAGCGCATCCCGGCAGAAAGTGAGGGCTGGGCTGCTCGGATCCAGTTGATCCCCGGCGTTCCCGGCCACGTTGCCATGGCAGCGGAGCGCCAGGGCTGCCTCCCCTCCTCTGCTCTGCTCTGCTCTCTGAAATGCTGCTCCAGCAGCCGCAGCTCCCTCCTCACCCAGCAGGGAATGAATGCTGGCAGCGCTGGCCCGGCCGGGCGGGACGGACCCCGCTCCGCTCCCGACACCTCGGGGGCTTCCCTGAATTCCTGCTGCTCCTCCGGGGCGTGTGCGTGGGGGCACGGCCCTCACCGGCACGGAGGGAACAGGGAATGCAGCCGCAGAACCAGCGGGTCCCCGTCGGGGCGAATCCTGCGATAAAACCACAGAACTTTTGTGTCACCACTGCAGGAGCTCAGGGGGACACGGAGCTCCTCCAGACTCCGCTTTGCTGGCAAACAAGGCTGTGCATCAGGGATGGAATCATTTGCATTTCTGTCAGGCGGATGCCAAAATGTCCTCATAACCTTTAAAACTTTGGTGACATTCGTACAAACTGTAGGGAATTGCCATCAATCAAGATTTCCTCCATATCCTGAGACCTCGTTGCTCATGTTCTGTGCTTGTTCCTCAGCCTTGGGACAAGCCGAGTTTCCACTGAGATGTCTTTGCTCCCACATACTCTTGGATTTCCCTTCAAATCTTCTGTTTATATGGAAAATATCTGTGTTTCTGTACGGCCTGGCATTACCTGTCGTGCAGGTGGAGCTCAGCCTTCCCGACTCCCTGGGGTTTGTCCCCTGCAGATCCCTGAGCAAGGACACCTCTGCATGTGGAAATGGGGAGGACGGACCCAGCAGCTTTCATCCTCTTCCACTTCTCCTTGAAGGATTTCCTTTCCTTCGGAATGTTCTCTCTGAAACTGTGCCAAAACGAACAGCATTCCTCAAATTCAATTTGTTATTTCTTGAACAACAGAAGAAAACATAATATTCTTGGGTATATGATATGCAAAATATGCTTGGGTTTATTATTTGAAAAACTCAGACAGCTTTGCCTTTGGAGATTAGGGAGAGCAGAAATAACACTCCCTATGCAGAAATAAAGCTGTTCCTCTCAGCAACATCCCACAAATGCTGTCCCAGGTGTTCCCCTGTTTCTGTCCACGGCTGGACACAGCACACCCCTCACCAGCCATGTGAGGGGACATGGATGTGAGAAGCACATCAGAGCCCATGGGAAGCTGCCCGAATTTCCCCTTGTTCCCTGCTCCCCATCCCCAGGGACCCGGGGCAGCTCTTTCCTGGAGCCTGGATGATCTGATTCACCCATTCCTCAAGAACCTGGCCTGGCATCCCTGCCCAAGGCAGGGGGTGCAGTGAATTGGTCTCTAAGCTCCCTCCCAACCCAGCCTGTTCCAGGATTGCACAGCACAGTGCCCATCCCTCCCAGCCACCAGGACAGGATGGGAAATGCTCCATCCCAGAGGTCCGGGGCTGTGGAGGAGGAAGCCAGAAGCACCAAGAGAAGTCCTGCGGATTTAGCACCCAGTTTCCCTCTGCATTTAGGGCTTTGTGGCAGCTCCAGGCTCCCTCCCAGCCCCTCAGCACAACCTCTGCTCCTTGCCTGGGTGCACGAGAAACGCTCAGATGCAAATTCAGGCCACCCCTTCCTCTTCGAGCCATCGACACAAGGATGCAACAAATAAAGCAGCAGCACTCCACAGGCTGCTGGACTCCGCTCTCAGCCTTCTCACTCAGCCAAGAACTCCCACAGGAACGCTTTTATATCTCAAGACTACTTGAGAGGAACCTAAGTACTGCACTTTCACTGCCAAATTTAATTTCTTCGTGGAGCTCTCAGCTCACTTAAAAGCTTGCCAGCCTTTCTGAGGGCTGAGAGCTCCTCAGGGCACAGCCTGGCCTCTCCCCCAGCGGCACGACCAGCCCCGGAAGGCCAAGGAGCCCTGCAGGTCTGTCCCCTGCTCCTCCTGCATTCAGAGAGCAATTCACCACCTCGAGTACATCTTCTGTAGCGGCTGCAGAGTCACCCTCCTGCAGGGAGAGCACACGGGGACCCTCTGCAATCCCAGGATCACTGAGGTTGGAAAAGCTCTCCAAGGTCATTGAGTCCGAGCTGTGCCCAATCCCCACCTTGAGGACCGAGTGCCACCTCCAGGGATGGAGACTCCAAACATCCCTGGGCAGTTCCAAGGCCTGAGCACCCTTTCCATGGGGAAATTCCTCCTGATGTCCACCCTGAGCCTCCCCTGGCCCAGCCTGAGGCCGTTCCCTCTCCTCCTGTCCCTGTTCCCTGGGAGCAGAGCCCGACCCCCCCCGGCTGCCCCCTCCTGTCAGGGACTTGTGCAGAGCCACGAGGTCCCCCCTGAGCCTCCTTTGCTCCAGGCTGAGCCCCTTCCCCAGCCCCTCACTGCTCCTCACACGGGTGGCTGTGCAGAGCCTCCCCCAGCCGCACGTTTGGCACACGTGAAGGACACAGGGCAGATCCTCCTGGGTGGATTTTCACGGTTTGTCGTGATAAAAAATCTTCCAAAGAACAGGGAGCGAGGACAGAAACAGAGATGGTGCAGTACCCAGAGTAAATTGGAGAAACAAAATTAGAAACAATCTGTGTTTCAAAAATGTGGTCAACAGAATGCATCACCATGACAATTCTTGCTAGAAGCAACAAGAGAGGCTTCCTGGCAGTGCTGAAGGAGGGCCGGTTCAGGGGAGAAGATTCATCAAAATGCAATTTACAGCACCAAAAAAATATATCTGTAGTGGCATTTCATTGACTTTTATTCTTAAAATGTGAGAACTAGACTGAAGAAGCATTACCTTGCACTGAATTCTGTGAAAATCCTGATCCTGACAGAAAATCAGAGACATCTTTAGCATGTTCCTTAGTGGTTGCATTCCAGACAAAGCTAAAATAAGGACCAAAGATTTATGCCACAGATATAAAATAAAATCAAATTACAGGCTTGGATTAAGGCACACAGAGGTGGGCTTTAAATTATAAATATGGCTCGAAAAGGAAACGTAAAGAAAGGATTAAAATACCCAAGCGCTGAAAAATAATTCCTTTTAAGGGTGCCACCACGTCCCAGCTCCCAGCCTCGACAGAAGCACAACTTGCTGCAGTTTTAATGATGGCTCTTTCAAACGCCCCATTCAGGGGGATGGACGTCCCTGGCACGTTGGGTGAGGATTCACAGCCACAAAAATGGATTGTTTGAACTTGGGGCAGCTGAGAGGCGACGTCAGCGCTCTCCTGACAGATGAGGTCACACAAATGTGTTCCTTTGCACCGTGGTGAGGAGAGGGCTCAGCTGAAAGGGGGGAAAAAAGGGTGCAAATCTACCTGGAGAGAGAGCCAAGGAGCCCAGAGAAGCTGCCCCTGGATCCCTGGCAGCGTCCAAGGCCAGGCTGGACGGGGCTTGGAGCAGCCTGGGACAGTGGGAGGTGTCCCTGGGGGTGGGACTGGATGGAATTTAAGATCCAAACCATTTTGGGATTCTGTGATCATAAAAACACCCCAAGGAAACACGGCAATGTTTTGATGACAAATGAAATAAAGAACAACTGTGGCTGGGGGTGGTGGTGGGATGGAAATCACGTCTCCACCTCTGGAGCTTCACCCAGCAGCTCTCCCTCAGGGGTTACTATTTACTACATTTTAGGGAGTGCAGGCACTGAGGATAAATTTCCTCTCTTAAGCCCATAAATCTCTGCAGGTCTGACTGAACGCTCAGCATGGTATATGTGTGTGGCTGGGGCTGACCTTGAGCTGGGGAAAAGTTTGTTAAAAAACTTCTCCTTTTGGAAAAAAACCCCATCGCAGGCTGACAAATGCTGCTCAGCTCTCCATCAATTGCCACAAGTTGTCTTAATTTTTTAGTGCTTGAGTAACATTTCTTTCTCATCAAAATACTTCGTGTCAAATATTTCATTTTGAATGTTTTTCTGTGTTAAAAAATAGTAAATTACTTAGCAACTAAAATGAAATACCAGTGTGAGGTCAAATTGGTTACTTTGTTGATTCTGGGATGAAATAACAATTTTTTATCATTTTTGTTTTAAACAAAGCTTTTTTTTTTTCTTCTTCTTCCCCAGGCAATTTCGAATTGCCAGGGAATAAAATAAATATATTACCCCCAGGTAGGTACTGTATAAGTAATATATGGTAGAGTTATAATAGAACACTGAAAAACTCCATTACATTCCTGTTCCTTTGTCAGAGGCAGGACTGGTTGGAGCAGCACTTGTATATCTCGGTGATATCTAATTCCCAGGGAAAACCTACCAGCGCCGAGAGCACAGCCAGCTGCAGGCAAACAGGGCCATCAAACACTGTCAGCAAACAGATTATTCACAGAACTGAAAGGGAAAAAAGAAACAGGAAAAGAGACAATGTCTGTAATGTTCATAATTCAAAATAAAATGGTTTTACCTCGGTGCCTTACTTTTACCTGGTGCAGTCTGAGGAGCAGCATGGAAACGGGGGCCAGGCCTCTGGCACTGGGGAGGAGCTCAGAAGGACCAAGGAATGCCTCACCTTGGGG
>VZTA01011745.1:0-11434 GCA_013398855.1 Mohoua ochrocephala
AGGAATTTAGTGTGGTATTCTCTGAGTATTTAAAACTGATAGGGTTCTTTTTATTATTCTGTATGGTATTTTGAGTATTTAATACCTTTTTAATATCTGTTTTAGAACTCCAGGATGTAAAGATACAAACAACTGACAGGAATGTTGTATTATATTGAATTCCTGTTAGGCAAAGTAGCTTTCTGATGGAGAATTTAATCCTGCAGATCTTACCCAGGTTTCATATAGTGAAAATCCATGCTGACATCAAGGACTAAAAAGGGAATATGAAATTCAGAATGCGATCTGTAGTCAGTTTTATAATTTAATTAAATTCAAACAGAGCACTTACCTGTTAAGGACTGGATTGCTTCATTCCAGCCCATGTCCTGCTTAGCAGCGGTGTGAAATAACTTGGATCCAGGAAGAGTACTTCAGATACAGTACCCCATCAAGATTTTACTTTTTATGTCATCATAACCAATTTTCCCACGTGCAAGAAAAATATTTAGTTGAAGGTACTTGCTTGGGACTGTTGCTCCCTCAAATCTCAACTTGGCAATCAAGTTCATCCATTCATGGTAGTCACCACTTTATTTTCATGAGAACTATCAAATTTCTGAAGCAGGCACAATACTTTTTGTATCACTGAGCTTGTTTGCAGATCTAAGGCAAAAATGGGTTGCCCATTAGACTGTGAAGGCCTGTGGGATACGTGCTTCAGGGAACCTAGTGCTCATTTGAAAGAGTTACTGGAACCCAAGTAATGCTGCGTAGTCCTCACAAAGCTGAAATAGCACCTACAGTGCTGAAAAGAAAACTGCTGCATAGAACTCAAAATGCTTGCTAAAGGCAGCAAGTGTTTTAATCTCTGCCTTGTAATGGAGAATTAGACAAACGGTGAAGCTGCGTGATTTGGCTAAGGTCACTCAGCAGGTCAAAGTGATGTAATAAAGTGCAATTAGCAAAGCAGCAGGTGAGGGTAAGAAGCTGCACCGGGAAATGAAACACAGGATGGATTCTGAGCTGGGATTTGCTTAGAGAAAATAACTCCCTTGTCCACAGTGCAGTTGTACTGTCATCACTTGGTGCCTGCTGGACTTTACCAGGCAGCTGGAGGAAGCCACAGCAGGATGTGTGTGTGGGGACTGTACCCGCATACTCCAGATTTACAGTGAGGAAGCCTGTTATTTTTATCTTCATCCATTTCCTTTATAACCCTGTTTTTCTATAGCTGCATCACCTGTTGCCATGGTAAGTTTCTCCTGCTATATGTCTTTGATGAGCAAGAAAGACATCTCGAAACGCTGATAAGGGCTTGAGACTCCTGGTAATACCCAATGTCCTCTCCATAGCACTGAGCACAATGGGACTGGGCCCTAAAAACCTACATATTCTTAAACTTTATAGTGCTGACAGTTCTAGAAATAACAGAAGTTCTATTTTAGACCATTTTAGGGATAATTTTAGATTCAGAGTCATTTGTTTGGGTTTCTCTACTTTGGAGTCTGCTTAGCTAAGTTAATGGAAATAAGGCACCTGATTTTGTAATACATAGTCAACCAAAAATAACCCTAAGAATATGTTCAAGGATCTAGACAGCAGTTAGCTTTTTAGTATAAAAACATTTTATACCAGGTTCTTCATCTGAACTTATTTCAATGAGTCATTCTCATTCACAGCTCTCACAGATAAAATACAGAACAAGCTATACGGTTTAATCTGCCATGCCTCCATTTCTCTCCTTTTTCTTGTAAATTGACTTTTTTCAGGGCTGGCCATATTATCTACCATTAAGATGTTCTATAAATGCAGCTGTGTCCACTTCGAATTAAGTTTTCCAAGATGGGTATCTGCTCAACCCAAGGATTTTGGTCAAAATGCTAAACAGTTCAGAAAAATAAAAAATCTTTTTTTCTGTCAGATCCATAAAAAGATGTTTGTGGTGCATGGTGGAGGGGTCAGGAGAAATAAGTAGAGCTCTGTCTGTATTACCAAATTAGACAACACCAGAATGATGCTACCTCGCACTTATTTTCCCAGAGCTCATATTTGTAATTACACTGTCTTGCCTAACCTAGAAGTTGATATCTGTGGTAATGTAAAAGGATTGTGTGCCCAAATAGGCTCTTAGCCACAGAACCACTGGCTGCCATTCCCAGTGATCTGGGTTACAAGTGGAGGGTGTTTAATGACAAACAGCTGAGTTTGACTAAAACAGAGGAGTGGATTATATGATCCCTCAGCATCTCCATCAGCAGAGTTTTTGTGTGAGGGTAGGCGAGTTGCTCAGAGTAAATGCCTGCTAATGTTGTGTTTCTTGTCTTGAGATCTTACAAAGACTCTTTGGATCTGATTTTCATCAGAGCTGCAAGTGCCATCATCAGCTGTGCCTGACTGTGTAAAGTGCTGTTTAAGGTTAGGTGCGAGCCTTGGCTTCCCCAGGGAATGTAACAGTGTTGAATGTTTTATTTTAACTCAGGAATATAATAAACAATTAGTTACACTAATGAGGTATTCACATAGTATAACCACAAATGACACAGAAAGCTAACTGCAAAATTCATAATTTTGTCAAGAAAAATTAAAGTTTTGAATAGAGTTCAGTAAATTATTAAAGGAAAAACACATTGAATAAGGAGAATAAAAGAAATATTGAATAGCTGTTCTTTCAGTGCCCTTTCTTATGCATGAAATCAAGCAGAAAAAAAAATTTAATTCAACCATTTTAAACTCAATGGTTAAAACAAAAAAAAAAAAACCAAAAAAACACCAACCTAACAAAATTTAACTCAGACACTGACTACATCAAATGTATACATGACAAGACCTGAATTTGGGTTTCACTGACCTGTAACTGATATTTAACTAACTTCAGAGTGCTTGGCTTACTGTAACCATTTATTTTGCAAGCCTGATGTTTATACCTACCTAATAGTTTCCATCAAAGAAAAATGTCTCCAAGTTTATGGAAAGGTTTACACAATTTACAAACTGAGGTCTCCTGTACCATAAACTTGCTTAGAATATAAGGAACTCCCCTGAATGACCCAAAAATTATTTTCTGATTCTTTCATGAAAATCTGTTTGTTTTGGAGACTATCATGAGATGTCCACAAAGTTGTTTTTTGCCAACTCAGTAAGCTTGCTAGAAGCTATAAAAAGGTGTCTATATTCCCCTACTCCACTGATCGGGATTTTTTTCTATGTGAAGTTACCTTGGTGTAACACTTGGAGAAATACTGAGCACATTCATCACCGAGCTTCAAATACCTACTTTTGCTGCTGCAGGTAGCTAGGATATCTATACATTCAGTGGAGTGATCCTTGCTTGCAGAAAATAATTCAGAATACCTACCCCAGATGCTCTAAAACACTCTCTGGATGTACCTTGTCTCCTCTCCGTTGGCTGACTGAAGAGACTAACTAATGTGTTTAAAAAAATGCTTACTTCTCCAGCCTAAATCTTTACATTCTCTCTCTTCATTGATTTTAATAAGAACTTATTTTAATTAGTCTCTCATGGGACTGATTCTGTTAATATTATCAAGAAATGAAACACCAACCCAACTTGTTCTTACAGGTTCCCGTTCTCATCCATACCAGCACTCAAAATTAATTTACTCTGGAAGAATATAATTATTCTGCTGTAATATCTGCATAAAGAGTGTTGATGTTCATAAAACTCACCCCCACAATGTTTTTATTACACTGCCCAAAGCATACTGATACTACTGTGCATGGACTATGAGCCTTCATCTCAAGTAGATGATTGCAGGTACAGAAAAGGTATGGAGGCAGCACCTGATAAATTTGTAGCAGTATAAAAATTAAGAATTTAGATGAGAAATCTAGGCTAAAAGGATAGCTAAAGTTTTATACAGTAACTTTACTAAAAGGTTCAAAAAGTAAAAATAATAAACCAAAAGCTATAAATACCAGGGTTTACTTTGTTCCTTTCCCTCTTTTTTGCTCTATTGTTCACACTCATCGTTTTAGAGACCCTAAGCATGTGATCACGTTCTCTCCCGTTCTACTTGTGCTTTGCAGGGAACAGGATATGTGTAGCAAATTCTGTTGTTATCTTTTGTAACTGCTTTATCTCACAGCATGCAGAATTTGGAAGGTAATGTCTTCCAAGAGTTTTCTGTCATCCAAACTATAACTCTGTGTCACGGAGATGGTATGTGAAGTTACATAGGTCATTTAAGCTAAAATATTAATGTGACAACTAATTTTATGTTCTTCATTGAGTATGTCTGCCCAACTTTATCTTGATTTTCAGATTTTTGGAGCCTTAGGGAAGTACTGTACCTTTTGAATGGTGTTCAGGGAATTGAGAGTGCTCAACATCATTTGCAATAAATCACTGCCTTCTGAAGGACTGAGCCTCAGGTTGGGACTCCCCACAGCCCTGAGTTCTGCGCCTACCATTACCACCCTCTCTAGGATATGCCACCACTCAGACTTACAGTGATCTTCCAGTCTATCAGGTGAGCTGTAGTATTTTTCTGTATGGTTTTAGTTTATGTCAAATGTGAGATAATTAGGTCACCTCAGTCTGCAAAAAATAGGATTATTTTAAACTAGTTCATGTTTTGTTTGCCGTTGGAAAAGAGCTTATACAGAGACACCTGTGGTGCTTGTTACTTTGAGACAGGACCGTTTGATGATGTATCTAAATTCTTACACTTTTTCTGTCATAAAGAAATATAATAGTTCATCATCTTCCTCACAGAAGTAACACAATAATAAATAAACTATATTTGTGCAGTGTGTTGAACATAGAAATCGTTTTTAAAAATGCCAAATATTTGAAGAAATCATCGCCCCTTGGGATAAGTGAATTCATTGAGACAGTCATGTGAAAACCAAATTTTGCAGAATCTGGGTTTTTTTTGCTCTGTTCTCCACTTGTTCATCTCTGAAAATATTGGTATCTTTATTGAGCTGCTGTGAACATTCACTTATTAAGGTTTATATGAGTCAGTTACTGTAACACTGTTGCTACAAACTATGCACAATGAAAATCTGTTAGAAAGTAAATACACTACAGCAGCGACCATTTGGATGAAAAAAAGAAACAAGGGTTATACCATTAGAGTTTAAGACAGATACAAGTATTTAATTCAATCTTATGTCTAGAATGAGATAGGTTTTGGAGAAAAGGGTAGTAAGGGGTCCTGAAGTTAAAGGCTATGTCCTCTTGTATATACTAAAGGACATCATGTAATTATATTGTAAATTACAAATCTAACATTTCCTAAATCCTTCAAGCTAAATACTGAGTTGTATTTTTCTGTAATAAACTTATATACATCCGTATGTCACAGAAAAATACAATTATTGCATTTAATTATTAGAAATTAGCTTGTTTCTTCAGTAAAGAGCATGTGAAACAAAAGACCACTGTCAGCCTTTGTTGTTGGTAGCTAGTGCATCCAGAAGGTTTCAGCTCCCAGAAGTAGTATCAATAACTAATGTGGAGTCCCGCTGTAGCTGGACACACCTTCATTTCCTACACCCTGGTGCAACCACAGTCCTTCCCTTGCTTCTCCTGACTGCACACCAGGAAGCAGACCCGAGGCCTGCCCCGAAGAACAGCATGAAGTCCTCATATGGGACCCCATTCCCTGTCAGCTTGTGTTCTAAAAGGGGTGATGCTTTTCTGCCCACATTATTTTTGGATCTGCTCTGGCAAATGGTGATAAAAATTTAAACTATGCCCTGCTTTAGATGTAGATTTTTCTCTGCAAAGAAGGAGCTAAAAGAATGTGGCCAGAAGCTATTCAAGCCTGACGCTACTCTAGACTTGAGAAAAAAGTCAGTGGATTTTTCAAGATTCTTTCTCCTATCTAGAGCTGGAAATAAACCCTAAGTGACAGTATTCACACTCCAGTTTTATGTAGGCTGTGAGTGAGATAAAAAAATGGGTGAAAATATGCAGCTTTCTTAAGGGTTTACTTAGATTATATTTAAGTGTGTTAACTCTGTAAATAGTAGTCTAGGGCTCTTGGAAATATTTTTATTGATTATTATTTTTGCTTTGCATATAGCAAATGGAAGAAGAAGGGGGAAACTGTGCTGCGTCACACAGAATGCTTTTCATCAGAACCAGAATACCTTTACTTAGAGCCCAAACTCCTAACCATTATACCATATTTCCTTAAATGGCCTATAAGGGGGACTTAGAAGTGGGTGATCATATTCACTCTTTGCCTAAAGAAAATGGCCTAGTATTCTTGGAAACTTGAGAGTAGTAATTCCTTTTCACTTGCTAACTGCAGATTTTAATAAGTGATAAAATATTTCAGAAGGTTGGAAGAATCTACTTATATTTCTAGAAGATGAGCAAAAGTCTATAGAGGAAGAAAGGGAAGTCTGATTTTTCCCCATCCTGAGCAAGCCAGAACTTTGTAGCAAAACACCAAGGTTTATCTGATTCCATTACTTCCTTGCATGTTTTGGTTTTTTTGTTTTCCAGCTGCATATATATGAGTATATACTCAGTTCAGGTTCCAAGGACTATTTAACCCCTTTTCAGGCATGCGTTAAAAAAACCCAAATGGGATGAAATGCCCTCTTACTGTTTAGAAAATGTGCCTAAATGCCTAGTGTAGACCATGTAGCTGTCTTTTAGGCAACCGAGATTGGGCGAAATTTATCCCAACCTTAATAATTAAACTTTTAAGGAACAAAGTTTTAAATTTCAGTTGCGGGAATTGCTTTCATTAAAAGCTACCGATTCTGTATATCATGTCATGTCATTAATTAAGTTGTGTAAAGCTGAGAAGAACAAGGCTTGAGGCATATGCTAGTCCTTGGAGTTTGAGGTAAGCCTGTTCTGTGCCCAATGTCAAGCAAGCAGCTGAAAAGTGGGCGTAGAGAAGCACAGTCCAATGCATAAGAGCTGGGCTGTGAACGGACCATTCAAGGCTTCACTTTGAGCTTCTTCTGCACCTCATTCACCTTGTGGAAATTGGCCTATGGAATTTCCCAAAAGTTAATTTTCTGTACTTCTGTAATTTTTGCTAATTCTTTCTTCTGATGGCTTTTTTCTCAAATTGCTTGTTTAGTCAAGAAATAGGATTTGTTTAGGAGAAGGCCCTTCTGTTGATAACTCTCAATGTTTTCAAAAGGTAGATTAGACACTTCTCTCTGTATTTGAGCACTGAAGACATACCTTCATTTTCAGAAGTACTGACAGCCTGCAGCTTTCACTAGTCTCAGCTTCGGGTTCTCAAAAACCAGGAGTCATCACTGGCATAAAAGATCTAAATACCTGACCCAAAACAGCTTTTTTGTACTTCTTGTCTTGCATCTTTATACAGATACTGTTGAAATTAATATGTTACAGATTTTTGAGACAGCCAGCTAATACTAATGAAAGCTGGAGAAGTACTGAAAATGCATATATCACACAAATGTTTCACTATTAGCTGGGATTGCAGCTGAAGTGAACCTCTGTTATTTTTCTAAAAGCATCCCTAATGACTGGGATATGTTGCTGTAGTCATGCACTATAAAGATGGTCTAGAAAACAGGTAAGAAAATGAGGAGGTAAATTGTGTAAGTATGTGCATTTTTCTCAAGATAGGTAGAATTAAATGTTGGTGAATACTCAGCCTGAAGCTAATAGACATAAGACACTATGGACCATACTAGTAATAGTGACGTTAAGCTCTCAGTTACTCCCAGACCTTTCTGGTGAGTTCTGTAGGAACATCTGTAACCCCTCTGCAGCACGTAAGTTTGGGTGACTAATCTCTCCTTATAACACTGATACAGAGATAAATGTTTAGCTAGGGCTGAATCTAGCCTTTAGGCTGTGCCCTGAACTCTGTTTTCTCTCAAAGGCAAATATTATTTTTAGCTTTTATTGACCTGACCAGCTGACTCCACTCAGCATTTGTTTCTGGTCAAATGCACTACTCCCCATCTAGGTCTAACCTGACTTACCAAAGAAGTTGTGTTCTTCAGGCATGAAATGGATTTTTATTACTGAGGTCCACAGTGCAGATCATTGGAAGTTATGTAATAATATGGAAGGACATATAATTGAAAGGCTGTCAGAAGATAAAAGTGTATCAAGCTTCCCAGAGCATTCACATTGCAACTCCTGAAGCTGGCTGACATTGAAAGAGCAATTCCGTGTTCAGAGCCAGCCCCTCTGGTAGCAGCGTTGCTCCTGCTCAGTGCTGCCTGTCGAAGTATCAGAGTCTGCAGCGCAGAATTTAATACAGGAGTTTTCCATTAAAGGCATTAGCTGCTGCAGTTCACAGTAACTTCTAGCTCAACTCACCTGCTGGGGACACAGGACTTTGTCCTTGAGTAGGCAGGATTGCCTTCATCCTATTCTTCCCACTGGGGCAGAGAGGAAGTAGAGTGTGAGTACATGTGTAGCAATGCACAACAAGTGAGTAACTGCAACACAGGCATATATTATTCTTGGATTTGTTTTAAATGTCAAGCAATAACATATGAGAAGCAAAAGTAAGTCTTTAACTACCCTGACATTCTCCTAAATGTGCAGTAAAGCCATAAGAGATGCCTGTATTTACTACAAATAATAAAACTGGAGTGTTACACTAATCAAATTCAAATCAGTTCAACTGCATAATTTTCAGTGAATAGGTGCTTATGAAACACAGAATGAACTCCAGAAGGGAAGGTTCATTGCTTCCTAATCAAAAGCAGTCAGCTTTAAACACCAGCCAGTCAGGTGATAGGTTTGTCATTTCTCAGCTGTGCTCTTGGAAGGAATTTGCCAAGAAGGCTTGACAGCCTTTAAACTTCGCAGAGCATTTTTTGCCTGTTTCTGAACGTCATGTTGAGCTGCAAAAACTCCTGGGAGACTGGGAGGAGAGGCAGAATAACAGCAGTTCTATTAAAATATATTTGCTGCAATGAACGTCAAGGAGATTTTATGGTGCGAAAAAACAAGTATTTCCTGAAAAGAAATTTTCACCACCCCTCAGGTCTGATTCTTTCTTGTCTAATGGTGTCCAGCTACTTTGGGGGACTGAGGAGTGTCAATGATTAATTGCCTGGGTGTCAGAGAAACAAAGGCTCGTAATGCATCATTAAAAGCTAGAAATCAGGGTGTCTGAATTATGATGGGAAGCTTAAAATTAATATATTGCTGCTATGTACAATTAACAGCCCAAGTCAGAAATCATTTGCTTTCATAATTTAGAACAATGGCAGCTCTCCAGTGAAAACATATTTACAGTAGTTTTACATTGCTTTCTAGAGGCTTAGTACAAAAGGGAGAGACAAAAATTAATATGCACCAAGGCAGTTAAAGAGAAACCTATCTTTGAACTGTTATTTCATTTTAATCAACATGAGCTCTGCTAAATAGGGAAAAGAATTATGAGTAGGTGGTGAGCATCTAGGTTACTGAGGGCAAATCAATCTCAGGGGAATAAGTCTGCAGTCTGAGCAACAGAGTCTGACCTGTGCATGACTTGGGATGAACAGGTCTTCTCTGCTTTAACCCGGCATGAACAGCAATTGCAAGGCAGCCAACCTGAAGTCCTTCACCCATCTTCCCCCATATGAAGGTCTGTTCTCCCCTCCAATGGCAATTATAACATTGTGCTAGAAGAATTTTTCAATGTCTTCTATTTCTATTTTCTAAAGTCTTTCTAATGTCATTCTAGTGTCTTCTATTTCACATCCTCAACTGTTAGACCTCATACATGTTTTAGTGATTTTTGGTGTTGGTTGAAGTCCCATTAAGCTTCTTAAATGGCTTCTTGGGGGGGATTTTGTTGGATTTTTTTTTCTTGTGACTTAGGTTATAAAAGTAGCGCCATAAACATTAATTGAAGAGCCATTAAGCAGTAGGGCTGTTTGTTTTGGGTTGATAGAGGACATAAAACTTCATACCCTGTGGTGGAAAACAATTAGATCTGATGATGAACATGCTATTAAATATACCATTACCAGACTTCTATCAGTTTAACTTTAGAAAATAGCAACCAGCTGTAGCCAAAGCATACACAAGTGATAGAAAGTCATATTTTAATTGTCATGTCATAGCCTGTTATATTGTCATTTCTAATGTTTTATGCTAATGACAGTGACTAATAGTAGTCATTACCTCTGCTCATTCTCATAAAAATTTCCTCAAGAGAGTATGATCACAATTAGAATGCTGTTTAAAATTAAATTGTATTTTTCTAAAATAAAGAACGTAAAAAATATTTAAATACTGAGAGGCTGGCTACTATTTTATTGTGTAATAGCATGTGTTCAACAATTACAGCTTTTGTTAATTGTGCCATAAGTTGAACAGATATCCCTTTTAGAAACATTTTGGCATGCTAACGTTTGTATATGTCGTGTCTTCATATGGTCTCTGAAGAGTGGAATAAAAGGTGCATCTCACAGAAGCCATAAAGTCTGATGCTACCCCTGTAGAGGCTTAATATTAAGAACATTGAATTTTCTCATCCATTTCTTATTTCAGTTATGAATTCTGCTTACTTGACAGGTACAGAGTACTTCATTATGTGCACGAACAGAAATGCTTAAATGGATGAAGCAGCTATTTACGTCTGATAGGAGCTAAGTGGGACATTAAATTAATGCCAAACAAGTGAGTGCTCATTTTAGTTTTGTTATAAATGGCTGCAGCACAGCAGTAATGTGTTGACTCTTATGTGCTGACAAGTTCTATATTTCTTACAAACTTCCCCTAGAGCTCGACGTGGAAAGACAAATTCACACTCTGCATGATGAAATTAGCAGCAGATGCATTAATAATTGAATAAGGATCTCTGGAGACACACCACAGTTCAGAAGGAGAGTTGTTGACTGGCTGGTTTAAGTAGAGGCTTCTGTCCTTATATATATGCACTTACATAAGCCCTGAGTTAAGAGCTGCTGCCTGCATGTAGCCTTTGATATCAAATCCACTTCCTGCTCTCAGACGACTTTGCATAGTTACATTTGTCAGGTCCTCGAGCAGACTGACAACCATTAATCCGGGCAGAGCGTGGCCTTGCTCATCCCTCCTTCTCTCTGACTGTTCTTAAACTTCAAGGCAAACTGAACGCAGTTTCTTCTGGAGTCATCTCCAGACAGTGAGTGAGATGCGAGTGACTGAAAGGCTTTTCACTGTATGCCTGACCCTTGTCACAGACCTCCATTTCTATAGGGCCAGAGTTTCCTGGAGTGCAAATCCCAGCTTCTCTCACGGAAGGATTAGGATACTGTACTGCCGTCTTCCTTTCCAGGAAAGGTGATGTCCTTTGATTTAACCACATGCCCAGGTTTGAGAGGGAAGGAATTTCACAGAATCACAGAATGGGTAAGGTTGGAAGGGACCACAGTGAGTCACCTGATCCCACTTCCCTGCTCAAGAAGGGCCATCCTAGAGCCCATTGCACAGGATTGTGTCCAGACAATTCTCGGATATCTCCGGTGAGGGAGACTCCACAACCTC